>JAQQAC010007890.1:41715400-41774302 GCA_029783875.1 Phataginus tricuspis | reverse complement strand
CACCCCTCCCCTTTGGAAACCACTAGTTCCTTCTTGGAGTCTCTGAGTCTGCTATTATTTTGTTCCTTCAGTTTTGCTTCGTTGTTATACTCCACAAATGAGGGAAATCATTTGGCACTTGTCTTTCTCCACCTGGTTTATTTCACTGAGCATAATATCCTCCAGCTCCATCCATGTTGTTGCAAATGGCAGGATTTGTTTCCTTCTTATGGCTTAATAGTATTCCATTGTGTATATGTACCACTTCTTCTTTATCCATTCATCTACTGATGGACACTTAGGTTGCTTCAATATCTTGGCTATTGTAAAAAGTGCTACAATAAACATAGGGGTGTATATATCTTTTTGAATCTGAGAAGTTGTATTCTTTGGGTAAATTCCAAGGAGTGGGATTCCTGGGTCAAATGGTATTTGTATTTTTAGTTTTTTCAGGAACCTCCATATTGCTTTCCACAATGGTTGAACTAGCTTACATTCCCACCAGCAGTGTAGGAGGGTTCTCCTTTCTCTGCATCCTTGCCAGGATTTGTTGTTCTTAGTCTTTTAGATGTGGCCATCCTTCCTGGTGTGAGGTGATATCTCATTGTGGTTTTAATTTGCATTTCCCTGATGATTAGTGATGTGGAGCATCTTTTCATGTGTCTGTTGGCCATCTGAATTTCTTCTTTGGAGAACTGTCTCTTCATATCCTCTGCCCATTTTTTAATCGGGTTATTTGCTTTTTGGGTGTAGAGGTGTGTGAGTTCTTTATATATTTTGGATGTTAACCTCTTGTCGGATATGTCATTTACAAATATATTCTCCCATACTGTTGGATGCCTTTTTGTTCTGTTGATGGTGTCCTTTGCTGTACAGAAACTTTTTAGTTTGATGTAGTCCCATGAGTTCATTTTTGTTTTTGTTTCCCTTGCTCAAGGGGATGCGTTCAGGAAGAATTCATTCATGCTTATATTCAGGAGATTTTTGCCTATGTTCTCTTCTAAGAGTTTTATGGTTTCATGACTTACATTCAGGTCCTTGATCCATTTCGAGTTTACTTTTGTGTATGGGGTTAAACAATAATCCAGTTTCATTATCTTGCATGTAGATGTCCAGTTTTGCCAACACCAGCTGTTGAACAGGCTGTCTTTTTCCCATTGTATGTCCATGGCTCCTTTATCAAATATTAATTGACTATATATGGTTGGGTTTATATCAGTGCTCTCTAGTCTGTTCCATCGGTCTATGGGTCTGTTCTTGGGCCAGTACCAAATTGTTTTGAGTACTGTGGCTTTGTAGTAAAACTTGAAGTTGGGGAGCATAATCCCCCCGGCTTTATTCTTCCTTCTCAGGATTGCTTTGGCTATTCAGCATCTTTTGTGGTTCCATACGAATTTTAGAATGATTTTTCTCTAGTTCGTTGAAAAATGCTGTTGATATTTTGATAGGAATTGCATTGAATCTGTGGACTGCTTTAGGCAGGATGACCCTTTTTGACAATATTATTTCTTCCTATCCATGAGCACGGGATGTGTTTCCATTTATTGTTATCTTCTTTAATTTCTCTCATGAGTGTCTTGTAGTTTTCAGAGTATAGGTCTTTCACTTCCTTGGTTAGGTTTACGCCTAGGTATTTTATTCTTTTTGATACAACTTTGAATGGAATTGTTTTCCTGATTTCTCTCTCTGCTAGGTCATTGTTAGTGTATGGGCATGGTATACATTTCTGCGCATTAATTTTGTATCCCGAAACTTTGCTGAATTCAGATATTAGATATAGTAATTTTGGAGTAGATTCTTTAGGGTTTTTTATGTACAATATCATGTCATCTGAAACAGGGGTAGTTTAACTTCTTCTCTGCCAATCTGGTTGCCTTTTATTTCTTTGTGTTGTCTGATTGCCATGGCTAGGACCTCCAGTACTATGTTGAATAGAAGTGGGGAGAGTGGGCATCCTTGTCTTGTTCCCAAACTTAAAGGAAAAGCTTTCAGCTTCTCACTGTTAAGTATAATGTTGGCTGTGGGTTTGTCATATATAGCCTTTATTATGTTGAGGTATTTGCCCTCTATACCCACTTTGTTGAGAGTTTTTATCATGAATGGATGTTGAATTTTGTCAAATGCTTTTTCAGCATCTGTGGAGATGATCATGTGGTTTTTGTCCTTTTTGTTGATGTGGTGGATGATGTTGATGGATTTTTGAATGTTGAACCATCCTTGCGTCTGTGGAATAAATCCTACTTGATCATGATGGATGATCCTTTTGATGTACTTTTAAATTCGTTTTGCTAATATTTTGTTGCTTATTTTTGCATCTATGTTCATCAGGGATATTGGTCTGTAGTTTTCTTTTTTTGTGGTGTCTGCCTGATTTTGGTATTAGAGTGATGCTGGCCTCATAGAATGAGTTTGGAAGTATTCCCTCTTCTGCTACCCCTTGGAAAATTTTAAGGAGGATGGGTATTAGGCCCTCACTAAATGTTTTATAAAATTCAGTGGTGAATCCATCTGGTCCAGGAGTTTTGTTCTTAGGTAGGTTTTTGATTACCAGTTCAATTTCGTTGCTGGTAATCGGTATGTTGAAATTTTCTGTTTCTTTCTGGGTCAGCCTTGGAAGGTTGTATTTCTCTAGAAAGGTGTCCATATCTTCTAGGTTATCCAGTTTGTTAGCATATATTTTTTCATAGTATTCTCTAATAGTTCTTTGTATTTCTGTGTTGTCCGTAGTGATTTTTCCTTTCTCATTTCTGATTCTGTTTATGCGAGGAGACTCTCTTTTTTTCTTGATAAGTCTGGCCAGGGGTTTATCAATTTTGTTTATTTTCTCGAAGAACCAGCTCTTGCTTTCATTGATCCTTTGTGTTGTTTTATTCTTCTAGATTTTATTTATTTCTGCTCTAATCTTTATTATGTCCCTCCTTTTACTGACTTTGGGTCTCATTTGTTCTTCTTTTTCTAGTTTCGTTAATTGTGGGTTTAGACTGCTTATATGGGAATGTTCTTTCCTGAGGTAGGCCTGTATTGTAATATACTTTCCTCTTATCATGGCCTTTGCTGCATCCCACAGATTTTGCGGTGTTGAATTATTGTTGTCATTTGTCTCCATATATTGCTTGATCGCTGTTTTTATTTGGTTATTGATCCATTGATTATTTAGCAGCATGTTATTAAGCCTCCATGTGTTTGTTGGCTTTTTCATTTTCTTTGTGTAATTCATTTTTAGTTTCATTCCTTTGTGTTCTGAGAAGCTGGTTGGTACAATTTCCACCTTTTTGAATTTACTGAGGCTCTTTTTGTGGCCTAGTATATGATCTATTCTTGGAAATATTCCATGTGCACTTGAGAAGAATGTGTATTCTGCTGCTTTTGCGTGGAGAGTTCTGTAGATGTCTGTTAGGTCCATCTGTTCTAATGTGTTGTTTTGTGCCTCTGTCTCCTTACTTATTTTCTGTCTGGTTGGTCTGTCCTTCAGAGTGAGTTGTGTGTTGATGTCTCCTAGAATGAATGCATTGCATTCTATTTCCCCCTTTAATTCTGTTAGTATTTGTTTCACATATGTAGGACCTCCTGTGTTGGGGGCATATATATTTATAATAATTATATCTTCTTCTTGGATTGACCCTTTTATCATTATGTAATGTCCTTCTTTGTCTCTTGTGACTTTCTTTGTTTTGAAGTCTATTTTGTCTGATATAAGTACTGCAACTCCTGCTTTTTTCTCCCCATTAGTTGCATGAAATGTCTTTCTCCATCTCTTCACTTTTAGTCTGTGTATATCTTTGGGTTTAAAGTGAGTCTCTTGAAGGCAGCATACAGATGGGTCTTGTTTTTTTTATCCATTCAGTGACTCTGTGTCTTTTGACTGGTGTATTTAGTCCACTTACATTTAGAGTAATTATAGATAGGTATGTACTTATTGGCATCACAGGCTTCAGATTCGTGGTTACCAAAAGTTCAAGGTTAACTTCCTTACTACCTAACGGTCTAACAAGTCACTTAATATGCTTTTACAAATGCAATCTAAAAGTTCTTTTTTATTTAATTTTTCCCCCTCCTCCTTTTGCTTCCTCCTCCATTCTTTATATACTAGGTATCATATTCTGTACTGTCTATCCCTTGATTGACTTTGGGGACAGTTAATTTAATTTTGAATTTTCTAAGTAGTTAGCTATTGTATTTTATTTACTGTGGTTTTATTACCTCTGGGGACAGCTATTAAATTGTAGGAACACTTCCATCTATAGCAGTCCCTCCAAAATACACTGTAGAGATGGTCTGTGGGAGGTAAATTATCTCAGTTTTTGCTTATCTGGGAATTGTTTAATCCCTCCTTTAAATTTAAGTGATAATCTTGCTGGGTAATGTAATCTTGGTTCAAGGCCCTTCTGCTTCATTGCGTTAAATACATCATGCCACTCCCTTCTGGCCTGTAAGGTTTCTGCTGAGAAGTCTGATGATAGCCTGATGGGTTTTCCTTTGTGTGTAATCTTATTTTTCTCTCTGGCTGCTTGTAATAGTCTGTCCTTATCCTTGATCTTTGTCATTTTAATTACTATATGTCTTCCTTGGGTCCCTTGTGTTGGGGAGATCTGTGCACCTCCATGGCCTGAGAGACTATCTCCTTCCCCATATTGGGGAAGTTTTCAGCAATCACCTCCTCAAAGACACTTTCTATCTCTTTTTATCTCTTCTTCTTCTTCTAGTACCCGTGTAATGCGAATATTGTTCTGTTTGGATTGGTCACACAGTTCTCTCAATATTCCTTCATTCTTAGAGATCCTATTTTTCCTTTGTGACTCAGCTTCTTTGTATTCCTCTTCTCTAGTTTCTATTTCATTTATGGTCTCCCCCACCGTATCCAATCTGTTTTTAATACCATCCATTGTGCTCTTCAATGATTGGATCTCCGACAGTAAATCATTCCTGAGTTCTTGAATATCTTTCGTACATCCATGAGCATGTTAATGATTTTTATTTTGAACTTCCTTTCAGGGAGAGTCATGAGTCCATATCATTTAAATCTTTCTCAGGCGTTGTATTCATAATTTTACTCTGAACCAGGATCCTTTGGTATTTAATATTTCTGTGTGGCACCCTGTAGTGCCCAAAAGCTCTACTCTCTGGGGCTGCTCAGTCCCTAAAGCAATGTCGGGGATTGTAGTGGGGTGGTATTGGTGCCTTGTGGAGGAAAGAGCTGTTTCCTGGTTCCTGGCTGCTATGCCTGTTTCCACTGTCTGAATCAGTGGGCCGAGCACACAGGTATAAGCCTCTGTGCTTTGTGTTTCTGGTTGCTGTAGACAGATCTTCCCTCTGGCTGGCCTAATGCCAGGGTAGGGTTTCCCGGTTTTCAAGCCCGGTGGGGCTGGCCAGGACAAAGATGCACTAGTCTACCTGTCACAGAAGGGGTTCTTGGAGCTGTGTAGGCAGCGAAGGAGCTGGAGCACCTGAAGATCATGAAAGCTCCCAATCTGCTGGGCAGAGTGCACCCAAACAATTTTGTCTACCTGTCTTCTCCTGAGCAGTAAGTTCTGTGCAATCCTTGCCCCTTTAGCAGCCCTCTTGCTAAGGGCTTCTTTGTTAGGAAGTCTCTCAGACTGCCTGCCTTTCTTTTGTCCCAGAGCAGCTGGATATGGATCCCTGCTTTCCACAAGCAGCTGGAATCTTAGTCTCTCCAGGAATTCTTCCTGTCTTAGCTTTCCAAACACCTAATTACGAGAGTATCATACAAGCACCATGAAATGTAGATTTGTGCTCCCAGAGCAGATCTCCAGAGTTAGGTATTCAGGAGTCCCAGTTCTCCACTCCCTCTGTGCTCTGTTCCTGTTCCTCCTGCCGGTGAGCTGCGGTGGGGGAAGGGCTTGGATCCTGCAGGACCACAGCTTTAGTACGTTACCCTTTTCTGTGAGGGATGCTCTTGTCTCCAAGTGTATGCAGTTTGTTGCAGTCCTCTTTCCTGTTGCTCTTTCAAGAGTAGTTGTATTAGTTATATTTTCACATTATGTGTGGTTTTAGGAGGAAGCCTATGTCACACCTCTCACACCACCATGAGTAATCCAATCTCTGGGTCCCACTATTTTTGTCTTCAATTATCCATTTCTGTGGGGATTCTGGTGCAACAAAAAATACCTCTTGATGCAAGGACCTGCCAATTTTAAGAGAGCTGGTTTGTAAGGACTGAGTGGTTGGTAGTATAAAAGCAGTCAAAAGGGAGTTGACTTGTAGAGCTAAAAAGTAGCTACACAGCAGTTAATTATTAATGTTCTCCTCTGAAGCCAGATAATTAAGGATGCCTACCTTTATTGGTTTTTCCTAGTCTTCTAGGTTGCTTAAAAAAAATTCACCATATAATTTAAAGGATATAGTCGAGGGATGACTGCTGGGTAATCTGACATTTCTTGGCTTCAACTTGAGTTATCTCCTGTAACTTTTTTCTTTATTTTCATTTTATAAGAAAGGACCGTGGGACAAGTAAACAAACGAATATCTGGGATTTATTTTAAAAGAAACTATCAGACAGGATTTCTGGAAAGATGGTGGCGTGTGCACTGTGGCGGAAATCTCCTCCCAAAACCATATATATTTATGAAAATGCAACAAACACAACTATTCCTAAAAGAGAAACTAGAAGATCCAGTACAACAGCCAGAGTAGAGGTGTACCTGCGGGGACTCAGCGCCTCACGAAGCGGGTAGGATATGGGGCCGCAACCCAGCTGGACCTGAGAGCTCCCCCACCTCAGCGCACTGGCAGGAGGAATGGATTCGGAGCAGGGAGGGAGTGGAGGCATAGGCCCACCAAATAACTAGCCCTGGTGATCTGCGCCGGGAGCCCTGACACACATTGTGTGGTGTATTGGAGATTGCAGTGACAGAAGGGAAGAATCTGAGAGGGACAGCACAGCTGGGTCCTCTCAGCCAGCTCCCGGGGACAAAAAAAAAAGCGTGTCCTTTTTTAAAAGTCTTAAAGAGACAAGGGCCCAACAGCAGAACAAAATCGTGACAGTACATTCAGCCCAGCAGGCTGGGAGTCCTGGGGAATTTTGGATCCCTTGGCAGGCGACCATACAAAGGAGCTGCGCCAAGGCTTCCCACAGAGATCAGCAGCCTCCTATTTGTTCCCCCCTTGGCCGGTGCCACAAAGGGTCTGGTGGAAGGGAACAGTGGAGCAAAAGCGCCACCTAGAGTATCCTCATAGAATCTACTACTGGCAGGCATTTTTTTTTTAAGTCTTAAAGAGCTCAGTTGACACACGTGGTGCCGACGAGTGACCACGTCTATCGCCATGAAAAGACAGAGGAATATGGTACAAACAAAGCTTAGCCAGACAACCCGAGAGAGGGATCCTGATGGGATGGACATGCACAATCTTCCTGAAAAATAATTCAGAATAAAAGTCATAACCATACTGATGGATCTACAACGAAATATGCAAGAGCTAAGGGAGGAAGTGAGGGAAGTGAGGAAAGACAATGCAGAAATGAGACAAGCATTCGAGGGGCTTAGAAGCAGACTGGATGAGAATGCAAGAGACTGTTAATGGAATAGAAATAAGAGAAAAGAAATACAGAGAAGCTAAGGCAGAGAGAGATAAAAGGATCTCTAGGAATGAAAGAATATTAAGAGAACTGTATGACCAATCCAAATGGAACATTATTCGCATTATAGGAGTACCAGAAGAAGAAGAAGAAGAGAGAAAAAGGGATAGAAAGCGTCTTTGAAGAAATAATTGCTGAAAACTTCCCCAAGCTGGGAAAGGAAATATCTCTCAGACCATGGAAGCCCACAGATCTCCCAACACAAGGGACCCAAGGAAGACAACACCAAGACATGTAATAATTAAGATGGTAAAGATCAAAGATAAGGACAGAGTATTAAAGGCAGGTAGAGAGAGAAAAAAGATCACCTACAAAGGAAAATCAATCAGACTAACATCAGACTTCTCAACAGAAACCTTACAGGCCACAAGAGAATGTCATGATATATTTAACGTAATGAAACAGAAAGGCCTCGAACCAAGAATATTGTATCCAGCACGATTATCATTTAAATTTGAGGGAGGGATTAAACAATTCCCAGATAAGGGAAAGCTGAGGGAATTTGCCTCCCATAAACCACCTCTATACGATATCTTAAAGGGACTGTTCTAGATGGAACCACTCCTAAGGCTTAAAAGATGTTACCAGAGAAAATAAAATCATAGCAAATAAAGCAGGCCATCCAAATACTAACTAAAGGCAAAGAATAAAACACCGAGTATATAAAGAATGAAGGAGGAAGAATAAGAAGGGAGAGAAATGAAGAATCATCAGACTGTGTTTACAATAATTTAACAAGAAAGTTAAGTTAGACTGTTAATAAAGAAGCTATCCTTGAACATTTGGTAAACACGAATCTAAAGCCAGCAATGGCAATAAGTACACATCTATCGATAATCACCCTAAATGTAAATGGACTGAATGCACCAATCAAAAGACACAGACTAACAGAATGGATAAAAAAGCAAGACCCATCTATATGCTGCTTACAAGAGACTCACCTCAAACCCAAAGATATACACAGACTAAAAGTGAAGAGATGGAAAAAGATATTTCATGCAAACAACAAGGAGAAAAAAGCAGATGTTGCAGTACTTGTATCAGACAAAATAGACTTTAAAACGAAGAAAATAGCAAGAGATAAAGAAGGACATTACATAATGATAAAGGGGTCAGTCCAACAAGAGGATATAATCATTTAAAATATATATGCACCCAACACAGGAGCACCGACATATGTGAAACAAATACTAACAGAATTAAAGGAAATAGAAAGCAATACATTCATTTTAGGAGACTTCAACACACCACTCACCCCAAAGGACAGATCAATCAGATAGAAAATAAGTAAAGACACAGAGGCACTGAACTACACACTAGAACACATGGACCTAACAGACATCTACAGAACCCTACACCCAAAAGCAACAGGATGCACATTCTTCTCAAGTGCACATGGAACATTGTACAGAATACACCATATACTAGGCCACAAAAAGAACCTCAGTAAATTCAAAAAGATTGAAATCCTACCAACCAACTTCTCAAATCACAAAGGTATAAAACTAGAAATAAATTGTAGAAAGAAAACAAAAAGACTCACCAATACATGGAGACTTCACAACATTCTCCTTAATAATCAATGGGTCAACATCCAAATTAAAACAGAGATCAAAGAATATATGGAGACTAATGACAACAATAACACAAAGCCACAACTTCTGTGGGACGCAGCGAAGGCAGTACTATGAGGAAAGTATATTGCAATCCAGGCCTACTTAAAGAAGGAAGAATAATCCCAAATGAGTAGTCTAAAGACACAATTACTGAAATTGGAAAAAGAAGAATAAATGAGGCCAGAAGGAGGGACATAATAAAGATCAGAGAAGAAATAAATAAAATTGAGAAGAATAAAACAATAGAAAAAAATCAATGAAACCAAGAGTTGGCTCTTTGAAAGAATAAACAAAATAGATAAACCCCTAGACAGACTTATTAAGAGAAAAAGAGGATCTACACACATAAACAGAATCAGAAATGAGAAAGGAAAAATTAAGATGGACCCCACAGTAATAGAAAGAATTATAAGAGAATACTATGAGAATCAATATGCTAACAAGCTGGTAAACCTAGAAGAAATGGAAAACTTCTTAGAAAAATACAACCTTCCAAGACTGACCAAGCAAGAAACAGAAAAACTAAACAGATCAATGACCAGCAATGAAATTGAATCGGTAATCAAAAAATTACCCAAGAACAAAACCCCCAGGCCACATGGATTCACCTCTGAATTCTACCAGACATATAGAGAAGAAATAATACACATTCTCCTTAAAGTTTTCCAAAAAATAGAAGAGGAGGGAATAATTCCAAATTCATTCTATGAAGCCAGCATCACTCTAATATGAAAACCTGGCAATGACCTCACCAAAAAAGAAAATTACTGACCAATATCCCTGATGAACGTAGATGCAAAAATACTCAACAAAATATTAGCAAACCAAATTAAAAAATGCATCAAGAGGATCATACACCACGATCAAGTGGGATTCATCTCAGGGATGCAAGGATGGGACAACATTCGAAAATTCATCAACATCATCCACCATATCAACAAAAAGAAGGACAAAAACCACATGATCATCTCCATAGTTGCTGAAAAAGCATTTGACAAAATTCAATATCCATTCATGATAAAAACTCTCAACAAAATGCGTATAGAGGGCAAGTACCTCAACATCATAAAGGCCATATATGACAAACCCACAGCTAACATCATACTTAACAGCGAGAAGCTGAAAGCTTTTCATCTAAGATCGGGAACAAGACAGGGATGCCTACTCTCTCCACTGTTATTCAACATAGTACTGGAGGTCCTAGCCACAGCAATCAGACAAAACAAAGATATACAAGGCATCCAGATTGGTAAAGAAGAAGTCAAACTGTCACTATTGGCAGATGACATGACATTGTACATAGAAAACCCTAAGGACTCCACTACAAAACTATTAAAGCTAATATCTGAATTCAGCAAAGTTGCAGGATACAGAATTAACACACAGAAATTTGTTGCTTTTATATACACGAATGATGAGCTAACAGAAAGAGAAAGCAGAAAAACAATTCCATTCACAATTGCACCTAAAAGAATAAAATACTTAGGAAAAAACCTAACCAAGGAAGTGAAAGACCTATACCCTGAAAACTATAAGACACTCCTAAGAGAAATTAAAGAGGACACTAACAAATGGAAATTCATCCCATGCTCTGGCTAGGAAGAATAAAGATTGTCAAAATGGCAATACTACCTAAAGCAATCTACAGATTCAACGCAATCCCTATCAAAATACCAACAGCTTTCTTCAATGAACTGGAACAAAGAATTCTAAAATTCATATGGAACCACAAAAGACCCCGAATAGCCAAAGCAATCCTGAGAAGGAGGAGTCAAACACGGGAATTACACTCCCTGACTTCAAGCTCTACTACAAAGCCACAGTAATCAAGACAATTTGGTACTGGCACAAAAACAGACCCACAGACCAGTGGAACAGAATAGAAAATTCAAACATTAACCCAAACATATACAGTCAATGCATATGTGATAAAGGAGCCTTGGATATACAATGGGGAGATGACAGCCTCTTCAGCAGCTGGTGTTGAAATAATTGGACAGCTACATCTAAGAGAATGAAACTGGACTACTGTCTAACCCATACACAAAAGTAAACTCAAAATGGATCAAAGACCTGAATGTAAGTCATGAAACCATAAAACTCTTAGAAGACAACATAGGCAAAAATCTCTTGGACATAAACATCAGTGACTTCTTCATGAACATATCTCCCCGGGCAAGGGAAACAAAAGCAAAAATGAACAAGTGGAACTATATCAAGCTGAAAAGCTTCTGTAAAGCAAAGGACACCATCAGTAGAACAAAAAGACATCCTATAGTATGGGAGAATATATTCATAAATGACATATCCGATAAGGGGTTGACAGTCAAAATATATAAAGAACTCATGCACGTCAACAAACAAAAAGTAAATAATCTAATTAAGAAATGGGCAGAGGACATGAATAGACACTTCTCTAAAGAAGAAATTCAGATGGCCAACAGGCACATGAAAAGGTGCTCCACATCGCTAATCATCAGAGAAATGCAGATTAAAACCACAATGAGATATCATCTCACATCAGGGAGGATGGCCAACATCCAAAAGTGTAGGAACCCTCCTACACTGCTGGTGGGAATGCAAATTAGTTCAACCATTGTGGAAAGCAGTATGGAGGTTCCTCAAAAAACTCAAAATAGAAATACCATTTGACCCAGGAATCCCACTCCTAGAAATTTACCCTAAGAATGCAGCAGCCCAGTTTGAAAAAGACAGATGCACCCCTATGTTTATCGCAGCACTAGTTACAAAGCGAAGAAATGGAAGCAACCTAAGTGTCCATCAGTAGATGAATGAATAAAAAAGATGTGGTACATATACACAATGGAATATTATTCAGCCATAAGAAGAAAACAAGTCCAACCATTTGCAACAACATGGATGGAGCTAGAGGGTATTATGCTCAGTGAAATAAGCCAAGCCGAAAAAGACAAGTATCAAATGATTTCACTCATATGTGGAGCATAAGCGCAAAGAAAAACACTGAAAGAAAAAAACAGCAGCAAAGTCGCAGAACCCAAGAATGGACTAATAGTTACCAAAGGGAAAGGGACTGGGGAGGATGGGCGGGAAGTGAGGGATAAGAGGGAAAAAGGGGTATTACGATTAGGAGACGTAATGTTGGGGGGGCACGGGGAGGACTGTACAGCTCAGAGAAGACAAGTAGTGACTCTATAGCATCTCACTACACTGATGGACAGTGAATGTAATGGGGTTGGTAGGGGGGACCTGATGAAGTGGGTAGTTTAATAACCATAATATTGCACATGTAATTGTAGATGAAGGATACCAAACTAAACTAAAAAAAAAAAAAGGCATAGGAAAACGTAAAAAAAAAAAAAAAGAAATTGTCAGAGCATACCATCAAGTCAGCAGGGAGTTGGCCAAGTTTCTAAGTATACAGCCCTAGTCAGGATCCCTGATATCTGCAGTAATAACCCTGAAGTCAGCTTATTTTAGTCTTTCATTCTTGTACAACCATGTGTGATGCATATGTTGAACTTGTATTAACAAGATTATTTGGTTAACAGAACACTTTTTTCCTCAATCTCTGAAAAATAGTACCCACTGCTGTCATCTGTCAGTGTGACAAAATAAGAAGTCCCTTGAGGGAGTAGACAAAGTAATTTCTGCTCAAGATTTTTTAAGAGCCTATAGTTCACTCAGCACAACAAGAAAATCAAAACCAGAATCTACAGCTTAAACTAGAGAGTGGATATGCAGACATTCAGGATTCCTAGCACCCATCAGGGAGAAGAAGAAATATGAACAGTAACATTGGAAGCCAAATAAATAGGATGCCAGAGACGACAAGTATGTCTACCTGCAGCTGATGAGAGTTCCTGCCGTCAGGCCTCCACAAAGTTCATTCTTTTCCCTGCTAGATACCCCACTGCTTCTCTCTGTTGTCAACAAGAAGATGGTTGGCAAGAGTAGACAACACTTAACCTAAAAGACTGAATGCCATATATGCCCCTCCAAAGAGCTACTAGCCCTGAGCACAGATGTTATTGTTTCTTTTCATTCTTTAAGTTATAAAAATGATCTATACATCAGAAAGAAATTAGAGAGAGAAAAGAAAAAACAAAAGTGCAATCTTTACAATTGAATAGACCTACCATTAACTGACTTTATTTCTGTGTATATTTTCATATAGTTGAGTTATGCTGAATAAGCATTTACCAGTAAGTCATTGTTTTGGAGACTATAATATTTCACAAGTAGTTCGATATCATTTATATAAACATTCCTCTTTTGCTAGTAATTTAAATTGTTTGCCATATTTGTGATTCAAAATAATAGTGTAGTGAGTGTCTTTGTATGTAAATCTTTCTGTTTCAGGACTTATTCCAAGAATATAATTACCAAGTCAAGAGATTTGCACGCTAGAATTCCTGGCACCCACTGTCAAATTTTAGCAAACTTTTGAAGAGCAGGGTGTGCTTCTCCATTTCCTTCTTTGAAGTCCTTTCCTCCAACCCTACCTTATCCCCACTCACTATGCAGAAAACCAACCACTTTGTTTTGACCCAGGATTGTCCATCAAGGGAGAAAGCAGTTTAGCATATATATTTTTTTCTCACTATGATAGTGACAACGTGCTGCCATCCTTGAATAATACAAATTTTAAGAAAAAAATGATGGTTGGCAAGGAGAAGGCTATGTAATCCAAAGGGTGAAAATCTAAGAAAAGATAATTGGGGGCTGTAGGACTCATGATGTTCTTCAGGAAGCTCTTCCCATCGCAGCACAGCCACCTGTGTGTCCCACTCTCTAGGAGACTTCCCAGTATCTGATGATGCATTTCCATTTGCCCAGTGAAATTAGCACCAACATAATTCCTCATTTCATTGTAAAATATGCAATGGCAGTTAATAATTAGAAGAAATGTGAGACAGGACTGGCCCTAGATGTGGCATTTATTATCATTATTTCTTCCAGACAATTACAGGCTTGCTGGCAGGGAACTGGCCGAAGTCTTCGGCAGTAATCTCTTGGCCTTTACCTGTCACCTTGGAGTTTTTGGTCACTAGTGTGGTTATTGCAAAGTGGAGACAGAGAACACATCATAATTTTACACATTTAGAGAGTGAGTTTCTGGATTAATAAATATTCTGATCAGTACAGAGATATTGTAAGTGGGATACAATAAAATGGACTTAACAACCATCAAAACCATAATTCAGTCCCTGTAGTGGTCAGAAGGTGGTGCAGGCAGGGCCTTGGAGTCTTGATTCTAGCAAGGATATTTGGGGAGTGCTGGTAAAGTAAGGGCTTGGATATTAGCTTTCATCATTTTAGGAGAGATAACATGTACAGGAAAAGGAGGGCATATGTCAAAAGCATGAAGACTACATTTGGAGACAGAACTGCTCACTAATTCCATTGATATAATTGAGCATTTACTATGGGCAGGCACTAGGGAGATAGATCCAGTCTCAGAGGTTCCCTTATTCCCAGAATTCAAGGGGGAAAGTAGGCATTTTTCAGTCAAGTATCTCAGATCCACTCTCATACTTTCCCGTGAGTTGGATGAGAAAAAAATGCATTTTTGCATGGAAGGCTATGGTACAGTGCAGTGATAAAGAGTTGTGCCCTTGGGAATGTCTGCCTGAGTTTGTATCCTGGTTCTGACATATAACAGCTGTATGACAGACAGGTTAATTAACCTCTCTGTGCTTTAGTTTCCTAATCTGTAAATTAATGGTAGACATAATCTCCTAGGTTTATTCTGAAGACTAGAATTAACGTGTGCAGAGCCCTTAGATTGGGAGCCTGTGTGCACTTATACTGCTGACTTGTTATTAAAATTGAGGCCCTCAGTGGTTTCAGAGGACTTGTCTTCCATGATTCAAACATTTCTGAGCAGTAGCATTCAGGTCTCCTCTCTCCTAATGAGGTTACAAGCATTTAAAACGACTCAACAAGACCACAGCAGCTTCCCTTCCCTGCACCGCATTCATTACCCCCACTCCCAACATTTACACACCGATAATATTTCCATTTGCTTTAAGGAAAAAATTCCTTCTGCAGGAAACAAATTTTTAAAAAAGCTTAGAATAACTTTAGTAAGGTAAATACAATCGCAAATGAATTCATGCTAATGTGCAAATGACCACTACTTGAGTTTTTTCTAAGAATGGGAATTTGCAAAGAGGATCCTGGATGTAGCAGAAGTGGCTGAGGATGCTGAAATCAAATGTCCCTCCCCTACTTTGAAAGTGTGTAACTAATGATCTCCCAGTGCAGAGCCACAGAGTGTAGCTTGCAGTTCTCAGGATCCCTAGGCCAAATTTTCTTGGGCCACACCTACGTGTATCTGCCATTGACACCCAGGGAACTAGCCTTTTGAGCCACAACCAAGAGAACCCACTGACTGTGTTACATCTTAGCCTCTTGATTCAGTCATTCGGGGACCCTGGACAAAGGCCCAGTTTAGCTTCTCCTCCGGATACCTCCTGGAACCTGCCCCACTTTGGTGTTTATTCTCCTTGCTCTGCCCCCGGCCCCCAGTTCCTGCTGCTCTCTTCTCTGTTAAAACCTGCTGTCAGGGATAGATTTGGTGTCATTTACCCTGTGAGACAGTTTAAATGAGCTTTTCTTAATATGGCTGTCTGGTTGAAGAATGAAAGGTTTTATTTCCTACTAAAAGTTTATTTAGAGATTTATTTGGAAGAAATTTTTTAGAGATTTCTTTGGAAGGAATCTTGGGGTGGGGTGGGGTGGGGTGATGGGCAAATGCTTCCCAAGGCTCCTGAAATCAAGCCCTGCAGATAGCAGCCTTCTCTGCTCACTCATAAAGCTAGTTGAGGAACCAGAGGAACCAAGGGGTTTGGAAATCTGATTAGCTGGCTTTCCCTTCTCTCTGGACATTAGCTTTTTAATTTAGGTTCATCACCATTCATACATCTTCATTAGGCCAGCTGTTTCTCTGGTGACGAGAACACTTAATTGGAGACAGAAGACTTGGGATAAAAATGTTGTTGCAACTTCCCAGCTTGGCAGTGCTCTCTGAGTCCCCGCTTACTAATCTCTAAATGAGGGGTAATTATTTACCTCCCAAGGTTAGTGTGAGGATTGAATCAAATCACCTATGGAGAATAACTCAGTTCAAACATTGCTCACTTTTGCAGGCCTTTGAATTTAAAATTATTTTCCTAGCCAACTATGTATCCCAATTCCTTCTTAGACCCAAAATATCCATGACATAAATGCTACATCCCTACATCAACAACATAATATTTTAGTAGATTTTCATTCATTATAACCATTTTATAAATTTGGAGGCACAAAACCTCCCACAGAGAAGAAATGAAAAGTGTATTCTCTTATGAGGGTAGCAAGACAGAGTTTGTGGTGATGATCCTCTGCTTTAAGGCACAATCTTTTTATTATTTACTAAAAAGACAGTCTTTCTGTAAGAACTGCAGAGAAGTGATGTAGGAATAGAAGTCCTTTGCCTAAAGAGACACCAAGAAATAAGCCTATAGGTGGAAAACTTAATTTTGGCAATACCTGGTGGAATGAGGTATAGAATCACTTACCATGGCCTATCTCCACAGCGGCTCTCTCAGAAGGCCGGGGGTCCCCTAAGCTTAGCAAACATGGAACAGGGAGGGGGGAAGCATTAAAAGGTGGGACTGCAATTGGCTTGCCTATTGACATGTTATTTTTGTTGTCCTCAGCCCAGCGTCAGCGGAGTGGACCTTGATAGATTCCGGGAGATTCTTTTGCATCACTGCGATGTGAACAAGGATGGAAAAATTCAGAAGTCTGAGCTGGCTTTGTGTCTTGGGCTGAAAATCAACCCATAATGCCCAGAGTACATTGCCTTTTGTTTTTAGGGGGTTTCTGTGCTCCTGCTAGTAAAATTGTATCTGTGCTTTGTTGTTGGGGACACAGTGGGTAACCTTTCTAACAAATGGTGTGGTATTCAAGAGCAAAACGAGGAACTCTAGGGTCTTCTTTATAGCATGGTGTTTTCCCGCCTCACTAGAAGCCCCCCGTGCAGTGTCTGTGGGATTTTCCCCTGGACCCTTGGCTTTTCAGTCCCTACAAAGACTCAGCTATCTGCTGGATCTTCTCTGCTTGCCCTCCCCGTGTCACCAGGAAGGCAAAGCAGCTGAGTCCATCCATTTGTGCTCTTCATGTGGGCTTTCCACGGAGTCTGAATGGTGTGTGACATCCCTGGAAGTACTGCAACTTCTACAAATATTTTCGACCTGGAAATAAACCTGCAGCTGGAAACAAAGATGCACTAGTAATTGTTTTTGTACCGTGGCCTTATAAAGTTCTACCTGATGGTTTAACAGGTAAACTACATCTCTAATTTGTGGGAGTCAGGTAGCAAACAGAAGGAGGAGAAGGGCAAGATCATAGTGGAATCCACACCACCATCCCACCATCCTTCTGTAATTCTCAGATCCCTTGCCTGGTGAGTTGGCATGAAAATATAAGTTTCCGATAATACTTTTTATTCCTTACATGGAAAAGACAGAACACTCATCCTGGGTTCTGCTCTTAAGTGCTTTATCATCTTGCATTGCTGGAAGGTAGGACTACAGAAGAAATCTGGAGCAAATGTTTCCCAGGTAACCAACAGAAAGCATCTGTTCCTCACGCTATCCCTGACCCCTCCATCAGTTTCCTCTACTGGGTCCATCAGCACTGAGGTCTCCCATACCCTGAGTACTGCGGGTCCCACCACGGACCCTGGCTCCCTTCACTCCTGGAGCGCTGAGAGTCCCCATGAGAGGGTGCTGCTTTCTGCTGGGGCAAGGGCAGAGGGATTGTTGTGGGAAGACCTCACAATTTTTACTGTCCTGACACTTCATTCTCTACAACCTTATATCAGCTGTGTGGGAATTTCAGGTTTAATGAAGTGTTACAGTTAATTCAGAAAAATTACAATGTAGAATGGTATATTTAGAGCCATTTATAACCCCTAAAATTTCACCACTCACAGGAGTTCCCCTCAGTAGCATTCCCTTGTCCTACCCTGGTTCCCTTCCCCTCACGTGTCCCTTACCTCAAAAATACAGATAATTAATATCAATAACTACTAGGTGGGTTTGTTCCACTCAAAGAGTGTGTTCACTCAAAAACGTTCTCAGTAAGTTTGAGTCTCATATCCTATAATGTAGGTGCTGGTGGGTTTGTTGATAGACGGCCGTCTTAGTCTGTCTGGACTACTATAACAAGAATACCATGAACCGGGTGGCTTAAACGAACATTTATTTCTTACAGTACTAGAGGCTGGGAAACCCAAGATCAAGGCCCTGGCAGATCTGTTTCACAGACGGCTGTCTTTTCACTGAGTCCTCATATGGTGGAAGGGGTGAGGGGAGTTCTCTGGTGTCTCTTTTGTAAGGGCATTAATCTCATTCATGAGGGCTCTGCCCTACGACCTAATCACCTCCCAAAGGCCCCACCTCCAAATACTAACACATTGGGATTAAATTTCAACATATGAGTTTTGGAGGGACACAAACATTCAGTCTATAGCAAAGGTCAAGGAAGATAAATGTCCTTGGGCCCAGGCTGGGAAACGAAAGGGGAACAGAGAGCTGCAGGATGGGCTGCCAGAAGGCCGAAGTCTCTTATCAGAGCCCATATGTTTGTTGTATATGTTGCATATGTTTGATATGTTGGGGAAAGGTGTGATGGATGGCATTCTCAAGAGCTGTGCTCCATGTCAAAGACGCTTGTTCATTCAAATAAGAAAGAGAGAAGTAAAGTTAATCTGTTTTCAGATCACAGGGTTTTTTATATATAAAAAATCCTAAAGCCCCCACCAATAAACTGTTAGAACTAATAAATGAATTCAGTAAAACTGCAGTATACAAAATCAATATCCAGAAATCTGTTGGCATTCTATATACTAACAATAAATTATCTGAGAAAGAAAGAAAACAATCCTACTTACTGTGATATAGTGAGTTATAAGAAATACATATTTGGTCATTCATACGACCAAATACATATTTCCCAGGTATATTTGGTCTTTATCCACAGTTTCTGAAAACACTGCAGAGTCTTAAAGGTGAAATGGGTGTCTTGTCATGTTAATGAGAGACTTTTGGACCCCCACCCAAGGGCAGGGGCTGGAGGTTGGATCAGCCAATGGCCAATAATTTAGTCAATAATGACTATGCAATGAAGCCCTCACAAAACCCCTGGAGAAGAGCTTATCTCTGCAGTCTGCTTGATTGGATCCTGCTTCTTGGTTGAAGAGAGCTTCTAATGCCTGGGGAACCTGACTGCCTCCACATACCACCAAGCCAGGCCCCAACCTCCACAAGGATAGAAGCTCCTTTATTTGGGACCTTGCCCTATGTCTCTCTTCATCTGGCTGTTAACTGGTATCCTTTACAGTATCCTTTATTGAACTGGTAAATGTGTTTTCCTGAGTTCTGTGAGCCGCTCTAGTAAATTAATTGAACCTAAGGGGGAGGTCGTGGGAACCTCCAATCTGTAGCTGGTAAGTCAGAAGCACAGGGAACTGTTTGGGGCTTGCGACCGGTGCCTGGATTGGGGGTGGAGGGCAGTCTTGTAGGATGGAGCCCTTAACCTGGGAATCTGGTGCTGTCTCCAGACAGATAGCACCAGAATTGAGTTGAGTTCTCCAACACCCTGCTGGTGTTCGAGAATTGCTTAGTGTAAGTATGTGTGGGAAGTCCTCCACCACATATTTACACACATTGGAATAGGGTCTGGGTACCTGAATAAAGTTATACTATTATACTATAGTATACTATATTACTATACTATAGTATACTATGTTTATGCTGTGTATAATATTGTTATTGTTATACATATATGTGGGGAAAAATTATACCATTGCATTTAGTGTTGGAAGAGTCAGAATCACAACACTCACTATAGCATCAAAAACAATAAAATACTCAGGAATAAATTTAACCAAAGAAGTAAAAGATCTATACACTGAAAAACTGAAAGACTTTCTCATGGAAGAAATTGAAGAAGACAAAAATAAGTGGAAAGCTATCCTGTGTTCATGGATCAGAAGAATTAATATTGTTAAAATGTCCATACTACCCAAAACCATTTATAGATTCAATTTAATCTCTATCAAAATTCCAATGGCATTTTTTGTAGAAATAGAAAAAAACATTAAAATTCATACAGAAGTACAAAAGACTCTGAATAGCTAAAGCAATTCCGAGAAAGAAAAACAAAGCTGGAAGCATTATATTTTCCGATTTCAAACTATATTGTTACCAGTGGAGGAGTTACTATTCTTCCCAGGATCATGCCTCAGAGGCGACAAGGAATCAAGCCAGCAGACAAGAGTATGGAGCAACCAGCAAAGCTTTTAATGAGTGTAAAGGAAAGAAAGACTCCCGCTGATTGGGAGGGCTCCATGGGAGGAGGCTGCTAGGGCTAGCACAGAAATGGAGACATTTACAGGATTGGCAGGGGCTTGTAGCTAGGGCCCAACTGGGTTCAAAAGGCAAAACTTCCTTATTTTTCAGGCTAAATTTTCCAGGTGTCCAGGGTGTGGCTTCTGGTTTACAGCGAAGTCTTAACCCTCGGTCCCTCCTGACTGCAACTCACTGGGGCCTTGAACTCTATCTGCCTGTGTCACACTAACACCTGCCTCAATAGTATGAAGCCACAGAAGCCACAGTAATCAAAATATATGGCACTGGCATAAAAACAGACACATAGATCCATGGAACAGAATTGAGAGCTCAGAAATAAACTCTCACATATATAGTCAACTAATATTTGACAATGAAAGAAAAATAGTAAAGAAAGGATAGTCACATCAATAAATGGTGCTAGGGAAACTGGAAATAGCATGGTGACTATACTTAACAATATTGTATTATATCCCCGAAAATTGCTAAGAAGGAGGCCATTTTGATGCAAACATAAAGCCACAGGAGAAAGGTAAATTAGAATTAAGAGAAGAGAGAGAGTGAGAGACAGAGATAAAGACAGAGAGAGAGGACAGAGAGGCTGCAAATAAGTCTGCAAGCTTTAATTCCAAAACTCATGAGGAAACCTACTAAAAGAGATTGCTACAAAATTATGGATTGAATGTTTGTGTTCCCACTTAATTCATATATATGAAAACCCTACTCCTTCCAATGTGGTGGTATGAAGAGGTGGGGCCTTTGGGAGGCAATTAAGATTAGATGAGCTATTTGGGACCAAAATGGAATTAGTGCCCTTATAAAAGACATGAGAAGACTTGGTTTCTCTCTCCACAGTGATGGCATAAATGAGTGGGCAGTCTGCAACCCAAAAGAGCACCCTCATCAAAATGTGACCATTCTGGCATTCTGATCTCAGACTTCCAGTCTCTAGAAATATGAGAAATGAATTTTTATTGTTTATAAGCCACCCAGCCTATGGAATTTTTGTTATAGCAACCTGAGTGCACTCAGATAAAAATCAATACTCAGAAAGCAAAATAATGAAATAAAAATAACAGTGTCATCTGAAAATAGCTCTAAAATAAGTATGTTTGTATTTGCTTAAATATGTGTAGCTTATTTCTGGAAGGAAATTTATAATTCAATTGTCTCCAGGAAAAAGAACTGGATGGCAGTGGATGGGTGGTAAGGACACTTCACTGACCATGCTTTGTATCTCTTGAGTTTTGAGCCATATAAATGTATTTATCTATTTAAACAAATTTATATGATAAAGGAATAAGAATAGCTTTTTAAGAAAAACAATCAATTATTTAAAAACAGGAATAATTTAAACAGAAACTGGTGGATGAAAATAAGAATGCATTAGGAACTTGCAAATAAAATGTATAATCATTGGAACAATATCAGTGCAAGAAATAACTTGACTGGTCAAAAGTTTACCCATATTATCAAGTGGGTAGCATGGGTAGGAGAGATGGTCTTTAAGAAAGCTAAAGCATTTTATGGCATTTTTTGATGTGATATTCTCCCATCCTCCACTTCATCTTATTAAAATCTATCCATTATCTTCCTCTTAAAATTAAATTACTGCTTGCATAATTGACTTTCCTGGAATCTAATTATTTTTAAACATTTTCTCAACTTATTTTCTGTATGTGAAAATGAAGAAGATATTGCAACGTAGTTGAGGTAATCATTTTCACAGGGAAATAATTTCTGGGGAATTACAGCCTGTACCTTGCATTCTTCCTTTAATAACTGTGTTCATTAATTTGTTAGAGCGTGAAATGACAAACTGTTTTCACACCCCAGATTACAGTAAAGGGAACACCTTCTCTTTCTTCTCATACCCACTGTAAAAAAATGCAAAATCAATGGCTTGCCTGCCATCTTGTGCTCCCCTCTTTCCAGAAAAACCTCATGGTGGTGCAAATATGATCCTTCACTTCTAATTTACTTCATTGCTTGGAATCAACAGGATTAATGTCAACTCTTTGGCACAACTATTTTCCTGTATTATAAAATCCCCTCCTTGGCACCAGCCGTTTTGTTGTGATGGTATCCACATGACTGGCAGTACAAACAGGCAGCCTTTGTTGTTTTGTACTTCCTGTAGTCTCCCTTAGGCTTCATTACATGTGTGACATTCTTTATTTAGCAAATATTTATGTCTCTAAGAAATACAAAATTCTGGCACTCTTCTGGGTAATTAGTATACAGAAGTATCAAAGATACAATGTCCAGCTCTGTGGTCTTATATCCCGGTACATGTACAGTTCCTCTTTCACCTCTGCCCACTGAGGAGAATTTTATTTTCCACACTACATTCCCAAGACTCTGTTATGCAGAGGAAGGATATTAGGTAGAGACAGAATTGCAGAAACCACAAATACCAGTTGGTTTATAGTGGGAAGGACTGGAGTCCTTGGCAGAGAGATATATCTAAAAGACGAGAAGGGAGGGAAGGAATGAAGCAACAGCTTGGGCTGAAATCATGAAGACTTTGAGAAGAGGGAGGATAGAATGAGGGCAGTCATGTGTGAGAGTCATAAAGGAGAAAGATGGTGAAATAGGATTTTAAGAAAGTTCACTGGATTTTACTGGTGAAATCCCCCTTTGATATTTATTGAAATAGTTCAACAATGATTTAACTTTTCAAGTTTTTTGCTTGCCAGATTGGTATTTCCTTGAATAGAGCTCTGTGTATGAGAGGGCCACAAGGCTTTTCAATTCTAGATGAGTAACATGACGTAGAGAGTTAACCAGTGAGGCTGTCTGATATGTATGGGTTCTTCTCTGAGGGGCTGGAAGTTGCTGCGTTAAAAACAGAGCAGGGTGGTGGAAGAGGCTTTGAGTCTGGGGTTTGAAATCCTGAATGTGAGTTTCAGCTTAGGCTATTTTACTTTAGACAGACAGCCTTGGATTATGTTCCTTCTCAAAAAAATGGAAGGTGGAACTGATATATTTCTAAGGTTCCTTCCAGCTCTAACCATATATTTGATTAGAATCCGTGCTGCAGGATCAATAACCTAATGAATTGACCTTTGGTTAAGCATATGATTACTCTAATCATGTTTGTTATTATGCAGTGTGGGTGAAATTGTAATATTTGTAATATTTCCAGAATATCTCGCCTGGCTTTGGTAGATTTGCATATCCTCAGGGGTGGAGAGAAGTTCATCTCCATGTCAGTGGTAATTACCTGGGCAACCAAGGGTGTGTCTGAACCTGAGAGGTTAAGGGGAGGGTCTTACTTGCTTGCTTCTGGAGCAGGGGAGAGACATGGCCCTGGACTGCAGTTTGTAAGCAATAAATGGGTTTTAAACTTTATTTCTCCCTTTGACTGATTTTGGTTTTTAGAGGTATTTTGCCCTGGGATTTCCTCTCCCCAGACTTACATGCAGTTTTTGAGAACAGGGCTGTCTCTCAAAAAAGGGAATAAGCTTTCTGAAACACCAGCTAGTGTGAAAAATTTTGGGGGGACACAGTGCATCATGGAGTTCCTAACATCATAAATGTTAGAAGATGCAACATAAATGACTGTCTCCTCTGGTTTCCTATATGTGTTTTTTAGTTTCAGCTTCTTATAAAAAAGGCATAAGAGTCTTGGGGCTGAGAAGGGAACTATGAAAAAGAAAGAACATTTCTCAGTCACCTGATAGAAGTAGAAATTGAGAATAAAAATGTCATCAACTCTCAAGTGGTCACATGGGAAAAAAATCCCATTTTAAACCATCCTGGCTAAATTATAAATCCCACGTGATTTTTCTTTTCCCTACCACAATCAATATTCTGCATAAGCTCCAAGTTAGTTGCCCTTGGACCACCAGGACCACTGTTTTTTTATTAAGGTATTATTGATATACCCTCTTATGAAGGTTTCACATGAAAAACATTGTGGTTACTACATAACCCATACTATCAATTCCTCCCATACCCAGACGAAGTCACTGTCCATCAGTGTAGCAAGATGCCACAGAGTCACTACTTTTCTTCTCTATGCTACACTGTCTTCCCCATGACTTCCACTACACCATGTTTACTAATTATAACACCCCTCAATCCCCTTCTCCCTCCCTCCCTACCCGTACTCCCCCACCCCTCCTCTTTGGTAACTGCTAGTCCCTTTTTGGAGTCTGTGATTCTGCTGCTATTTTGTTCCTTCAGTTTTGCTTTGTTGCTACACTCCACAATTGAGGGATATCATTTGGTACTTGTCTTTCTCCTCCTGGCTTATTTCACTGAGCATAATACCCTCCAGCTCCATCTGTGTTGTTGCAAAAGGTAGTATTTGTTTTCTTCTTATGGCTGAATAGTATTCCATTTGGTATATGTCCCACATCTTCTTTATCCATTCATCTACTGATGGACACTTAGATTGCTCCATTTCTTGGCTATTGTAAATAGTGCTGCAATAAACATAGCAGTGCATATGATTTTTTGAATCTGAGATCTTGTTTCCTTTGGGTAAATTATTAGGAGTGGAATTCCTGGGTCAAATGGTATTTCTATTTTTAGTTTTTTGAGGAACCTCCATACTGCTTTCCACAATGGTTGAACTAATTTACATTTCCACCAGCAGTGTAGGAGGGTTCCACTTTCTCCACATCCTCGCCAGCATTTGTTGTAGTCTTTTGGATGGTAGCCATCCTTACTGGTGTGAGGTGATATCTCATTGTGGTTTTAATTTGTATTTCCCTGATAATTAGCGATGTGGAGCATCTTTTCATGTGCCTGTTGGCCATCTGAATTTCTTTTTTTGGAGAATTGTCATTTCATATCCCCTGCCCATTTTTTAATCAGGTTATTTGATTTTGGGGCATTGTGGTGTGTTTTTATGAAAAAACTGGAAAACTTGGACTGAATCACTGACAGAAGAACTAAGTGGCACTTGGAGGTCTTGGGGGGTTGAGATTTTATTTTACACCAGCGGGTTCAGAGGAGAGTAATCACCAAAGGTCTGAGACCCGAACAAAAGCAAGGGTAGCAATTTATATTTTTTACTTCCGTATCTGTAACATTACATGCAGAGCAAACAGGCAGCAAGCAGGGTGAAAAAAGGAGCTCGGGGAGTGAGAGGACAGGAGCTGTGAGTGCACTGCTGACCTTACTAACAAAGAGCGAGAAGTGAGAAAAAAAGGTTCTGCTGACCTTGACGGCTGTGTTGGATATTTTCCTTATCAGTGTGAGTTTTTTATATATTTTGGATGTTAACCCCATGTCGAATATGCCATTTGCAAATGTATTCTCCCATACCGTAGGATGTCTTTTTGTTCTACTCATGGTGTCCTTTGCTGTACAGAAGCTTTTTATCTTGATGTAGTCCCATTTCTTCATTTTTGCTTTTGTTTCCCTTGCCCAAGGAGATGTATTCAAGAAAAAGTTGCTCATGTTTATATTCAAGAGATTTTTGCCTGTTTTCTTCTAAGAGTTTTATGGTTTCATGACTTACATTCAGGTCTTTGATCGATTTCGATTTTACTTTTGTGTGTGGAGTTAGACAATAATCCAGTTTCATTCTCTTACACGTAGCTGTCCAGTTTTCCAAACACCAATTGTTGAAGAGGCTGTCATTTCTCCATTGTATATGCATGTCTCCTTTATCGTATATTAATGGACCATATGTGCTTGTATATATATCTGGGCTCACTAATCTGTTCCACTGATCTATGGGGTCTATTCTTGTGCCAGTACCAAATTGTCTTGATTACTGTGGCTTTGTAGTACAACTTGAAGTAGGGGAGCGTAATCCACCCAGGTTTATTCTTCTGTCTCAGGATTGCTTTGACTATTTGGAGTCTTTGTGGTTCCATATGAATTTTAGAACTATTTCTTCTAGTTTGTTGAAGAATGTCATTGGTATTTTGATAGGGATTGCATTGAATCTGTAGATTGCTTTAGGCAGGATTACCATTTTTTCAATATTGATTCTTCTTATCCATGAGCATAGGATGTTTCCATTTATTGGTATCTTCTTTAATTTCTCTCATGAGTGTATTGTAGTTTATAGAGTTTATAGGTTTTTCACTTCCTTGGTTAGATTTATTCCTAGGTATTTTATTCTTTTTGATGCAATTGTGAATAGAATTGTTTTCCTGATTTCTCTTTCTGCTAGTTCATTGTTAGTATATGGGAATGCAACAGATTTCTGTGTATTGATTTTGTATCCTGCAACTTTGCTGAATTCAGTTATTACTTCTAATAGTTTTGGGGTCGATTCTTTAGGGGTTTTCTGAACAATATCAAGTCATCTGCAAACAGTGACAGTTTGACATCTTCCTTACCAATCTGGATGCCTTTTATTTCTTTGAGTTGTCTGATTGCCATGGTGAGGACCTCCAGAACTATGTTGAATAAAAGTGGGGAGAGTGGACATTCTTGTCTCACTTTTAAGTATGATGTTGATTGTGTGATTGTCATATATGGCCTTTATTAAGTTGAGGTACTTGCTCTTTATACCAATTTTTTTACTTCTTTTTTTAATTATTTTTTTTGCTATTATTAATGTATAATTACATGAGCAATATTATGTTTATTAGACTCCCAATATTAAGTCCCCACCACATACCCCATTACAGTCACTGTCCATGAGCATAATCACTACTTGTCTTCCCTGTGTTATACTGCCTTCCCTGGATGCCCCCCCCCGCTACATTATGTGTGCTTATCAAAATACCCTTTTTCTCCCTTATCCCTTCCTTCGCACCCATCTTCCCCAGTTCCTTTCCCTTTGGTAACTTTTACTCCATTCTTGGGTTCTGTGAATATGCTGCTGTTTTGTTCCTTCAGTTTTTTCTTTGTTCTTATACTCCACAGATGAGTGAAATCATTTGATACTTGTCTTTCTCTGCCTGGCTTATTTCACTGAGCATAATACCCTCTAGCTCCATCCATGTCGTTGCAAATGGTAGGATTTGTATTCTTAGATTGTTTCCATATCTTGCTATTGTAAATAGTGCTGCAATAAACATAGGGGTGCATATGTCTTTTTCAAACTGGGCTGCTGCATTGTTAGGGTAAATTCCTAGGAGTGGAATGCCTTTTATTTTCTTGTGTTGTCTGATTGCCATGGCTAGGACCTCTAGAACAATGTTGAAGAAAAGTGGGGAGAGTGGGCATCCTTGTCTTGTTCCTGATCTTAAAGGAAAAGCTTTCAGTTTCTCACTGTTAAGTATAATGTTGTCTGTGGGTTTGTCATATATGGCCTTTATTATGTTGAGGTACTTGTCCTCTATACCCATTTTGTTGAGAGTTTTTATCATGAATGGATGTTGAATTTTATTGAATGCTTTTTCAGCATTTATGGAGATGATCATGTGGTTTTTGTCCTTCTTTTTGTTGATGTGGTGGATGATATTGATGGATTTTCGAATGTTGTACCATCCTTGCATCTCTGACATGAATTCCACTTGATCATCATGGATGATCTTTTTGATGTATTTTTGAATTCGGTTTCCTAATATTTTGTTGAGTATTTTTGCATCTATGTTAATCAGGGATATTGGTCTGTAATTTTCTTTTTTTGTGTGTCTTTGCCTGGTTTCGGTATTAGAGTGATGTTGGCCATGTAGAATGAGTTTGGGAGTATTCCCTCCTCTTCTTCTACTTTTTGGAAAACCTTAATGAGGATGTGTATTAGGTCTTCACTAAATGTTTTATAAAATTCAGCAGTGAAACCATCTGGTTCAGGGGTTTTGTTCTTAGGTAGTTTTTTGATTACCAACTCAGTTTCTTTGCTGGTAATTGGTCTATTCAGATTTTCTGTTTCTAACTGGGTCAGCCTTGGAAGGTTGTATTTTGCTAGAAAGTTGTCCATTTCTTCCAGGTTATCCAGTTTGTTGCCATATAAATTTTGACAGCATTCTTTCATAACTCTTGGTATTTCTGTGGTGTCCATAGTGATTTTTCCTTTCTCATTTCTGATTCTTTTTATGTGTGTAGACTCTCTTTTTTTCTTGATAAGTCTGGCTAGGTGTTTATCTATTTTGTTTATTTTCTCGAAGAACTAGCTTCTGCTTTCATTGATCCTTTCTATTGTTTTATTCTTCTCAATTTGATTTATTTCTGCTCTAATATTTATTATGTCCCACCTTCTACTGACTTAGGGCCTCATTTGTTCTTCCTTTTCTAGTTTCATTAATTGTAAGTTTAGACTGTTCATTTGGGATTGATCATCTTTCCTCACATAGGCCTGTATTGTAATATACTTCCCTCTTAGCACAGCCTTTGCTGCATCCCACAGATTTTTCAGTGTTGAATTATTGTTGTCATTTGTTTCCATATATTGCTTGATCTCTGTTTTTATTTCATCATTGATCCATTGATTATTTAGGAGCTTGTTATTAAGCCTCCATGTGTTTGTAGGCTTTTTCATTTTCTTTGAATAATTTTTTTCTAGATTCATACCTTTGTGATATGAGAAGCTGGTTGGTACTATCTCAATCTTTTTGAATTTACTGAGGCTCTTTTTGTGGCCTAGTATATGATCTATTCTTGAAAATGTTCCATGTGCACTTGAGAAGAATGTGTATCCTGTTGCTTTTGGATGGATGTTCTGTAGATGTCCGTTAGGTCCATCTGTTCTAATAGTTTGCTCAGTGCCTCTGTCTGTTTATTTATTTTCTGTCTGGTTGATCTGTCCTTTGGAGTAAGTAGTGTGTTAAAGTCTCCCAAAATGAGTGCATTGCATTCTATTTCCCCCTTTTATTCTGTTAGTATTTTTTCACATATGTAGGTGATCCTGTCTTGGATGCATAGATGTTTATAATAGTTATGTCCTGTTGGTGGTGCAACACCTTTATCATTATGTAATGTCCTTCTTTGTCTCTTTTTACTTTCTTTGTTTTGAAGTCTATTTTCTCTGGTACCAGTATTGCAACTCCTGCTTTTTTCTCCTTATTAGTTGCATGAAATATATTTTTCCATCCCTTTACTTTCAGTGTGTGCATGTCTTTGGTTTGAAGTGAGAATTTAGTAGGCAGCATATAGATGGGTCTTTTTTTTTAATCCATTGAGTGACTCCACGTCTTTTGATTGGTGTATTCAGACCATTTACATTTAGGATGATTATCAATAGGTATGTACTTACTGCCATTGCAGGCTTTAGATTTATGGTTACCAAAGTTTCAAGGGTAATTCCTTACTATCTAACAGGCTAATGTAACTCACTTTGTATGCTATTACAAACACAACCTAAAGATTCTTTTTTTCCTCCTCTTTCATCCTCTTCCATTCTTTGTATGTTATGAATCATATTCAGTACTCTTTGTCTATCACTTGGCTGACATCTATTTAGTCTTAGGAATATTTCCATCTATAGGAGTCCCTCCAAAATGCACTGTAGAGGTGGTTTGTGGGAGATAAATTCTCTCAGATTTTGCTTATCTGAAAATTGTTTAATCCCTCTTTCAAATTTAAATGATAACCTTGCCTGGTAGAGTATTCTTGGTTCGAGGCCCTTCTGCTTCATTGCATTAAATATATCATGCCACTCCCTTTTGGCCTGTAAGGTGTCTGTTGAGAAATCTGATGATAGCCTGATGGGTTTTCCTTTGTATGTGATCTTTTCTCTCTCTCTAGCTGTTTTTAAAAGTCTGTCTTTATCCTTGATCTTTGCCATTTTAATTATTATATGTCTTGATGTTGTCTTCCTTGGGTCCCTTGTGTTGGGAGATCTGTGCATCATGATGGCTTGAGAGAATATCTCCTTCCCCAGATTGGGGAAGTTACAGCAATTACCTCCTCAATGACACTTTCTATCCCTTTTCTCTCCCTTCTTCTTCTGGTATCCCTATTATGCGAATATTGTTCCGTTTGGATTGGTCACACAGTTATCTCAATAATCTTTCATTCTTAGAGATTGTTTTTTCTCTGTGTTCCTCACCTTCTTTGTATTTCTCTTCTCTAATTTCTATTCCATTTACCATCTCTTCTACTTCATCTAATCTGCTTTTAAATCACTCCATTGTATGTTTCATTTCAGATATGGAATTTCTTAATGATTGAATCTCTGTCTTAAATTCATTCCTGAGTTCTTGAATATTTTTCTGTACCTCCATAAGCATGTTTATAATTTTTATTTTGAACTCTCAGGAAGATTGGTGAGTTCAATTTCATTTGGTCCTTTTTCTGGGGTTTGTGAGATTTTTGTCTGTACCATGTTCTTTTGACGTTTCATATTTCTGTGTGGTGCCCTCTATTGCCCAGAAGCTCCAATCTCTGGAGCTTCTCAGCCCCTAGAGTGAGGTTGGGGGTCATAGGGGAGCTGAGCTTGTGCCTGGGTGGAGGAAAGATCTGTTTCCTGACTCCTGTCTGCCCTCCCTGTCTCCAGTATCACAGCCAGTGGGCTGAGCACACAGGTGTAAGCCTCTGTGCTTGGTGTCTCTAGGTGTTATAGGTGAGGCATCTCTCTAGCTGGCCTGACTCCAGAGCAGTGACTGCCGGTTTGCGATCCAGTGCTGTCAGGCCTTGAGGAAGTCTCAGCAGGCTGCATATCACAGTGGACGGCCTTGGAGCTGAGTAGCCAGCCAGGGGGACAGAGCACCTGAAGCTCCCCAAAGTTCCCAATCTGCTGGGCAGAGCACACCCAGACAACCTTGTCCCTGTATCCCTTCTCCCGTTCAGCAAGATACATGCAAACCTCACACCTTCAGCAGCCCTCTCACTGCTAGGAAGCCTCTTAGACTGCCTGCCTTCTCCTTGTCTCAGAGTGCCCGGGAGTGGATCCCATCCTCCACAAATGGCCAGATTATGTCTCTCAAGCACTCTCCCTGTCCCAGCTCCCCATCCTCCAGAGCACCACACAATGTAGATTTCTGCTTGCAAAGTGAATCTCCATGGCTAGTGTTCAGCAGTCCCAGGCTTCCACTCCCCCCCCACTCCATTTCTCTTCCTCCTGCCCGTGAGCTGGGGTGGGGGAAGGGCTTGGGTCTCACTGGTTAAGGCTTTCATACATTACCCTGTTTGGTGAGATCTGCTTTGTTCGTTAGGTCGGTATGCAGTCTGGTGTAGCCTTCTTTCCTGTTGCTCTTAAGGGTTATTTATATTAACTATATTTTCGCACAATCTGTGGTGGGAGGAGTTCTCTGTCTCACCTCTCACGCTGCCATCTTGAATCCCGCTGTATACCAATTTTATTGAGAGTTTTTATCATGAATAGATGTTGAAATTTGTCGAATGCTTTTTCAGCATCTATGGAGATGATCATGTGGTTTGTGTCCTTTTTGTTGATGTGGTGGATGATGTTGATGGATTTTTGAATACTGTACCATCTTTGTATCCCTGGAATAAATCCTACTTAATCATGATGGATGACCTTTTTCATATATTTTTGAATTCGGTTTGCTAATATTTTGTTGAGTATTTTTGCATTTATGTTCATCAGGGATATTGGTCTGTAATTTTCTTATTTTGTAGTGTCTTTGCCTAGTTTTGGTATTAGAGTGATGCTGGCCTCTTGTTTGGAAGTATTCCCTCCTTTTCTACTTTTTGGAAAACTTTGAGGAGGATGGGTATTAGGTCTTCACTAAATGTTTCATAAAATTCAGCGGTGAAGCCATCTCATCCAGGGATTTTGTTCTTAGGTAATTTTTTGACTACAAGTTCAATTTCATTGCTGGTAATTGGTCTGTTCAGATTTTCTGCTTCTTCCTGGGTAAGCCTTGGAAAGTTGTATTTTTCTAGAAAGTTGTCCATTTCTTCTAGGTTATCCAGTTTGTTAGCATATAATTTTTCATAGTATTCTCTCATAATTCTTTGTATTTCTGTGGTGTCTATAGTTACTTTTCCTTTCTCATTTCTGATTCTGTTTATCTGTGTGGACTCTTTTTTTTTCATTATAAGTCTGGCTAGTGGTTTATCTATTTTGCTCATTTTCTTGAAGAACCAGCTTCTGCTTTCATTGATCCTTTCTATTGTTTATTCTACTTGATTTTATTTATTTCTGCTCTAATCTTTAGTATATCTCTCCTTCTATTGATTTGGGCCTCATTTGTTCTTCTTTTCTAGTTTTATTAATTGTGAATTTACACTATTCATATGGGATTGTTCCCTTTTAGCACGGCCTTCACTGTGTTCCACAGATTTTGTGGTGTTCATTTATTGTCATTTGTCTCCATATTTTGCTTGATCTCTGTTTTTATTTGGTCATTGATCCATTGATTATCTAGGAGCATGTTGTTAAGCCTCCATGTTTTAGTGTGCTTTTTTGTTTCCTTGCATAATTTATTTCTAGTTTCATACCTTTGTGGTCTGAAAAGCTGGTTGCTACAATTTCAATCCTTCTGAATTTTCTGCAGCTCTTATTGTGGCCTAGTATATGATCTATTCTTGAAAATGTTCCATGTGAACTTGAGAAGAATGTGTATCCTGCTGCTTTTGGGTGCAGTGTTCTGTAGATATCTGTTGGGTCCATCTATTGTAATGTGTTGTTCAGTGCCTCTGTCTCATTACTTATTTTCCTCTGGTTGATATGTCCTGTCCTTTGGAGTGAGTGGTCTGTTGAAGTCTCCTAAAATGAATTCATTGCATTCTATTTGTCCCTCTAATTCTGTTACTATTTTTTTCATATATGTAGGTGCTCCTGTGTTGGGTGCATATATATTTATAATGGTTATATCCTCTTGTTGGACTGACCCCTTTATCATTATGAATGTCCTTCTTTGTCTCTTGTGATTTTCTTTGTTTTGAAGTCTATTTTGTCTGATATAGGTACTGAAAATCCTGTTCTTTCTCTCTGTTCATTGCATGAAATATCTTTTTCCATCCCTTCACTTTTAGTCTGTATATGTCTTTGCATTTGAAGTGAGTTTCTTGTAGGCAGCATATAGATGCCTCTTGTTTTTTTTTTTTAATCTATTCAGTGACTCTATGTCTTTTGATTGGTGCATTCAGACCATTTATATTTAGGATCATTATCAATAGGTATGTGCTTATTGCCATTGCAGGCTTTAGATTTGTGGTTGAAGGGTTAGTTCCTTTCTATTTACAGTCTAATTTTACTAACTTAGTATGCTATTACAAACAGAATCTAAAGATTCTTTTCTTTTTCCTCCTTTTTCTTCCTCCTCCATTCTTCATATATTAGTTTTTGTATTTTGTACTTTTGTCTATCCCTTGACTGACTTTGATTTGATTTTACATCTGCTTAGTAATTAATTGGTCTACTTTTTTTACTATGGTTTTATTTCCTCTGGTGACAGCTATTTAGCCTTTGGAACACCTCCATCTATAGCAGTCCCTCCAAAATACACTGCAGAGGTGGTTTGTGGGAGGTAAATTCTCTCAGCTTTTGCTTATCTGGAAATTCTTTAATCCCTTCTTCAAATTTAAATGATAATCTTACTGGGTAGAGTATTCTTGGTTCTAGACCCTTCTTCTTCATTGCATTACATATTTCATGCACTCCCTTCTGGCCTTTAAGGTTTCTGCTGAAAAATCTGATGATAGCCTGATGGGTTTTCCTTTGTATGTGATCTTTTTTCTCTCTCTGGCTGCTTTTAATATTCTGTCCTTATCCTTGATCTTTGCCATTTTAATTATTATATGTCTTGGTGTTGTCTTCCTTGAGTCCCTTGCATTGGGAGATCTGTGCACCTCCATGGCCTGAGATTCTATTTCCTTCCCCAGCTTGGGGACATTTTCAGCAATTACCTCCTCAAGCACACTTTCTATCCCTTTTTCTCACTCTTCTTCTTCTGGTACCCCTATAATGCAAATATTGTTCTGTTTGGATTGGTCACACAGTTCTCTCAATATTCTTTCATTCTTAGAGATCTTTTTTTCTCTCTCTGCTTCAGCTTCTTTGTATTCCTGCTATCTAATTCTGTTTCATTTACCGTCTCCTCCACTTCATCTAATCTGCTTTTAAATACCTCTATTGTATTTTTCATTTCAGATACTGTATTCTTCAACGTTTGTATCTCATTCCTGAATTTCTCCCTGAATTCTTGAATATTTTTCTGTAGCTCTGTGAGCATGTTTATGATTTTTATTTTGAACTCTCTTTCAAGAAGATTGATGAGTTCAGTTTCACTTGGCCCTCTTTATGGTGTTCGTGGGGTTTTTGTTTGAACCAGTTTCCTTTGACATTTCATATTTGTAGTTGGCACCCTCTAGTACCCAGAAGCTCTACTCTCTGGAGCTGCTGAGCCCATGGAGCGATGGCCATGGTTCACAGGCAAGCAGTGCTGGTGCCTGTTGGGGGAAAGAGCTCTTTCCTGCTTCCCGGCTGCATTTCCTGTTTCCACTGCCAGGGCCAGTGACTGAGAGTGCAGGGAGACTCTGTGCTTTGCAGTTGTAGTTGCTGTAGGTGGGGCCACCCTCTGGCTGGACTGGAAAAATGGCGGGTGCAGCCGTTTTGTGAGCTTGTCTACTGGGAGGAAGGAGCAGGAGGCTGAGTATCCTGGTGGGGGGCCTCATTGCTGTGTTGCCAGCCAGGGGAATGGAGCACCTGAAGCTCCTGAAAGTTCCCAACCTGCTGGACAGTTTGCCTGGATAATTTTGTCTACCTTTCCATTTTCCTGAGCAGCAAGCTCTGTGCAATCCTTGCTCCTTTAGCAGCCCTCTTGCTGTTAAGAAATCTCTCAGAGTGCCCGCTTTTCTTTTGTCTCAGAGTGGCCGCATGTGGATCACTGTTTTCCACAAGTGGATTGAATCTCAGTCTCTCCAAGTATTTCACGTGTCTTAGCTTTCCAACCCCACTAATCTCCAGAGAACCAGGTAATGTAGATTCGTGCTCCCAGAGCAGTTCTCCAGGGCTGGGTGTTCAGCATTCCTCCCCGCTCTGTTTCTCTTCCTCCCTCTGGTTAGATGGGGTGGGGGAAGGGCTTGGATCCCTCCGTATCGTTGCTTTGGTACTTTACCCTTTCCTCTGAGGTCTGCTGTTTTCCCCAGGTGTAGCCAATCTGCCGCAGGCTTCTTTCCTGGTGCTCTTTCAGGACTTGATGTATTTCCTATCTTTTCATATTATATGTGGTTTTGGGAGGAGGTTTCTGTCTCACCTCTCATGCCACCATCTTTCAGGGTCACTATGTTTGAGCCCAGGCAGAGAAATTAGAGTGGAGGGTGTATCAATGAGCATTTCCTGTGTAACAAACAACCACAAAAATCTCAGTAGCATAACGGTAAGTGTTGACTGATCACAAGCTCAGGCTCAGCTAGGGGTTAACTAGGTTACCCTGTTGATCCTGGCTAGGCTAGCTCAAGTACTTGGGGACCAGCTGGCTGCTGGCTAATATAGGCTGGTCTTAGCTTGGTCATCTGGGAAAACTCAGCTCTCTTCCCTGTATCTCATTCTCTAGGAGGCTTAGTCTGGGTATGTTTTTCTCATGGAACTACAGAAATATGAGTGGGCAGACATTGTTCAAAAATTTTCATGAGCCATATTCTCTAAGGAGATCTCAAAGCCAAAGAGTAGGACCAAGAGAAGAAGGCCACTGCAAAATTACGTGGCAAGGACATGGATATAAAGGGGGGATGGGGCTATGCTTTGTGACCTACCTATCATAACCCCTGATTAAGAAAATCTGGCTCAAACTCTACCCAGGAGTTGTGCCAAGGGTTTTCTTTCATACTACCAGGCCCCATTAATTTATAGTGTCTTCTGTCAGTCCCCTTTTCAGTCTGACCCATTACCAACACAGTAGATCTTAAGGGTTCTGGTGAATTTTTACCATAATCTGAGTTAAATAGAAAGAGAAATTTTAATCTATAATTTTAAAAGGAAAAGTAAAAAGAACTCAAGTGCATTGAAATTTTTAACATAATAACACTAGTAATTCTCCTATTTGTTTGTATTAAGAACACATACTAAGCTTCTGGGTGAAAAGGAAGGATTAGTTTCTCATTTTTCTCCTCAATATCCTTGTGAATATGTTGGTTAAGTAGTTTTATACTCATTATATTAACACGTGACACCCAGAAAGCCTGTGTCCTGGCCAGGAGCCCAAGGCAAGCTGTTGGTTCGGCAGAGGGCTGGTAGGCAGGCAGAGATCCTAGACACCTCTATTCTTCTCCTTCCCCACTCCCTTTCAGTCTAGTTTCCATTTTGCTGTGCTGCATGGCCTTCTCATCTCACATTTGGAAAGGTGAATATATGAGTTGAACTATAACTCAACATCAATCAGATGGGCATATTTTGAAGGGATACAATCTCTGACATGTTTCTAATATTTCTATATTCTAAAGGAAAAGAGTTGGGTTAATATTATCATTTAATCTCATAGTCCTAAAGAACACAGAGAAATTACCATATTTCTGGAAAAATCCTTACCATTTTTGACTCCTGCTAAGATAGAATTAGAAAACAGTCTTCTGGTTCCTGTCACTTACCAAAAAAATTTTTAAGGAAAAAAAAAGTACTGGAGAATATGAAAACAGACAAATTAGTTTAATCTTGCTTATGGTTGTTTGTAGAATGGTAAAATGCCATTAGTAATGAAAACAATAGCTTGCAAGTTAGCAGAGGTGCCATCATCAGCATCTAGAAACATCTGCTATGATAGAAGAATAAGTAAATATTTTCATTTTGTACTTTACAGATATTATTGTTTAAAATTACTTGCTAACAACTTTCTCCAAAGATGATTCAAAGCTGAAAGTCACTTTTATGAGCTAGTCTGAATGTATGTACAGCAAGAGGGCAAGTGCAGGACATTTGGACCAAATAAATGCTTCCAATGTTAAACAAGACTGCAAGGACATTCTATGTTAGATAGAACACGAAACTAGAAAAAAAAAAAACTAAACAAATAACAAGAAAATCATCCGAACTTGGAATCAGGTTAAATTCTTGAGTCCACCACTCATGAGCTATGTGCTACATGTACTCATGTTATACTCTGTTTGAACCTCAGTTTTCTCATCTATTAAATGGAAATAACAACAATAGTAATAATACTTTCCTCACATGGTTGGTAAAGAGAGTGTCATTGAATGAGCTAATGTAGCTGAGAACAGCTTATTACCTATAATGCTCTGCATAAATATTAGATACGTGAGACCATAATGGGAGGAGGAGTGGTTTTGATTTATCATCATAAGTAATAAAGCTTAAACCAAGTCTGCCATTCCCCTGTCTCATCCCTGCTCCTGAAACTCCTCAGATGTGATCCCTTGCAGCTACCCCGTGGTCCCTCATGGGTGTGTATGTCACATATTTATGTTGACCATGAGTCCTGACTTTGGTTCCTTGCAGCCACCTTGAGGCTCATCCTGCTTGTGATCATCTCACTTGCCTTTTAAGCCTGAACCCTATTCCTAAACTTGAAAGAACACTAAATCTTTCCATCTTCCCCACTAGGCCCTCTATTTGGCCTAAGGAGTCCAGAGGTGGCGTGGTCTCATCCTTAGCTGGAAGAAACACAAAACAACTGCCTATCTCACCAAACAAAGCTGAGGGCTGTGATTAAGGCACAGTTATTATTTCTATTTTACAAAGTAGAAAATTTGGGCTCAGAGGCTAGTTAAATTGTCCAAGGTCTTCCAGGTAAGTGACAGAGCAGGGTACAAATTTATTTGTAAAACAGAAATAATGTTTACTTCTTAGAGTGCACTAGTCAGAAATTTTTAGTTGCAGACACTGGGCTTCCTTTCTTCTTGGCCTTGACACAGGGTTCAAGTGAGCTTTGACCCAAAGCTTCAACCTTTCTTCCTTTTCACCCAAATGATGATTATGGCGATCATTTGTTGAGTAGGTAGTATGTGCCAGTCAGGGCTGGGGCTAGAATGGAGCAAGTAAGATACTCCTCTTGGGAGAAAAATTTAAGGGACTCTAAAAGAATTTAGTAATCAAGAAAAATACTATTCTAATGCAATATTTTTAAAAAGCCACAATGCACCAAAACCCATAATGGAAAATAATCCCTAAAATATTAAATAAAGACAGGATTAGTATTACTGACCTTTGCCTCAGGCTCCAGAATGGCTTGGCAGGCCGTTGGTGCCAGCTGCTTTGAAATTTCAATTTGAGAAAAGCATCCTTGCAATTTCCATTTACTTCCTGTTGATCAACAGGTAACAAGGTCTGTACTTCCCACTGCCCCAGATGAGGTCTTATCCTTGGCCTGCAAGTCCCTCTGATTTTTGTCTCCCAGAACTCTAAGAACTTAGATAGTCTGAGGACAGGGAAAAAGGATTTGGGGGGAAAAGCAGAGGGCAAGCTGGGCTTCCCACTTTCAACTAAAAAAAAAATCTTTTGGCTGGAATAAGAAAGGTTTTTGGGTCACAGACTGGTAGAATTGGACCCAGTTTCATGGCAGAATCCCAGAGTAAGAGCAAGATATTAGAGCAGTGACACAATGTGTCACTTGAAGTATCACCATGTCCCAAGTATGATAAAGAAGAATGTGAAACCAGCAGGCTTGAACAACCCTGTAGACCAGAATAGAGTGGACAAAAGGATGAAGAGCAAATGACAAATACTTCTAAACACACACACACACACACACACACTCACACATCTAGTCTTTCTTGTTTTTTGCTCTTTTATTTTTAAAAAATTTATTTTGGTATCATTAATATACAATTACATGTGCAATATTATGGTTATTAAACTACCCCCTTCTTCAGGCCCCCGCACCAACACCATTACACTCACTGTCCATCAGCGTAGTGAGATGCTACAGAATCACTACTTGCCTTCTCTGAGTTGTGCAGCCCTCCCCGTGCACTCCCAACATTACATCTGCTAATAGTAAGGCCCCTTTTCCCCCATTATCCCTACCCATCTTCCCCAGGCCCTTTCCCTTTGGTAACTATTAGAACGTTCTTGGGTTCTGTGAGTCTGCTGCTGTTTCGTTCCTTCAGATTTTTTCTTTGTTCTTATACTCCACAAATGAGTGAAATCACTTGATACTGGTCTTTCTCGGCTTGGCTTATTTCACTGAGCATAATACCCTCTAGCTCCATCCATGTTGTTGCAAATGGTAGGATTTGTTTTCTTCTTACGGCTGAATAATATTCCATTGTGTATATGTACCACCTCTTCTTTATCCATTCATCTACTGATGGACACTAGGTTGCTTCCATTTCTTGGCTATTGTAAATAGTGCTGTGATAAACATAGGGGTGCATCTGTCTTTTTCAAATTGGGCTGCGGCAGTCTTAGGGTAAATTCCTAGGAGTGGGATTCCTGGGTCAAATGGTATTTGTATTTTGAGTTTTTTGAGGAAACTCCATACTGCTTTCCACAATGGTTGAACTAATTTGCATTCTCATCAGCAGTTTAGGAGGGTTCTCTTGTCTCCACATCCTTGCCAACATTTGTTGTTCTTTGTTATTGGATGTTGGCCATCCTCACTGATGTGAGAAGATTTCTCATTGTGGTTTTAATCTGCATTTCCCTGATGATTAGCGATGTGAAGCATCTTTTCATGTGCCTGTTGGCCATTTGAATTTCTTCTTGGGAGAAGTGTCTATTCATGTCCTCTGCCCATTTCTTAATTGGATTATTTGCTTTTTGTTTGTTGAGGTGCGTGAGTTCTTTATATATTTTGGATGTCAACCCCTTATCGGATACGTCATTTATGAATATATTCTCCCATACTGTAGTATATCTTTTTGTTCTACGGATGGTGTCCTTTGCTGTGCAGAAGGTTTTTAGCTTTATATAGTCCCATTTGTTCATTTTGCTGTTGTTTCCCTTGCGCGGGGAGATATGTTCCTGAAGAAGTCATTCATGTTTATGTCCAAGAGATTTTTGCCTATGTTTTTTTCTAAGAGTTTTATGGTTTCATGACTTACATTCAGGTCTTTGATCCATTTTGAGTTTACTTTTGTGTATGAGGCTAGACAGTAGTCCAGTTTCATTCTCTTACATGTAGCTGTCCAGTTTGGCCAACACCAGCATTATTCCCCGTTTTATTCCTCCTTCTCAGGATTGCTTTGGCTATTCGGGGTCTTTTCTGGTTCCATATGAATTTTAGAATTATTTGTTCCAGTTCACTGAAGAAAGCTGTTGGTATTTTGATAGGGATTGCTTTGAATCTGTAGATTGCTTTAGGTAGTATAGCCATTTTGACAATATTTATTCTACCTAGCCAACAGCATGGGACAAATTTCCATTTTTTAGTGTCCTCTTTAATTTCTGGTAGGAGTGTCTTGTAGTTTTCAGGGTATAGGTCTTTCAGGGTATAGGTTTATTCCTAGGTATTTTATTCTTTTTGATACAATTGAGAAAGGAATTGTTTTTCTGATTTCTCTTTCTGTTAGTTCATCGTTAGTGTATAGGAAAGCAACAGATTTCTATGTGTTAATTCTGTATCCTGCAACTTTGCTGAATTTAGATATTACTTCTAGTTGTTTTGAAGTGGAGTCTTTAGGGTTTTCTATGTACAATATCGTGTCATCTGCAAATAGTGACAATTTGACTTCTTCTTTACCAGTCTGGATGTCTTGTATTTCTTTGTTTCGTCTGATTGCTGTGGCTAGGACTTCCAGTACTATGTTTAATAACAGTGGAGAGAGTGGGCATCCCTGTCTTGTTCCCGATCTTAGATGAAAAGCTTTCAGCTTCTCGCTGTTAAGTATGATGTTAGCTGTGGGTTTGTCATATATGGCCTTTATGATGTTGAGGTACTTGCCGTCTATACCCAATTTGTTGAGAGTTTTAATCATGAATGGATGCTGAATTTTGTCAAATGGTTTTTCAGCATCTATGCAGATGATCATGTGATTTTTGCTCTTTTTGTTGATATGGTGGATGATGTTGATGGATTTTCAAATGTATCATCCATGCATCCCTGGGATTAATCCCACTTGATCATGGTGTATGATCCTCTTGATGTATTTTTGAATTCGGTTTGCTAATATTTTGTTGAGTATTTTTGCATCTACGTTCATCAGGGATATTGGTCTGTAATTTTCTTTTTTGGTGAGGTCTTTGCCCGGTTTTGGTATTAGAGTGATGTTTGCTTCATAGAATGAGTTTGGAAGTATTCCCTCCTCTTCTATTTTTTAGAAAACCTTAAGGAGAATGTGTATTATTTCTTCTCTATATGTCTGGTAAAATTCAGAGGTGAATCCATCAGGTCGGGGGGTTTTGTTCTTGGGTAGTTTTCTGATTACTGATTCAATTTCTTTGCTGGTGATTGGTCTGTTTAATTTTTCTGTTTCTTGTTTGGTCAGTCTTGGCAGGTTGTATTTTTCTAAGAAGTTGTCCATTTCTTCTAGGTTTTCCAGTTTGTTAGCATATAGATTCTCATAATATTCTGTTATAATTCTTTGTATTTCTGTGGGGTCTGTTATTATTTTTCCTTTCTCATTTCTGATTCTGTTTATGTGTGTAGATTCTCTTTTTCTCTTAAAGAGTCTGGCTAGGGATTTATCTATTTTGTTTATTGTTTCAAAGAACCAGCTCTTGGTTTCATTGATTTTTTCTGTTGTTTTATTCTTCTCAATTCTATTTATTTCTTGTCTGATCTTTATTATGTCCCTCCTTCTGGTGACTTTGGGCCTAATTTGTTCTTCTTTTTCCAATTTCAGTAATTATGTCTTTAGACTATTCATTGGGGAATGTTCTTCCTTCTTTAAATAGGCCTGGATTGCAATATACTTTCCTCTTAGAACTGCCTTTGCTGCATCCCACAGAAGTTGGGGCTTTGTGTTTTTGTTGTCATTAGTCTCCATATATTCTTTGAATTCTTTTTTTAATAATTTATTTTAGTATCATTAATTGACAATTACATGTGCAATATTATGGTTATTAAACTACCCACTTTATCAGGTCCCCCTCACCTACTTCATTACCATCACTATCATCATGGAGAGATGCTATATAATCACTACTTGTCTTCTCTGAGTTGTACAGCCCTCCGCATGCCCCCCCGACATTACACCTGCCAATCGTAATGCCCCCTTTTCCCTCTATCCCTCCCCACCTACCCATCTTCCCCAGTCCCATTCCCTTTGGTAACTATTAGTCTGTTCTTGGGTTCTGTGAGTCTGCTGATGTTTTGTTCCTTCATTTTTTTCCTTTGTTCTTATACTCCACATATGAGTGAAATCATTTGATACTTGTCTTTTTTGACTTGGCTTATTTCACTGAGCATAATACCCTCTAGCTCCATCCATGGTGTTGCAAATGGTAGGATTTGTTTTCTTCTTATGGCTGAATAATATTCCATTGTGTATATGTACCAACTTCTTCATCCATTCATCTACTGATGGACACTTAGGTTGCTTCCATTTCTTAGCTATTGTAAATAGTGCTGCCATAAACATAGGTGTGCATATGTCTTTTTCAAACTGGGCTGCTGCATTCTTAGGGTAAATTCTTAGGAGTGGCATTCCTGGGTCAAATGGTATTTCTATTTTGAGTTTTTTGAGGAACCTCCATACTGCTTTCCACAATGGTTGAACTAATTTGCATTCCCACCAGCAGTGTAGGAGGGTTCCCTTTTCTCCACATCCTCGCCAACATTTGTTGTTTGTTTTTGGATGTTGGCCATCCTCACTGGTGTGAGGTGATATCTCATTGTGGTTTTAATCTGCATTTCCCTGATGATTAGCGATGTGAAGCATCTTTTCATGTGCCTGTTGGCCATCTGAATTTCTTCTTGGGAGAAGTGTCTATTCATGTCCTCAGCCCATTTCTTAATTGGATTATTTGCTTTTTGTTTGTTAATGTGCATGAGTTCTTTATATATTTTGGATGTCAATCCCTTATTAGATATGTCATTTATGAATATATTCTCCCATACTGTAGGATATCTTTTTGTTTTATGGATGGTGTCCTTTGCTGTACAGAAGCTTTTCAGCTTGATATAGTGCCACTTGTTCATTTCTGCTTTTGTTTCCCTTGCCAGAGGAGATACATTCGTGAAGAAGTCGCTCGTGTTTATGTCCAAGAGATTTTTGCCTATGTTTTTTTCTAAGAGTTTTATGGTTTCATGACTTACATTGAGTTCTTTGATCCACCTTGTGTTTACCTTTGTGTATGGGGCTAGTAGTCCAGTTTCATTCTCTTACATGTAGCTGTCCAGTTTTTCCAACACCAGCTGCTGAAGAGGCTGTCATCTCCCCATTGTATATCCAAGGTTCCTTTATCAAATATTAATTGACTGTATATGTTTGGGTTAATGTTTGGATTTTCAGTGGCTCTGTGTCTTTGCTTATTTTCTGTCTGGTTGATTTGTCCTTTGGAGTGAGTGGTGTGTTGAAGTCACCTAAAATGAATGCAATACTTTCTATTTCCTTCTTTAATTGTGTTAGTATTTTTTTCACATATGCCGGCGCTCCTATGTTGGTGCATATATATTTATAGTGGTTATATCTTCTTCTTGGACTGACCCCTTTATCATTATGTAATGTCCTTCTTTGTCTCTTCCTGCTTTCTTCATTTTGCAGTCTATTTTGTCTGAAACAAGTACTGCAACACCTGCTTTTTTCACCTTGTTGTTTGCCTGAAATATCTTTTTCCATCACTTCACTTTTAGTCTGTGTATATCTTTGGGTTTGAGGTTAGTCTCTTGCAAGCAGCATATAGATGGGTCTTGTTTTTTTATCCATTCTATTACTCTGTGTCTTTTGATTGGCACATTCTGTCCATTTACATTTAGGGTGAGTATCGATAGATATGTACTTATTGCCATTGCTGGCTTTAGATTTGTGGTTACCAAAGTTTCAAGGGTTGCTTCTTTACTACCTGACAATCTAACTTAACTTTCTTGTTAAGGTATTGTAAACACAGTATGACGTTTCTTTATTTCTCTCCCTTCTTATTCTTCCTCCTCCATTCTTTATATACTAGGCGTTTTATTCTTTGCCTTTAGTTAGTATTTGGATGGTCTGCTTTCTTTGCTATGATTTCATTTTCTCTGGTGACATGTTTTTAGCCTTAGGAGTTCTTCCCTCTAGCGAAGTCCGTTTAAGATATCCTGTAGTGGTGGTTTATGGGAGGCAAAGTCTTTCAGTTTTCGCTTGTCTGGAAATTGTTTAATCCCTCCATCATATTTAAATGACAATCGTGCTGGATATGATATTCTTGGTTTGAGGCCCTTCTGTTTCATTATGTTAAATATATGTTTGATCTTTGCCATTTTAATTATTATGTGTCTTGGTGTTGTCTTCCTTGGGTCCCTTGTGTTGGGAGATCTGTGGGCTTCCGTAGAGTGCGAGACTATTTCCTTCCCCAGGATGGGGAAGTTTTCAGCAATTATTTCTTCAAAGACACTTTCTATCCCTTTTTCTCTCTCTTCTTTGTCTGGTACTCGTATAATGCGAATATTCTTCCATTTGGATTGGTCACACAGTTCTCTTAATATTATTTCTTTACTAGAGATCCTTTTATCTCTCTCTGCCTCAGCTTCTCTGTATTCCTGTTCTCTGATTTCTATTCCATCAACAGTCTCTTGCATCTCGTCCAGTCTGCTGCTAAGCCTGTCGATCGCTTGTCTCATTTCTGCATTGTCTTTCCTCACTTCCCTCACTTTCTCCCTCAGCTCTTGCATATTTCTCTGTAGATCCATCAGCATAGTTATGACTTTTATTCTGAATTATTTTTCAGGAATATTGTGCATTTCCATCCCTTCAGACTCCCTCTGTGGTGTCTGTGTCTGGATAAGCTTTGTTTGTACCATATTCCTCTGTCTTTTCATGGTGATAGAAGTGGTCGCTGGTAGGTGCCCCATATGTCAGCTGGGCTCTTTAAGACTTAAAAAAAAAAGAAAGAAAGAAAGAAAAGAAAGAGGAAAGAAAAGAAGGAAAGAAAAGGAAGAAAGAATAGAAAGAAAGGAAAAGAAAAGAAAAGAGAAAAAGAAAATAATGCCAAAAAATAAAAAACCAAAAACAAAAAGACATCCACGGAGAGTAGATTCTGTGAGGATGGTGTAGGTGGCGCTGTTGCTCCACTATTCTGCAGCCGTGGCCATGCCACTCTGCAGGGCCCTTTGTAGCTCTGGCTGCGGTGGGAACGAATGGGAGGCTGTTGATCTCTGTGGGAAGTCTCAGTAGGCTACTTTTTCCCAGTCGCCAGACAAGGGTTCCAAAATTCCCCAGGACTTCCAGCCTACTGGGCTGAGTATGCTGGGTCGATCGTGTTCCTCTGTTGGGCCCCTATCTCTTTAAGACCGCCGCCTCATTAGGTGCCGAGTCCTTTCAGGTGTACATGCAGGCTGAGTGCTGTCCTGTATCTTCTGGTCTCTCTTTTAGGAATAGTTGTATTTGTTGTATTTTTATAAATATACATGGTTTTGGGAGGAGATTTCCGCTGCTCTGCTCATGCCACCATCTTCCCAGAACTCCACATGTAGTCTTTTAACGGTATAAGTGGTATATACATTCTTGAGGGGAGCACACAGCAGGCATTGTAAATAGATGCCAAAAATTATCAGCTAGAAAGCAATATTTTGATAAAAATGGAATCGCTATAAATAGTTTACAAATACCTTCTTTTCTTTACTGGCAATTGTTTGCAGTCAATTAAAGACTAAAGAAAGGTATTTGAGGAAAAATGGAAGGGGAATAATGTAAAGAAAATAACTTCAAAAAAAGAAATTACCAGACTCCCCTTTCCCCAGCCTGGGAAGTCTGAAATGCTATCTGGGTCTATTGAGTCACATGCTAATTGAGTCTCCATACTAATTAGCCCAGCCAGAACAGGCTCATGTGGCTTTTGTTATTGGACTGCAGTTCTTTATGGCTCCTGTCATTCTCAAAGTCAAGGAGGGAAACACCACCCAGGGCCAGTCCTCAGCACAGGGTACAAATTTATTTCCCCAGGTGGGAAATGAGTGAGCTTGTCCACCTTCTCTTTCCATCTCTATTTAAATCCTTCTGAAGTCCACAGGCTTCAGAAATACATTCTTCCCTCACAGTTTCTTCTCCTTGTCCCCAGATCTCATGGAGGAATCTGGTGGCACTCACTTATGATACTAGGCGTGAGATCGGGGTACAGAACAATCAGATGGGGCCAGGGTCAGAAAGTTGGGTTTTTCCTGGTTACCACCACATAATTATTTGTGTGATTTAACTTCTCTAACTTCTTGCAAAATGGAAATAATGAAAAGATCCGGGGAGTTTTAGTGAGATCATGTATTTGGATACAACCTCATTTCTTATTGCTGATATGAGAAGCTTTGTCTCTGGTTAAAGGTGTTTTAGACTTCTCTGATCGGTTTAACGAATAATTTTGGAGAACTCTGGCCTTCTTAAGCCTTCCAAAATGGGAAGTGCACTTTTCCACCTCATGACATGGCCAGCACTGTCCGTGAGACTTAAGACCCTCAAATCTTTGCATTGTCCCTCTCGGTTGCACTGTCTTGAGATCAACATTTTCAGCATAATGAGGCAGCCCTCCCTTATCTATCAAAATATAGCCATTTTCTCCTAGACTTTGAAACAAAACTTTTGCTCCACTAGTTGTTTGAGTACAGATGGTGGAAAAATTGAGAGGGTTGTTGTATATGTGCTAGGGGAAAGAGAGGATGGTTGCATTGAAATCCTTATTTGGCACACACTCTTTGCGTCTTTTTTATAAATATATGCCATTCTGAGTCAGTACTGATTACCACATGTACAGTTATAGTAATCTTCAGGAAAGGAGAATATGACTAATGATATTGCTTTGCAGAGTGATTATCTGAGAGCCATTTTCAGCTGTTGCATGAGGATTACAGCATTTGTTACTCCAAATTAAGCCAGTGGTGGAAAAGGCAGCACTTGTTAAGACAAAAAGAACTGTCGAAGAGAGCAGCCTGCAATTAGATCAAATGCACTGTCACCAGGAGGCTGGTAGGCCTCATTCATGTGCTCTAGGGTGGGTGATGACCTTTAAAAGACTCAGATTCTCAATATAAAAACTCTTGCATCCAGAGCAGATAAATGAAGCTTTGTAGGTGGCTGCTGCTTCTTTCCGTCTCTGCTTGGATAAGCATCTTCTGGGCTTTCAAAGGCCATTGTTGAGATCTCAAACAGCCAGCCCCATCTGTGATCTTGTGTGTGGGTCAATTTAGCCAAAGTCATTTTGTTTATATTACTTTAACCAGTCCCTTAACCAGTTTCTTGAAACTTTCCTTTTCACATTTTTGGACAAAAGAAAAATACAACTTCTACTGCCCCCAAACAAGATTATATCCATCAACTATTCTCACAAGGAATTTTCATCTCCAAATGTTTTGCTTAACATATTTTTCATTTCTTTTCTTTTTTAAAATAAGGTATCATTGATATACACTCTTACGAAGGTTTCACAAGAAAAACAATGTGGTTATTACATTCACCCTTATTATTGAGTCAGCCCCCAAACCCCATTGCAGTCACTGTCCATCAGTGCAGTAAGGTGCCACAGAGTCCCTATTTGTCTTCTCTGAGCTACACTGTTTTCCCCGTGACCCCAGACATGCCATGTGCACCAATCATGATAGTCCACAGTCCCGTCTCCCTCCCTCCATACCCATCCTCCCCCAACCCTCCCCTTTGGTAACAACCAATCTGTTCTTGGAGTCTGAATCTGCTGCTATTTTGTTCCTTCAGTTTTCCTTTGTTGTTACACTCCCAAAATGAGGGAAATCATTTGATATTTGTCTTTCTCCACCTAACTTATTTCACTGAGCATAATACCCTCTAGCTCCATCCATGTTGTTGCAAATGGTAAGATTTGTTTCTTTCTTATGGCTGAACAGTATTCCATTGTGTATATGTACCACCTCTTCTTTATCCATTTATTGACTGATGGACACTTAGGTTGCTTTCCTATCTTGGCTATTGTAAATTGTGCTGCAATAAACATAGCAGTGTATGTCTTTTTGAATCTGAGAAGTTGTTTTCTTTGGGTAAATTCCTAGGAGTGGATTTTCCAGATTAAATGGTATTTCTATTTTTAGATTTTTGATGAACCTCCATATTGCTTTCCCCAAAGGTTGAACTAGATTACATTCCCACCAGCAGTGTAGGAGGGTTCCCCTTTCTCCGCATCCTCACCAGCATTTGTTGTTCCTAGTCATTTCAATGTTGGCCTTCCTAACTGGTGTGAAGTGATATCGCATTGTGGCTTTAATTTGCATTTCCCTGATAATTAGCGATGTGGAGCATCTTTTCATGTGCTTGTTGGCCAAAGATTTTCTTCTTTGGAGAAGTGTCTGTTCATTTTTTAATTGGGTTATTTGCTTTGTGGGTGTTGAGGCATGTGAGTTCTTTATATATTTTGGATGTTAACCCCTTGTCAGATATGTCATTTACAAATATATTCTCCATACTGTAGGATGTCTTTTTGTTCCTCTGATGGTGTTCTTTGTTGTACAGAAGATTTTTAGCTTGGTGTAGTCCCATTTGTTCATTTTGCCTTTTTTTCCCTTTCCCAAGGAGACGCATTCAGGAAAAAGTTGCTCATGTTTATATTCAAGAGGTTTTTGCCTATGTTGTCTTCTAAGATTTTTATGGTTTCATGATTTACATTCAGGTCTTTGATCAATTTTGAGTTTACTTTTGTGTATGGGGTTAGATAATAATCCAGTTTCATTCTTTTGCATGTAGCTGTCCAGTTTTGCCAACAATTGTTGAAGATGCTGTCATTTTCCTTTGTAAATCCATGGCTCTTTTATTGTATATTAATTGACCATAAATGCTTGAGTTTATCTCTGGGCTCTCTATTCTGTTCCATTGATCTATGGATCTATTCTTGTGCCAGTACCAAATTGTCTTGATTACTGTGGCTTTGTAGTACAGCTTGAAGTCGGGGAGCATAATCCACTCAGCTTTATTTTCTGTCTCAGGATTGCTTTGACTATTTGTAGTCTTTGTGATTCCATATGAATTTTAGAACTATTTCTTCTAGTTTGTTGAAGAATGCCATTGGTATTTAGATAGGGATTGCACTGAATCTGTAGATTGCTTTAGGCAGAATGGCCATTTTGACAATATTAATTCTTCCTATCCATGAGCATGGGATGTGTTTCCATTTATTAGTATCTTCTTTAATTTCTCTCATGAGTGCCTTGTAGTTTATAGAGGTTATTAGGGTTTTCACTTCCTTGGTTTGTTTTATTCCTAGGTATTTTATTCTTTTTGGTGCAATTGTGAATGGAATTGTTTTCCTGATATCTCTTTCTGCTAGTTCATCATTAGTACATAGGAATGCACAGATGTATGTGTATTAATTTTATATCATGCAACTTTGCTGAATTCAGAGATTAGATCTAGTAGTTTTGGAGTAGATTCTTTAGGGATTTTTATGTACAATATCATGTCATCTGCAATCAGGGACAGTTTAACTTCTTCCTTGTCAATCTGGATGCCTTTTATTTCTTTGTGTTGTCTGATTGCCGTGGCTAGGATCTCCCAAATTATGTTGAATAAAAGTGGTGGGAGCAGGCATCCTTGTCTTGTACCCCATCTTAAAGGAAAAGCTTTCAGCTTGTCACTGTTAAGTATGATGTTGGCTGTGGGTATGTCATATATAGCCTTTATTATGTAGAGGTACTTGCCCTCTATACCCATTTTGCTGAGAGTTTTTATCATGAATGGATTTTGAATTTTGTCGAATGCTTTTTCAGCATCTATGGAGATGATCATGTGCTTTTTGTCTTTCTTTTTGTTGATGTGGTGGATGATGTTGATGGATTTTCAAATGTTGTACCATCCTTGCATCCCCGGGATGTATCTCACGTGATCATGATGGATGATCTTTTTAATGTATTTTTGAATTCGGTTTGCTAATATTTTGTTGAGTGATTTTGCATCTATGTTCATCAGTGATATTGGTCTGTAATTTTTTTTTGTGGTGTCTTTGCCTGGTTTTGGTATTAGAGTGATGCTGGCCTCATAGAATGAGTTGGGGAGCATTCCCTCCTCTTCTACTTTTCAGAAAACTTTAATGAGAATGGGTATTATGTCTTCACTAAATGTTTGAAAAAATTCAGCAGTGAAACCATCTGGTTCATGAATTTTGTTCTTAGGTAGTGTTTTGATTACTAATTCAATTTCTTTGCTGGTAATTGATCTATTCAGATTTTCTGTTTCTTCCTGGGTCAGCCTTGGAAGGTTGTATTTTTCTAGAAAGTTGTCCATATCTTCTACATTATCCAGTTTGTTAGTTTATAATTTTTAACAGTATTCTCTCATAAATCTTTGTATTTCTGTGGTGTTCATAGTGATTTTTCTTTCTTGTTTCTGATTCTGATTATGTGTGTAGATCTTTTTTTCTTGATAAGTCTGGTTAGGGGTTTCTCTATTTTGTTTATTTTCTCAAAGAACCAGCTATTGCATTCATTGATTCTCCTATTGTTTCATTCTACTTGATTTTTAAAATTTATGCTCTAATATTTATTATGTCCCTCCTTCTACTAACTTTGGGTCTCTTTTGTTCTTCTTTTTCTAGTTTCATTAATTGTGGATTTAGACTGTTCATTTGGGTTTGTTTTCCTTTCCTGAGGTAGGCCTGTATTGCAATATACTTTCCTCTTAGCACAGCCTTCGCAGCATCCCACAGGTTCTGCAGTGTTGAATTATTGTTGTCAGTTGTTTCCATATATTGCTTGATCTCTGTTTTTATTTCATCATTGATCCATTGATTATTTAGGAGCATCTTATTAAGACTCCATGTGTTTGTGGGCTTTTCATTTTCTTTGTGTAATTCATTTCTAGTTTCATACCTTTGTGGTCTGAGAAGCTGGTTGGTACAATTTCAATCTTTTTGAATTTACTGAGGCTCTTTTTGTGGCCTAGAATATGATCTAATCTTGACAATGTTCCATGTACACTTGAGAAGGATGTGTATCTTGCTGCTTTTGGGTGGAATGTTCTGTAGATGTGTTATGTCCGTCTGTTCTAAAGTGTTGTTCAGTACCTCTTGTCTCCTTACTTATTTTCAGTCTGGTTGATCTGTTCTTTGGAGTGAGTGGAGTGTTGCAGTCTCCCAGTATGAATGCATTACATTCTATTTTCCCCTTTAATTCTGTTAGTATTTATTTCACATATGTAGCTGATCCTGTGTTAGGTACATAGGTATTTATAAGGGTTATATCATCTTGTTGGGCTGACCCCTTTGTCATTATGTAATGTCCTTCTTTGTCTCTTGTGACTTTCATTGTTTTGAAGTCTAATTTGTCTGATACAAGTACTGCAACTCCTGCTTTTTTTTTATCACTATTAGTTGCATGAAATATCTTTTTCCATCCCTTTACTTTCAGTCTGTGTACGTCTTTGGGTTTGAAGTGAGTCCCTTGTAGGCAGCATATAGTTGGGTCGTGTTTTTATCCATTCAGTGACTCTATGCCTTTTGATTAGTGCATCCAGACCATTTGCATTTAGGGTGATTATTGATAGATATGTACTTATTGCCATTGTAGGCTTTAGATTCATGGTTACCAAAGGTTCAAGGGTAATTTCCTTACTATATAGCAGTCTAATTTAACTCACTTTGTATGCTATTACAAACACAACCTTTTTTTCCCTCGTTTATATTCCTCCTCCATTTTTTATATATTAGGTATCATATTCGGTACTCTTTGTCTATCTCTTGATTGACTTTGGGTGTCATTGATTTAATTTTGCATCTGTTTAGTAATTAATTGTTCTACTATCTTTACTGTGGTTTTATTTCTCCTGGTAACAGCTATTTAGCCTTAGGAACATTTCCATCTATAGCAGTCTCTCCAAAATACACTGTAAAGGTGGTTTGTGGGAGGTAAATTCTCTCAGTTTTTGCTTACCTGGAAATTCTTTAATCCCTCCTTCAAATTGAAATGATAATCTTGCTGGGTAGAGTGTTCTTGGTTCAAGGCCCTTCTGTTTCATTGCATTAAATATATCATGCCACTCTCTTCTGGCCTGTATGGCTTCTGTTGAGAAGTCTGAAGATAGCCTGATGGGTTTTCCTTTGTATATGATCTTTTTTCTCTCTCTGGCTGCTTTTAATAGTCTTTCCTTATCCTTGATCTTTGCCATGTTAATTATTATATATCTTGGTGTTGTGTTCCTTGTGTCCCTTGTGTTGGGAAATATGTGCACCTCCATGGCCTGAGAGACTATCACCTTCCCCATACTGGGGGAGTTTTCAGCATTTACCTCCTCAAAGACACTTTTGTGGCAGGGTAAATTTAGCTCGAGCAAGGGCAATGCCATCTTAGTTGAGCCTACACCCCATGCTGACCTTTAGAAAAGACATGTACACACTAGAAGAGTTACATAACAGGAAAACCGCGGTAGCTGAATGTTCCAGGAAAAGGGACATAGTATTTGCTAACCTTTCTTAAGTTAGCTTCTGTAAGACTGTCTTAGCAAACAAAAATTATTGCTAAAGCTGTGCACAGTCTTAATTTATCTGGTTTGATCCGCTGAAAGAACGTCCACGAGCCGTAGTAGAGAGTGGAAGTAAATTTATTAAGGAGAGAAGTTACAAATACAGAGGAAAATAGAAAAGAAAAGCAGGGAAGTCCCCTTTCTATTAAGGGGACTTTACCCAAGAATTACCGCTAGGCTGGCTGAGTTCATCACCAAGGCATTGAGAAAGGAAATCATCATCAATGCAGCATGGGTCGTTTTCTACTCCGTCCCAAGATCTCATTCAACTTCTCTGGATGGTGTTTTTAAGGCTTTTTCACACAAAGGTGGCTCCCTGCCAATACATTCAGCATGTTGTTTTATTAGCATGTGACTAGCTTCGTTTGCACTCAGATCCTGGCCAAAGATACCGGGTGCAAAGTGGGCTATACGTCTTATCTTAAATAAACACTTCTCTGTTCTCCTTGAGAGCACTGGCCAGGTGCCCAGAAAGAGAAAGGGAATCTTAGGTCATGCCATTATATAAGCAGGGTTTGAGCCTTAACTCAAGCCTTTCCATATATTTTTAAACAAAAGATTCTTCTCTTACAAAGACCTGTTTCTGCACCAAGCTCACCCTTTTTGCACCAAGGAGGATGTGTTTTTCGCCTTTAAAAGAGTTTTGAGAACTGAGGACGGGGATGCATTATTTGTGTTGCCACTTCACCCCCTGCAGCCGCTAGCAAATAAAAACTGACTTCTAATCTGTTTTTGTCAGTGTCCGAGTGGTCTGTTACTCACAGCAGGCATTAAAACACTTTCCCTTTTTCTCTCTTCTTCTTCTGGAACCCCTATAATGTGAATATTGCTCCGTTTGGATTGGTCACATTATTCTCTCAATATTCTTTCATTCCTAGAGATCCTTTTTTCTCTCAATGCCTCAGCTTCTTTGTATTTCTCTTCTCTAATTTCTATTCCATTTACTGTCTCTTTTACTACATCTAATCTGCTTTTAAATCTCTCCATTGTATGTTTCATTTCAGATATGGACGCTCTTCATAATTGAATCTCCATCCTAAATTCGACCCTAAGTTCTTGAATATTTTTCTATAGCTCCATGAGCATGTTTATGGTTTTTATTTTGAAATCTCTTTCAGGAAGATTGGTGAGTTCAGTTTCACTTGTGCCTTTTCCTGGTGCTTGTGAGATTTTGGGTTGAACCAGGTTCTTTTGATGTTTCATATTGTATGTGGCTCCCTCTAGTGCCTAGAAGCTCTAGTATCTGGAGCTGCTCAGCCCCTGATGTTATGTCGGAGGTCGCAGGGGAGCAGCACTAGTGCCTGAAGGGTTGGGGAATAGCTGTTTCCTGCTTCCCAACTGCAGTGCCTGTCTTCACTGTCAGAACCAGTGGGCCGAGCACACAGGTTTAAGCTTCTGTGCTTTGCATTTGTAACTGCTGTAGGCAGTGCCTCCATCTGGCTGGAAGGCCAGGAGGAAGGAACAGCAGGCAGTGTATCACTGTGGGGGGTCTTTGAGCTGAGTAGCTGGCTAGGGGGATGGAGCACCTGAAGCTCCCAAACGTTCCTGGTCAGCTTGGCAGAGGACACCCAGATAACCTTGTTAACCTATCTCTTCTCCTGAGCAGCAAGCTCCATGCAGTCCACGCCTCTTCAGCAGCCCTCTCTCTGCTAGGAATCCTCTCAGACATCCTGCCTTTCCTTTGTCCCAGAGCAGCTGGATGTGGATCCCTGTCCTCCACAAACGGCTGGAATCCAGTCAGAATTCCAAGCATTCCACTTGTCTTAGCTTTCCATCCCCACAATCTCCAGAGCACCATGTAATGTAGGTTTGTGCTCCCAAAAGAGATCTCCAGGGCTGGGTGTTCAGCAGTCCTGCACTTCCACCCCCTCCCTGCTCTGTTTCTCTTCCTCCTGCCAGGGAGCTGGAGTGGTTGAATGGGCTTGGGTCCTGCCAGATCAAGGTGTTGGTTTGTCATGTCCGGGAAGAGGAAATCCCGGGGCAAAATACCTCTAAAAATATAAGTCAGTCACAGGGAGAAATAAAGTTTAAAACCCATTTAATGCTTACAAACTGCAGTCCAGCACCATCTCCCTCCCCCTGCTCTGGAAGAAGCAAGCAAGCAAGCAAGCAAGCCCCTCCCCTTAAACTCTCAGGTTCAGACATCCCCTCGGTTGCCCAGGTAATTACCCATTGACATGAACTTCTCTCCACCCCTGAGGATATGCAAAGCACTAGATCCAAGTGAGATATTCTGGAAATGTTGCAATTTTACCCACAGGCCACCCCTCCAGAAATCTCTCCTTACAATCTACTTGTTCCCCTTCCGCAATGGTCCCTGGGCGAGAAAACTGGAGCATTGTGACCAGACCAATGACATAACAATAGCAACAGCAATAAAATCATGACAATCCTCAAGCCAGAGGATTCAACTAGATTCAAAGTCTTATGCAGATTAAGTCCATAGCTCATCGATTCCATAGGCAGGCAGTAGCTGAGGGTTCAGAGCAATCATCATGCAGCAGCTGAAGCCAGGGGGTGCATTTAGGCCTCAAGGACTGTAGGAGAAATTAACCTTAAGGGCGATAAGATATGTGTTTTAATGAAACCAGCATAGACAAATCTTGTCCATCAGGTAGGATACATGCAAGAGTGGTCTTGTGATAAAACAGTGGTAAGAATGGGCTCTCGTCAGGTCTTTCATCCCCTTCCCTGTGGGAGTTACAGATGAGTTGATATATAGGGCTACAGGAGGGACATGCACTGGCCATAAAGATAAAACAAAAATTCCCTACAAGATCCTCTTACCTCCTGGACGTTTTGGGTACACTACCATGACGTTTGGGGGCCATTCAGCTGTTATTCCAGGACTACACAGGAGGCCAGCTTTCAGGCCTTTTCCCCAAGGTGCCAGAAGGGCCAGCCATCGTTGGTCCACATGTCAAAATGTCCAGGGCCAGGTCCATTCAACAGTGTCTCCAGGGCTTAATGCAGTAGAGGCTGGCAGCAGGATGTTGCTGTGTGGCCATATCCTGGCTTCAATAGCTCTTCTCTGGTTTGGACGTATAATTGTATAGGAGAAGCAGCAAGGTGTGTGAGCATATCCACGGGGCTCAAAGCTCCTTTTCATGGCTTCTCATTCAAACGCTGCAGCACTGTCCATAGGTGAACTGACCAACCCCATAGACTATTGGTGTCCAACTTCAGGCCAGATTTCAACAAACTATTGTATCTCTCTGTCATGCCTGCCCCTGTAGGATGGTACTTGAAATTTCCACTTTATTCCTAATCACTGCACCCATTCTTATAACGCATGTCCAGTAAGTTGGGTGCCTTGATTGCTCTCAATCACCTGTGGCTGGCGGTAGGCTGCAAGGAAATGCTCCAGGCCCTTCTTAGTGGTTTGCTGATCTGCACAACGTGCAGGAAAAGCAACCAATAGTTGAGGATCCGTGTCACACAAGTCATGGCACACCGATATACTTCTGATATGGGCAGAGACCCAATATAGTCTATTTGCCACCTGACAAGGGGTATTGGCCCCATTACTATTGTCCCATGTTGCTGTGGGCCTCAGTGTAAGTCCCTCTTAGAGCACACAAGGCACTCCTTCTGGGCTCTACGGACTTCTTCAAAGGTCAATGGCAAGCCCCACCGACGGGCTACAGCCCACATTGTCTTTTGCCCCATGTGCAACAAACACTGGTGTAACCATTGGGCCACATCAGAGGCAGGCTTTCCTTGTAGCCAGCGCACCTGGGCCAATGTGTCTGCTTCATCATTCCCTGGGGATGACAAAGGCAAATGGCCAGTCACATGATATACAGTAACAGTCTTAGTCTGACCAGAGGCCCATAGGTCTTGCTACAACTCTTGACCCCCAAAGGGGCCAGTGACCAACCATCCAGTTGGCATGATACCATTTCAGTAGCCACATGGTCAAGCCCCGATAGACAGCCCAGCTGTCAGTGCAGACAACTATGGGGAAGGCTCCTGGGTGATCATGAGCCACACTGCCTGCAACTCAGCCCATTGACTGCTCGTCCCCTCTCCATCCTCCATCCATATTGTCTCTGTCTTAGGATGGAAATCTGCAGCCCTCCATTTCGGGGGCTGCCCATGACTAGAGCCATATGTGTACCAAGTATCTTCAGGTATAGGGGCTTTTCCCTCCTGATAAGGACTCTTAGCTACCAATGGCTCAAAAGCAAGTTCTTCCTGCTTTCCACTGGTATAGGTCACTGGCCCTAATAAGTGTTGGGGTTCTTCACTTAAGGGGCTGGGAGAGAGGATATTGCCAGAGGGAAGGGTGAGTTGTCAGGGAAGCCATTCTACTCATCTCAGTACCTGGCACAACAATGTTTTCCACCCCCATATCCCAGAGACATAAAGACATGTAGGCAGAGATTCTGATGGCCTCTGCCTATACTGGATGCTCGTCCACCAGCTCATCCTGGGTTTAGGGGCAGAGCATGGAGGGCTTCACAACCTGGGGAGCCAGTGGTTGTTTCGCTTTTATTTTCTTAATTACAGCTGGGCGGGCCTTTAAAATAGGAGAAGATGTTACCTCTGGTGGTGGCCTGGGTAGCAGATCTGCCAGTGGCCCCGCCTCCTCCTCTTCTACCTCGGACTCCTCCACCAATGGCTCCTCCTCCACCATTTCCAGGGCTGAAGGCACCACTCCTTCCTCCCCCTCCCCCATGGCCTCCTGCAACGTGGCTTTTCCAGTCATCTTCTCCTTCACCACTGCTAAGGAGTCTTCTAGGAGCGTGACCTGCCTTTTCAAAAACTGTCTTCTTTAACAGCATCCCATAGGTTATCACCCAGCTCCTCCAAGCGATGCTTAAGTGTGTCTCTCTCCTGCCTAAGTCCCTTGATAATCCTCTCTCTCCTGTATAACATATTCCACTATCTCAATGAAAAGAGACCCTACAATGCCAGCGGCTAGACAGCTCCCTAAGGTCTCCAAGCAGTCTTCCACCTTACGGAGGGCTAATTCTGCAGCTTCCGGTGTTTCCACCCTTCCCCAGTTCTGTGGAAAGCACCACCCCTCTAAGAGGTACTTTACCCTAGACCAATTCCCCACTAGGGGTTCCCAACTTGGAAGCCCCACAGCTGGGGGGATAATAACAGGTGAAGCGGCCCCCTCTGCCGCTGCATCCACTGTGGTCTCCCCACCATCCACAGGAGCAGCCCTCCCAAAGGTCACAGCCATTATGACAGATTTCGGGTTCAGAGGCACCCTGCCAACTGCCACCAGATATAAGTCTGGGGAGAGGAAATCGCAGGGCAAAATACCTCTAAAAACCGAAATCAGTCAAAGGGAGAAATGAAGTTTAAAACCCGTTTATTGCTTACAAACTGCAGTCCTGAGCCATCTCACTTTACCCTGCTCTGGAAGAAGCAAGCAAGCAAGCCAACCCCCTCCCCTAATCTCCCAGGTTCAGACATGCCCTTGGTTGCCTAGGGACTTACCCATTGACACAGAGATGAACCTCTCTCCAACCATGAGGATATGCAAATGCACTAAAGCCAGGCAAAATATTCTGGGAATATTACAGTTTTACCCACACCTGGGAAAGGCATTATCTACTGGAATTTTCAGTGGGGTGTCCCACCAGGATCACCAGAACTACTCTGCACCCTGGGTGAGGGATCCTGTTGTCTGGCTGCAAGCCAGACATGTTGAAACGCAATATACCTGAAAATGGAACATTTGGCACTGAAAGAGAGGAGAGGGTGGATTCACCCAGTCCATCTCCTCGTGCTTGATGATGCTGCCTCCCCTGGCCAGTATGTATATAGTAAGTACAACCAGGTCAAATTCCTAAAGTAGTAGCCACATTAAACAGGGGAGGAAAGGTTAAAAAAATAGTTTAACAAAATCCATGAAATGATGCCCCATATTACTATTTTAAAAACAGAAATTTGAATGGGTTAATAATTCTGTCAGCCAAGTATCACCTTCACTTATTCAGGTGCTGGACTAGAAAACTGCGACCACTCTTCCGCAGGCTACCCTGATTACCCGAGGACTCCCAGGACTGTTTGGCATAAAGGAAAGTCATAATATTAGCAAAGCAAAATATCTCTG
>JAQQAC010007890.1:41597724-41714900 GCA_029783875.1 Phataginus tricuspis | reverse complement strand
CATGGCATACGGATATCCTTCTGATATGGGCAGAGGCCCAATACAGTCTATTTGCCACCTGACAAGGGGTATTGGCCACATTACTATTTTCCCATGTTGTTGTGGGACTCCGTGTAAGTCCCTCTTAGAGCACACAAGGCACTCCTCTGGGCTCTGACGACTTCCTCAAAGGTCAATGGCAGGCGCCACCTGTGGGCTACAGCCCACATTGTCTTTTGCCCCGTGTTCAACAAACACTGGTGTAGCCATTGGGCCACATCAGAGGCAGGCTTTCCTTTTTGCCAGTGCACCTGGGCTAATTTGTCTTGTTCATAATACCCTGTGGATTCCAAAGGCAAATGGCCAGTCACATGATATATAGTAACAGGCCTAGTCTGACCAGAGGCCCATAGTCTTGCCACAACTCTTGCCCCCAAAAGGGGCCAGTGACCAACCATCCAGTTGGTATGATACCATGTCATTAGCCACAGAGTCAAGCACTGACAGACGGCCCACCTGTCAGTGCCTAGAACTATGGGAGAAGGCTGGGTGATCATGAGCCATACTGCCCAAAACTCAGCCCATTGATTGCTCCTCCCCTCTCCATCCTCCATCCATATTGTCTCAGTCTTAGGATGGAACGCCACAGCCCTCCACTTTGGGGGTTGCCCACAACTGGAGCTGTCTGTGTACCAAGCATCTTAAGCTGTAGGGGCTTTTCCCTCCTGATAAAGAGTCTCAGCTACCAATGGCTCAAAAGCAAGTTCTGCCTGCTTTCCACTGGTAGAGGTCACTGGCCCCAATAAGCATTGGAGATCTCCTTAAGGGGCTAGTAGAGAGGGCGCTGTGCTTCTGTAAATGTGCGCCCACTTTGGGCCGTGTAGGTGTCTGTGCCATGACCCTCTGTGGCCTTTGGGTCCAGTCTTGCAGCCACCCGCAAGGGGATAGCTGATTATTACCTTGGTCGGAGCTGTTCCGGTGATGGTCTCTGTAGCCAGCAAAGCGTGGTACACAGCAGCCAGTTGCTTCTTGATCAAGGTACACCAGACCTCTGCTCCTTTCCATAGTTGTGACCAGAATCCAACAGGTTGGATTGTCTGTTCAAGCCACTGCCAAAGATGCCATCTATAACCATCTTTGGTTACATGAACATCTAGTTCACAGGGCCTTGATAAGTCCATTATATTCAAGGCCTGTATGGCCTTGACTGCCCCCTTGGCAGCAGTAACAGCAGCTGCACATGTCTCATTCCAGTCCCACCTGATGCCCTTTTGTACCAACGGGTAAAAGGGCTTCACAATTTGTTCCAAGTACAGGATAAACACTCTCCAGTAGACCAAAAGAGTCAAAAACTCTTGTAATACTGCCACGGTGGTAGGGGTGAAGAAAAACTGGACCTTGTCTATGACTGCTTCAAGAACAACTTTAGTTTTACCCAACCAGACAAACCCCACGGATTTCATCGACACACCAGGTCCCTTAACCTTCGTGCTGTTCACAGCCCATCCTTTTTCCTGTAGATGTTGCAACATCCAGGAACTGTCCCTTCTAAATCTGAAAGAATCAGATGTGAGCATAATGTCATCTAGTGATACAACTGCACTGTTTGTGGTTTCTTCCATGTGGCCAAGTCCTGGGCTACAAGTCCATGACAGATGGTGGGACTGTGGAGATATCCCTGTGGAAGGACAGTGAATGTTCACTGCTGGCCTTCCCACGTGAAGGCAAACTGTTCTTGGCTTTCCTGTGCTATGTCAATAGAGAAGAAAGCATTAGAAAGGACTACTACATAATGATACATTCCCAGTTCATGGCTGAGGGTGACCAGAATGTCTGCTATAGTGGGGACAGCAGCATGCAAAGGGGGTCTGACTTTATTCAATTCCCTGTAGTCCATGGTCATACGCCAGGAGCCATCTGGCTTTCTCACTGGCCACACTGGGGAATTAAAAGGACTATGAGTGGGCTTTATGATGCCCACCCTCTTCAACTCCTGTAGAGTTTCCCCAATTTCCTTGTGCCCCACAGGCAATTTATGCTGCTTAATATTTGTCACCCACTGAGGTACAGGCAGAGCTACAGGCGGGTACTTAGCGTGTCCTCTCAGAACTGCCTTTACCACACATATTCTCAGTCTGAACCCACAGAGGTCTGTAACGACAGGCCATGCAGGATATCTACCCCAAAATATATTCAGGAATGGGAGAAATGTACATGGTACACTCCTTTGGGGGTAAACGTCCTATCCCCAATGAAATTTGAGCTTAATTCACTCTAATTGTCTTACCCCCATAGCCATCTATCACAGCAAGGGCCCTGGGAAAACACTCAGGGTTGCCATAAATCAGAGAACACTCAGCTCCTTTGTCCAGCAGTACCAGGACACGTTGCACATCCACAGGGGACCAATGAATTGCTAATTCTACATGTGGCCTCCGGTCCCCACCATATCCCCCGAGGTGGGGACTTTGAATACCCCCTCTGTCGAACTGCGATACCCAATCATCCTCCTGTGGGGGTGAGGGCTCTGGTGAATCCCGAGTACTCTCTCCCAGGAAGTTCTGCAGGGACACTGGCTGGACATGAGGCCTTGACTCTGGTTTCCATGTCCTGGACCTCAGTGGCTGGAACTGCTGCTCTGGCTTTAATTGGTGCCCCAGTTCTAACAATATTCTATTGGGCTGCCTATCAAGTTTTTCTTTCACTACCACAGCCTTTATCAAATCAACGCACATCTGGGTCCTTGAGACCTTCATGGGGCCTTTTGCACTTCTTTCAGTCTTGGCCTGTTCTTCCCTCCATGCCCTTATTGACTCAACCTCCCCAGATCTGCTAAAGTACGAGTAGCCTCCCTTGTGGGTTGCCCTAAGTTGGGGGGCAAGAGTATTCACTAGGGACCCAAAGAGAGATGTGGGAGCTGCACGTGGCTCCAGGTTTCTCATTCCTACAGTGAACACCTCCCCATCAGGGCCCTGGGGGTCCATATTATAGATGATATTTTTCATATCCAATTCCCTCCGTACCTGTTGGAGCTCTGTATATATTTTCCAACTGGGAAAATATGGTAAATTACAATGATTAGGCCAAACTCTCCTGATGGAAGCTGTCAGCCATTTCATGAGTGTCTAATTCCGTGAGGCCTGACGGGCATTTTGTAACCACTGCCAGAGGGAAGGGTGAATCGTCAGGGAAGCCATTCTACTCATCTCAGTACCCGACATAACAATGTTTTCCACCCCCATATCCCAGTGACGTAAAAGCCATGTAGGCAGGGATTCTGATGGCCTCTGCCTATACCAGATGCTCATGTCCACCAGCTCATCCTGGGTATAGGGACGAGCATGGAGGGCTCCCCAACCTGGGAGGGGGCTGCTCCTTCCCCTGAGGAGCACGTGATTGTTTCATTTTTATTTTCTTAATTACAGCTGGGCGGGCCTTTAAAACAGGAGAGGATGGTACCTCCGGCAGAGGCCTGGGCAGCAGATCTGCCAATGGCCCCACCTCCTCCTCTTCTCCCTCGGCCTTCTCCACCAACAGCTCCTCCTTCACCACTTCTGGGCTGAAGGCACTACTCATTCCTCCGCCTCCCCCACGGCCTCCTGCAATGCAGCTTTTCCTGCTGCCTCCCCCCTTGCCACTAAGGAGTCTTCTAGGAGCGTGACCTGCTTTTTCAGTATAATTGTCTTTCTTCTTCAATAGCATCACATAGGTTATCGTCCAGCTCCTCCAAGCAATGCTGAAGTGTGTCTCTCTCCCACCTAAGTCCTTCTTGATAATCATGTCTTTCTCCTGTATAACATTTTCCACTATCTGGATGAAAAGAGACCCTACAATGCCAGCTGCTATAGGGCCCTCTAAGGCCTCCAAGCAGTCTTGCAACTCACGGAGGGCTACTTGTGCAGCTTCCAGTGTTTCCACCCTTTCCCAGTTCTGGGAAATGCCCCACCCCTCTGGGAGGTACTTTACCCTAGACCAATTCCCCATTAGGGGTTCCTAAATTGGAAGCCCCCCAGCTGGGGGGATAACAGGTGAAGCAGCACCCTCTGCTGCTGCATCTGCTGAGGCGTCCCCACCATCCAGAGGAGCAGGCCTCCCGATGGTCGCACCCATTATGACAGATTTTGGGTTCAGAGGAATCCTGCCAACTGCTGTCAGTGTGAGTCTGGGGAGAGGAAATCCTGGGGCAAAATACCTCTAAAAACTGAAAACAGTCAAAGGAGAAATAAAGTTAAAGCCCATTTATTGGTTACAAACTGCAGTCTAGCACCATCTCTCTCTCCCCTGATCTGGAAGGAAACAAGCCAGTAAGCAAGCCAGCCCCTCCCCTTAAACTCTCAGGTTCAGACATGCCCTCGGTTGCCCAGGTAATTAACCACTGACATGGAGATGAACTTCTCTCCACCCTTGAGGATATGCAAATGCACTAAAGCCAGGCGAGATATTCTGGAAATGTTACAATTTTACCCACAGCTGGTATTTCTCTATTTTTTTTTTTAATAATTTGTTTTATTTTAGTATCATTAACCTACAATTACATGGGCAATACCGTGATGATTGAACTCCCCCCATCACCAGGTCCCCCCCACCAACCCCACCACTGGTATTTCTCTATTACCCAAAATGATTTGTTCATGTAAATTGTTATATGAGAAACCATTTTAATCAGTAAAATAAGACTTTTTGGGTGAATGTTGGCTGTTTTTCATTTATGAATTCAGAAACCATAGCAAACACTTTGCAAGAGAAACAAAATTCCACTGGAACTGGACTGTAGAAAATGGGGACTATAGGGGAATTAAAGACAAATGAAATTGGGAAGGAACAAGGACAGATAAGGTTTGATGCTGAAATCCAGAAGAGGATTGGTACATCGGTCATCTAGGTGTGAATGAGGAGTACAGGGGTTGAGTGAGCAATCATGCTCTCATGCCGTGTTACCCAAAGTCCAAACAAGGGAGACTGCCTTAGTGTTGTGAGTAATGCATTCAGAAGGATATAATCTGGGAACAACAGCATTAATAGAATTCAAATACACAAATTTATATTCAATGTAATAGAGCCAACTTTTTCATTTTCATTTTTTTCACAACATATTAAAAAATAAATTTTACTATATGACCAAAGTCACACTCAGAAATACATATACACACCAATGGATAAAAAGAAAGTTTTCAGAAACAACATACCTTTGTGGAAGGATTCTGAAATTAGTATTTTAATGATTCCATTTTTTCTATTGTCTTATTGTGTATCATTTTCTCACAAAGAGTTCTCAATTTGCTATTTGGAACACCAGAATGATGAGAATGGCCAGTCAAAGCAGCCACACAGTACACTGTCTAGCCAATAAAGGAACTGGGCTCTCAGGCCAAAATGATTGGTTCAAAGACTTGGGATACTGCTTGAGGTGAACCACTAAGAATCTTCCCTGGGATTTTCAGACCTGGAGACTGAACAGACACATTTGTAGGGGTGCAGGGAACCTGAACCCTTTAGAAAATTAAGAGAGCTTCTGGTGCCTGACTCTCTTGCTCTTAAAACAAAAAGCAAATGAAGGTGACATGATAAAAAATCAATTTTGTGGCTATTGAAAGAAGAGTGTATATCTGTGTATCCTAGATTGCACTCTCTGACGACTCAGTCCTAGCAGCTTCTCTTTGTTTGAAGGGTTACCTCAGTGGAATACTGCCCCCTCCCTTTTTCCTTAATCTATTTCAGTGATGTGTTTATTTAATTTGCAAGCACATTTTTCTGGCTCTGCCAAATTTTTCTGTAAACCTGAAACTGCTTTAAAAAATGAAGCTTATTTTTAAAAAGCCAATTCCAAAGGATTACCTACTATAATTTAATTTTTAGAACATTCTTGAAGCAACAGAAGGGATCCTTGTACTGATGGAAATATTCTATTTTAATTGCATTAGTGCTTAGAGGGAAATATAGCACTAAATATTTATACCAGAAATGGAAAAAGTTCTCAAATCATTAAGCATCTGTGTTAAGACATGGAAAAGGAAGAGCAAAATATGTTTAGTGTATGCAGAAAGAAAGAATGAAGATAAGAGAACGAGTTCAGAAAAGGAAAAACAATAGAAAAATCATTGAAACAATAAAAATGTCTTTTAAAAAGATCAATACAATTGAAAAGGTTCTATCAAGACTGATAATTGAGGACACACAAATTACCAATCTCAGAAATAAAATAGAATATAACAACAGATGATTAAAATGGTAATATGGAAAACTATGAGCAATCACAAACTAGCAGATTTCATCCAAGATAAATTAGAAAAATAGAATATGATAGTAATATTCTAAAAGACACTGAAATAGTTACTAACAACCATCAGTAAATAAAATCACCAGAGCCAGATGGTTTCACTGGAGAGTTGTACCAAATATTTAATGAATAAATAACACCAATTTTACATACTCTCTTCCAGGAAACAAAAGAAGTAAAAAACACTTTTCAACTCGATTTATAAGTCTAATGTTACCTGGATAGTAAAATCAGACAAAGACAGTACAAATAAAAACTACAGACCATTATACCTATGGACATAAATGCAATATTAGTAAATCAAGTCTAGCAATGGATAAAGATCAAGGAATGCAAGGCTTGTTCAATATTCAAAATCAATCAACATAACCTGCACTATTAACAGTAAAAAGAACACAAAAAACATGACCATAACAGTGAATGCAGAGAAAATATTTGACAAAATTTACCATCCTTTCCTGATTAAAAACTCTCAGTAGACTAGGAATAGAAGAGAACTTCCTAAGTCTGATAACAGACATCTAAAGATATTCTGCAGGTAACATCATACTAATGAAAAGAGACTCAATACTTCCTCATAAGATCAGGAATAAGAAAAAGATGGCATTCTCACCATTAAATTGAATTTCATACTGAAGTCCTTCATAGCACAGTAAGGCCAGAAAAAGAAAGGCATATGGATTTGAAAGGAAGAAGCAAAACCTCTATTTGAAGATGATGCAGTTGTAGAAAATAAAAAATCTTCAAAAACAAAAACAAGAAACCTCCTAAATAATAGCTGACATATAGAGGAACTAGGATAGCTTAGACAATTTTGAAAAAGAAGACTGAGGTGAGAGGAATCACTTCAATTTCAAGACTTATTTTATAATACAGTAATCAAGACTCTATACATACTAGTGGGAAAGGTATAGATAAATATATCAATGGACCAGAACAAAGAACCCATAAATAATCCTAGAGAAGTATGGTTAACTGATTTTTGGCAGTGATGAAAAAGAAATTTAATGGATGAATAAGTCTTTTCAACAAATGATGCTGGAACAATAGGCAAAAATATGAAACCCAACCTGCCTTACACCTTTTACAAAAATTAACTCAAAATGGATGGTAGATATAAATGTAAAGTGTCAAACTATAAACCTTTTAGGAAAAAAAAGAGAAAATTCTTTGGGATTCAGAGCTAGGCAAAAAATTCTTAGACATGAAATCAAAATTATCCAGAAAATAAAAAATGGTAAATTCCATCAAAAGCAGAAACTTTTGTTCTATTAATGTCCCTGTGAAAAGGATGAAGAGACATGCCACAGAGATAAAGAAAATATCTGAAAACCATGTATATATGACAAAAGATTTACATTTAGAATACATAAAGAACTTCCCAAGCTCAAATAATGAATAAAACCCAAACTATTCCATTTAAAAATGGACAAAAGTCACAAAGACACTTTGTGGTAGAAAACAAGCACAAGAAAAGAATAAAGCAGGAGAGAAGAATAGGGCACATAAAAGGGGGTGGGATTGCTGTTTTAAATAGGGTGGTTAAGGAAGGACACGGAAAAAATATTTAAGCAAGGACTGGAAGCAAGCAAGGGAAAGAGACAAATGGCTACCTAGAGGAAGAAATATTCCAGCAGAGGGAAAGCCAGGGCACAGAAATATATCTGCATATTCCAGGAATAATTAAGAAGCCCAAAGAGGCTGGAGCCGAGTTGGGGTTGGGGGCAGCAGGATATGGTGCCAGAGCCTTTCTGAACTAGAAGCGACAAGAACTAGGAGATTGTTAGTAACTTGTAGTTTTCTGCTTCCAAGATTCAGAGTTTGGTTGGAGAAATGTGTTCTTGCTTTCAGCTTTTATTTAACCTATTAGGCCTGGGCTTCTATCTCATCTTTGGCCAAGCAAAGGTCCAGGACTTAACTAAAGAACAGAGATTCAGCCACTCCTGAACAAACCAAGTGATGCCTTAGCTCCACATACTTAGCTGCTCATCGGTTGCCCTCACAGACTTCCCATTCATGTTTGCCTGACTGATTAGCCATTCCGTTTGAATTGACTTTGTTTCCAATATTTTCTCAGAGATATTAACATCATCTATGTAATACTGAAGGTTGTGCCAGAAGATTTTACAAGGATTTGGGGTGAGGGTTAGGACAGGCTAGTTATTTAACTGTGAGTGCCTGAAAGCATAGGTGTGTCTGAATTTCTGTGTTGCCCCATTTTCAGTGTTACTGTAACATAATAAGAAATATAATTTGGTCTCTGCCCCCAGTTTCTCGCACAGAGCTCCTAAAATTCCTATCTTCCTAAGTGAGAGAGATGATAGGAGAATCTCTCATTATAATATTTGGTCTTGGTTGCTGCTTTCTGACACAAGAGCTTCTAAGACCCTTGGAATCGCCACAGTGATGAGAATGTCTTTTTGGTACTAATGAGATGATGTTCCCTGGGGCCACAGACGGCTTCAGGATGGGGGACTAGTTGCCAGGAAGGCATGGTTATTAGAAGGTTGGAACTTTCAACTCCAATATCCTACCTACAGAGAGGGGAGAAGGGCTAGAGGTAGAGTTATTCAATCAATGGCCAATACTTAACCAATCATGCCTATGCAATAAAACCTCTATAAAAACCTGAAATTACAGGTTCTGAGAGCTCCTGGGTTGGGCTCTGGTCCCTTCCCAAATACTTTGCCCTGTGCATCTTTCCTATTTGGCTGTTCCTGAGTTGTATCATTTATAATAAATTGGTAATAGTAAGTAAACTGTTTTCCTGAGTTCTGGGAGTTATTCTAGCAAATTATCAAACCTGATGAGTGGATCATGGGAAGCCCTAACTTTGTAGCTAAGTCAGAGCCACCTTTGTAACACCTGTAGCTCTCAGTCATGCCCCAGAGTCAGCCTCTTCACAACTACCTTCCTTACGGCCTTCCTGACCTCTATCCATGTCTGGTCTGTGGGTCCCTTCAGATCCCCTGCATTTCAGTGAAGAAATACTGCCCAGTTTTTCTATCCCCTCAATCATTTGTTCATGTGCCATTCCTGTCTTGGATGCCTTTTCCTCTGCAATCTGTCAGAATACTGCCTTTACTGAGCCTCATTCAATATTCACCTCATTCACCTAATATATCTTCCAAAAATGCACGTTAAGACCTACCCTGGCTTGACCCCACTGCAAATGTCTGGACAGTGTGTACAGTGTGTTAAAGCACCCAAGGGGGCAGCATTGGAACCATGGAAAAAAGCAAATACATTAAGCACTAAATGAGTATTAATGAACATATAACATGGAGATATGACAGAGACCAAAGTCAGACATAGCTTGAGAACTCAACATCTCAGGAGGGTGGATGAATTTTACTCAAAGTATCGCACAAACAAATGTGCAGTGACCACTGTGCAAAATGAAATAACAAGGGGGACATCAGGCTGTGAGTATGAATGATGGCACACATGCCCAAGTCTCAGGGTGAGAGAGGGCCACCACTCTGAAGTTCCAACTGAGCCAGGATCTGAAGGGCAATAGTTAACTGGTGCAAGAGGTAGGTGGGGAGAACACTGTAGGAAGACGGCACAGCCTAAGCAAAGGTTTGGTGGCAGATCCAGTATGGCTGGGGTATAGAGAATAAGTGAAGCGTAGGTTGTGAGGAGACTGTAAAAGTAAGTACAAGAACACCCTGTGGATTAGAGAAGTGCACTGATTTTTATCTTGAAATCAATGGGAAGTGTTTTTGTGGTAAGGGATGTAATAAAGGTTTTATTTTTCAAAGTTTTCCGCATGAGGGAATAGGTTGAAGCAGTTCAGTGTGTAGTCAAGGAGGGAGTGAGTGGCAGGAGGGAATGGATGTAGTGAGAGGTGAACAGATTATTTGATTTAGGCAATAAATCTGACAAGACAGATATAAATGAGAGAGCAGATGTCTGGAGTGATTCCTAGGTTTTGGCTTGCTACCAGATGACTGGGAATACCTCTCGCTAAGTCAGCCATCACACCCAAGTGAAGATGACAAGAAGGCATACGGATACACGGGTCTGAATTTCACACAGGAGATCTGGGCTCCAGTTACAAATTTAGAAGCATCTAGATATAGGTGGTGATTAAAATTCTTACATGGCTGAGATTGCCCAGGGTGACAAGATAGCCGAAGAAGGGAAAGCCTGAGAGCAAGCCTTAAAAGGACTTTAACACTTAATGGCCATCTAGGGGATGATTAGTCTTTTTTGAAAAAAGTAAAGAAATAACTAGAAAGAGAGAAGGAAAACCAAGAGGATATGATGCTAGAAAGGAAAGGAAAGAGAGAATGTGTTTCAAAAAGGACTGAATAGTCATCTGTGTCAAATTTACTGAGATCAGGCAAGTTAAGGAATGAGCAGAAAGTGGAAAAAGGAGATAACTGCTGAGAAGTTTGTCTGCCAAGGGGCAGCAAGAGACAAGAGAGTGGCTGCAGAAGGATATGGGATCAAGAGAGGAATTTAAAACAGCATGTTTAAGACTTGTGAGAAGAATCTAGTTGAGAGAGAAAAAAATGAATATGCTAAAGAACACACATTAATAGGAAGTTTCTAGGCAGGCTGGGGTAAGGGAAGAATTTTGCAATCTAAAGCCCAGTTGGGAAGATGATGAGAGATGGAGAGAGGGCTGCTCCAGCCTTTTCACCAGGCAGCTTATGATCAAATCCATGGCTGCTAGTGAAAGGTCCAGGGAGGGTCCCCTGTGTGGTTTTATTTTGTTTATATTGCCTCCTGCTTTGGAAGAGTGCAGTTTGTGGGCTAGGAGACAGGTCTGCCGTGCTCTTTTCAGACAAGAGGAGAGTGACCTGGAAAGACACCCTGCAGCCTGCCTGACAGGATGATCACCTCCCACTGAGCACCTCCCTTAACTCATATTGTTCCTCAACCACTTCATATGCAACAGTTTCATCTACCAATTCTTACTGCAGACCACTAGAGTTCTGGAACCATGATCATACTATTTTGCAATATCTTTAGCACAAGAATAGCAGCTTGCACACAGTGTCAATAAATTCTTGTGCTTTTTGTGTGTATGTAAATGCTTATTGAATCACTGTATAAATCAGTGGAAGGTATGGTTCTGGGTGTTGTGGGAGTCCAGTTAAGGAAGAAATGGGTGAGAAGAAAAAGAATCTACTTTGATCCAATTTTTCTTTAATTTCCTTTGTTTTTCAAAACATGGACTCACCTAAACCTGTGAATTTCTTTCTTTATCTCATCTGGTATTAAGATATTGAGAGACTGGGTCTGCTCCATTCTGTTTCTCCAGCAATCACAGGGCCAACTCAGGCTCCTATCCAAGATAACCGTTTGCTCATCAGTGCAGTCTCGGGCTCATTTCTAAGCCACCCATGTCTGCATTTTATTCATCTCCGTTCTTTTTCTTGACTCTTTTGTTTCTTCCTAATCTGTCACTTTTAGCTGCTTCTGAAAAGTTTGATTTCTCCTTGGGCCTGAGTAGTACAGTTTCCCCCAAATGGGCTAATCCTTAAAGTATAGAAATCTCAGATTTTCCTCTAGCTTATACATCTACAGTGCAGAGTAGTGAAAGTTCAAAATTGTGGAAAAGGTCATTCACAAAGTCTTAGAATAAAATTTGATCTTTTTATGTTTATTTATTGGTTTATTTAACAATCATTTGTAAAGCAGCTGATGTAGAATGGAAGACAAGCCCACATTTGCAATTCAGACATGTTATCCATTGTAAACAATTACATGCTACAATAGAGATGTACGGGACAAGGAGAGTGGGAAGGACCAGCCTCCTAGGAGTCTGCCTGCCATCTTCTTCGGCTCCGTGACTGCCCCTAAGTCCCAGCTCTTGTTGTCTTCTTTTCTGGAGTGGCTCATATGTAGCCAAAGTTACGGTGAGTAATTCTGTAACGGTATATAATGATGTTACATGGGAGAATTTGGTGTAGGGGGCAACACATAATAGATCTAAAATTCTAAAGTGAAGTGAAATAGTACTGTGCAGACATTGCTCAGGATGTGATAAAAAAATAGTCATGTGGTTCTAAAACAATTTAGTATTATATGAGAGTGAAAGCCTCAGGAGAGTAGAGATGGAGAAAGGCTTTGGAAGAATTTTAAACTGTGTTTTCTCCCTAAGATCAAGAACCAGAAAAATATATCCACTCTTGACCCTTCTATTCAACATTATACTAGAGATTCTAGGCAGGGCAATTAGGCAAGAAAAAGAAATAAAAGGCATCTAGATTGTGGAAAAGAAGAAGTAAAATTATATTCACAGATGACATAATCTTCTACATAGAAATGGTAAGGAACCCACTAAAAAAAACTATTAGCATTGATAAATAAGTTCATCAAGGTTTCAGGATACAAGATCAATATACAAAAATCAGTGACAGTTCTATACACTTAACAATGAACAATCCAAAAATTAAGCTAAGAAAACCATTTCATTTAAGATAGCATAGTTAAAGAATAAAATACTTTGGAATAAATTTAACAAAAGAAGCGCAAAACAATTTGGTGGTTGTCAGAGGCAGAAGGTGGAATTAAAAGGTACAGTAAATGGGTAAAGGGGGTCAAAAGTTATTTTACAACTCCCAGTTATGAAATAAATAAGGCATGGGTATGTAATGTATAGCATGGTGATTATGATTAGTAATACTGTATTACATCTTTGAAAATTGCCAAGAGTAGATCTTAAAGTTCTCATCACAAGAAAAAAATTTTTCACTATGTAAGGTGATGGCTGTTAACTAGACTTACTGTGGTTATCATTTCTCAATGTATACAAATATTGAATCATTATATTGTACACCTGAAACTAATATAATACTGCATGTCAATTATACCTCAATAAAAAATAAATTAATAAAAGCACAAAACTTACATTCTTAAAAGTATAAGACATTGTTGAAAGAAATTAAAAGAGATTTAAATGAATGGGAAGACATCCCATGTTCATGGACTGGCAGAATCGGTTCTGTTAAAATGGCAATACTCCTGAAATTGATCCACAGAATCAAAGCAAACTATCAGAATCCCAGATGATTTCTATGTAGAACTTGACAAGCTGATTCTAAAATTTATAGGGAATTGCAAGGAACCCTAAATAAATAAAACATCTTGAAAAAGATGTACATAGTTGGAGGACTCACACTTCAAAACTTTCTATAAAGCAACAGTAAACAAGACAGAGTGGTACTGGTATAAGGATAGACATACATACCAGTGGAATACAATTAAGAATCCAATGAATCTATAGTCCACTGATTTTTTGAGAAAAATGCCAAGACTGTTCACTTAATGGAGAAAGAATAGTTGTTTTAACGTGTGATGCTGGAACAACTGGATAGCCATATGCTAAAGAATGAATTTGGATCATTAGCTCTCACTGATGGAGGACAGAGATAGGAGACAAGCATCATGATTAGTTATGCAAGCAAGCTGAGATATAGCAGAAGGGATTCCATCTTAAAGCTAAGATTCCATTTTAAAAGCCAGGAAATTAGGAGGTTAGATTCCTAACATATTTTTTGGGAAGCAGGCAATAACTCCACTCACCTTAAAACAAGGCAAACAGTATTAACTAATATATTACCAGAAATAAGCCACAATGCTGGGGAGGAACTGGATCAATAAATTTCTTGTGTTAAATTTATTTTGCAGAATTGGCTGGAGCTCTAATAACAGAGGAGAGGAGACTTGGTGTCCCTCACCGGAGATAAGCATCTTGAGACCATTTGACAAGTCTACACCCCTGGCCCTTTGTCACATTCCTGAATAAATCCTTAAAAGATAAACCCTCAGCCTTTCAGTGCGCCTCCTCTCTTCAGGACTTGATACTTTTCTCTTTAAGTGTGTAACTTTAAATAAAGCTTTCTCCACTGCTCAACTTAACTGTGCTTTGTCTCTCTGCGATTTTCCAGTGGCAAGCATCTTTGTTTCTTTGCTATTTCATTCTAAGTCTTCACTTAGTCTCCACTTTACTCCTGATACTTAGAGAGAAGCTGCTGAGAGTTCAGACTTGGGCCTGAAAGTTCCCATCACCTGGGTGACCCGGAGGAAACAGCACCTGCAGGAGCTGCCTTTGAAAACCTTCCTTCTTTGGGAAGTTCTCAGAACATAATTTTACTCCATCCCATGCTCTGCAGCTACCCCAAATCCTGAGGTGGTAGGGGTTAGCTTAGCCCCCATGCCATGCAGATCTAAGTGGACATGAGTCGCCAGGTGACCCGGGCTTTAGGAGCTGACAAGGGAGACTTCCCCATGCCAAGGAACTTCAGCAAGCTCCCATTCCCTCCCTCTGCACTTTTCTGCCCTCAGCTGTTCAAGGCCGCTGCCATTCATTACTGCTCCCGCTGTAATGAATTCCTTCTTTACCTACACTCTTCCGACCTGCTCGTTCTCATTCAGAGTCAAGGACCCTCCCAGTCGAGGCTGAAGTTTCACCTAGTGCATAGGGAGAGCTGCCCGGAAGTGTCACCCTTCATAAAAACTAATTCAAAATAGATGAAAGACCTAAATGTGAGAGCTAAAACAATAAACTCTGAGAAGAAAACATAGGGGTAAATCTTCACAACCTCAAATTTGGTAATGGTTTCTTAGATAATGACACCTAAAGCACAATCAACAAAAGAAAAAATAAAGTGGAATTCAAAAATATTGAAAACCTCTGTGTCAAAAAACACTTATCAAGAAAGTGAAAAGCCAGCCTCAGAATGGGAGAAACCATTTGCAAATCACATAACTAATAAACATCTAGTATGCAGAATACATTAACTCAACAAAAAAAAAGACAAACCCAATTAAAAATAGGCAGAAGACTTGAATAAACATTTTTCCAAAAAATATATAAAAATGGCCAATAAGCACATGAAACATAGTCAGTAGGGAAATGCAGCTCAAGGTCGCTTCAAACCCACAGCAAGGCTCTAATAAAACAGGAAGCGACAAGTGTTAAGAATGTAGAGAATTGGAGCCCTCATACATTACCGGTGGGAAGGTAGAATGGTGCTGTCACCATAGAAACAGTTTAGTCATTCCTAAAAAAGTTAAGTATAAAATTACCATATGAGCTTGTATTTCCACTCCTTGGGTAGAGGTATATACCCCACACAGCCGAAGCAAAGGTTCACACAAAGACTTGTACCAAATGTCTACAGCAAAGTCTTCACGATAACCGAAAAGTGGAAACAACCCAAATGTCCCTCAGCAGATGAATGGATAAACAAAACGGTATATCCTATACAATCAACTATTACTCAGCTACGGAAAGGAATGAAGTATTGCTGCGACATGCTATACCACATATGAATCTTGGAAGCATCATGTTAAGGGAAAGAGGCTAGTTAAAAGAGATATAACTCTTTTTGCATGAAATGTGCTGAATAGGCCAATATATAGAGACAGAAATTGGATTAGTGGTTGCTTCAAGGTGAAAGGATGAAGGGACAGGAGAGTGAGGATAAATGTACAAGTTTTCTCTCTAGACGAAAATGTTCTAGAATTAACTGTGATTGTTACACATACCTGCGACTATACTAAGAAATACTGATTTTCACACTTTAAATAGGTAAATTATATGTATGTGAATTACACTGTTATGTGACTAAAGCTGTTTAAAAAAAAAACTTGTCCTGTTCTGCTCCAGAGTACGTGGAAGGCTGGCCAATCCCACATTCATATCTACTAGAATGGGACTTCAGTGAAACCATGGGAGTCTAGCGTGTACGTGGGTGGGCACGTGGCTCTGTCACTGGCATCCCTGAGGACCCTGAGAATGAGGGGCTGCATCGGAGGGGTAGGGCAGAGAGACAAGGGCTGCTGCCTTGTGAGTGGGCTGCACTTCCCAATTTTGTCAGCCTAGAGGATGAATTAGTGTTTCTCATGGACCAGATGCAGATCACAGGAGCAGCAGTCAGATCAAGGGACCACCTGAAAGGGTGATAGGATACCCATAGTGACTGTCTGTGAGGAATGGAGCCAAGGACCAGGGAAGATGGGCAGCTGGAAGACCAAATGTGCTGCCTGCCTTACAGGCCTCTTGTATGTGAAGGAAAGAGTCTGCTTTCAACATCTGCCAACTGGGGAGCACAAGGCATCTCACAACAGGGTCAGGTGATCAAGAAACTTCATACCTGCTTTCCCCTCCTCCTTGTTATACCCCAGAAGGGGCCAGAAGTGTAGGTAGCATACTGGGGGGGTGAGGAGAGGAGAGAAAATAAAATAGTCATACCTTTTCCCTGAAGGAGATGGTCTGATTGCAACTTTGTCCCAGCGGGAGAGTCAGTAAAGGAGTCTCATACTTGAAGGATAATTGATGTGCTGAACTATATATTGGAATGAGTATTTTCAATTACCTTATTAGGAATGTGTGTTTGTTATTTAAAACGACCAAGGACTTTTTAAAACCTATGTGTGTGTTAAAAAAGAAAATATGGGGAAAAATCCAGACTTTTAATTTCTTCTTCACTGAGTGATTTCCAAAGGAAAGCACAAGCCCTTGCCATCCCCTTTTCATTTCCTGAACATAAATTGGCCAGATTAAGGTGAAGGGATTAAAAGGTTATCTTCCAGTTATAAGATAAATAAGACATAAGGTTGTAACATACAACATAGTGAATAAAGTCTATAATATTGTAACTACTTTGTATGATGACAGATGATAACGACTTATTATGGTGCCTATTTGGTAATGTATATAAATATAAAATCATTATGTTGTACATCTGAAACTAATATAATATTGTATGTCAATTATTATTCAATAAAAAACTTAAAAACAACCAATTTATTACTTAAGAGTAAAACCAGAGTCTATGCAGCTAAAGCTATAAAGAATAAAGGAATAGTAACATTAACCCATTATTTAAGTTTTTCTAGAAATTCTGTTAAGGGTAATGAGCAAAGGGAAAGAAAAAGAAAAGGGAGGAAAGAAACTTATTATGATTACTTGCAAATGATGTGACTGTCTACCTGAAAACCAGAGAAACAACTCATAAATCATCCTAAAGAGTAACTTGAGGTAGCTTAACCATGGTTTAAGTTTTTCAGCAAAAAAAAAAAAAAAAAAATTCAAATTATCTTCCCTAATCCTAGCCCAAACATGTAAGAAAATATAATAATCACGTTCAGAAAATATAAATTAAATTTTGTAAGAAACATACAGGAAACACAGTTGACCCTTGAACAACATGGGTTTGAACTGTGCAGATCAACTTACTCATGGATTTCTTCTATAAATATATAGGAAAAATTTGGGGGGTTTATTGTTAAGAATACAGTGTATAACACATACAACATACAAAATATGTGTTGTTTATGTTATCAGTAAGGCTTATGGTTAAATAAGCTATTAATAAAGTTTTGGGGGAGTCAAAAGTTAAACTCAGAATTAGATTCAAACCAGGCTCTCACCATGACCTACAAACTCTACAGAATCTGGCCCTTAACAGCTGACACTTGAACATCTCAAGTACTATGGACACAGACACTGAGCCTTGTACAGTTGAAAATCCACACATAACTTCTGATTCCCCAAGAACTTAACTATGAATAGCCTACTCTGTTGATTTTATGGCAGTAAATGATCAAATAGACTAGTATCTACATATATTTTATGTATTTATGACATACCTTTGTCTTAATTTTCTTGCTATTTCTAGGCTATGCTGTTTGAGAGTTTTTACAAATTATTACAAATCTACCAAAAAAATTCCAATACAGTTATTGAAAAAAAATTGCATATAAGTGGACACAGTTTGAACTCATGTTGCTCAAGGGTCAACTGTAGTTCCAAATCTCATCTCTTTTTACTCACTAGATTCCAGCCACACTGTCCTCTGTTCTTAGGTTTACTGAGCTCACCCATCTTAAGATATTTATGTTAGTAACTTTTTATGCTTGGAACACTCTTTCCCCAGATTTTCATGTGGTCCTCATCACTAAAGTCTCAACCCAAATGTCACCTTTTGTTCCTCCACCTAATGTAGGTCTCTTGGAAATTCTCTACCATGCTACCTTATTTCATATTCTTCATGGTATATCAGTACCTGGAATTGTCTTAACTTTTAAAATATAGATTTAATCCTTCCCTTCCCTCCCTCACCCTGTCACACATACCACAATGTAAAGCTCTTTTAGGTATGGACATTCTTGATGGTGTTGCTAATTTCCCTATCCCAGTATAAATACTGGGATAAATATATTTAATAAACATATTTTTAAATATTTCTTATGTGGTTGAATATTATAAAGCAGGAGTTCTTAATATGGAATCTGTGAATTATATAGAAAAAATTACATCTCTATATCCCTAACCAATGACTGAAATTTAGCATTTCTTTCCATTATGAATGCAGGCAACAAACCATAGTAGTATCAGCAGTACTGTGACTTTGATGCCATAAGAAACATTTTCTTATGACATTACAGTTATTACCAATATCCCAGAATATATTATTTTGCTCATCACTACTTTGAAATTACAGTAGTTATGATAGAGAAAAATTTACAAGGACAGCGACTTACAAGGACAGCAGTCTAGCCCAGGTGGCTCCCCTCTGTCTCCCCCTCCTCAACACAAACAACAAAAACACTCCCTTGATTTCCCACACTGCCGAGCACCCATCCCCAAGGTTCCCTCCCTAAACTCCCTCCCCCTGGCCTGATCGCTTGCTGTGCACGTAGGAATGTTACAGATACAGAAGCAGGAAGATATATATCGCTCCCTTTGCCTTTGTTTGGGGCTCAGACTTTTGGGAGATGACTCCCCTCTGAGCCCGCTGGGGTGAAATAAAGCCTCAGCACTCCGAGACCTCCGAGTGCCGCTTGGTTCTTCCATCAGTGATCCAGTCCAGGCTTTCCAGTATCTTCCGTAAAAGTTTTATCGGGCCTCTTGTTCATTCTCATTATTTAATGAAATAAAAGCATATATATTATCATAAGTGTGCTTTTTAAGTATCTTGGTAACTATTTCACAAAATTGTTCTCCTTTGGAGTTCTCTTTGCTATATTCTGAATTGATGTCCATTACACAAAAAATCCTTGCTTCCATTAAGGAACTTTCACAGGCCGAATGCATATCCTTTTTCATAACTATTTTCTCATGAACCCACTGAAATAAATTCAAAGAAGCAAAAATAGAAAATTATAAAAACTAGGGAACTATCTCATACCAAAACCAGCAAGGACTATTTGTTAAATCCGAAACAATGAGGACCAAATGAAAAGCTGACACTGGTATCAACTCACAGCTGCCCATCAGACCCAGGCTCCCCAGGAGTTCCTCTGAGGAAGGAAGAAAGGAAACGCCCCAGGGCCAGGCCTGCAGGATCCTTCCACCAGGGTGAAGCGAAGAGGGCAGAAGTGCATCTGATAACCAGATGGACTTTTGCAGTTCCTGGCCCTTGGCAATGGCCTCTGGGCTGGAGGAGAAACACATGACCATGACTCAGCCCTTTTTTACCTTCCCTTAACTTCTTCAATCAAGATGGAAGTTGAGATTGAACAGTTTTGCAATAACGTGTATTTTGCCCCTAATGGAAAAATACTGCTGATTCCGAAAGCAAAATGGCTATGTGTGCCTGATGGAGGATAGCGCTACAGAAGCAAGTTGTTGATGTAACAGCAATCAACACAACACAACAAAAAGCAGGGTGGAGGAAAACATCTCCCAACCATCCTGGTCCCTGTGCTGGCATTCCCTGAGCTGTCTGTCAGGAGCCCAGGCGCTGAAAGGCGGATTTAACACTTCCAGCGCTCCAGCTCTGTCCTAACGAGAAGACAAAAAGGGAGATCAGGTAATGGAGAAAATTACACCGACTTATTTGGGGAATTACAAGCTCAGGCAGAATCAGTCCTGACCAGAGAAAAATAATTAGAAAAGTTGAATGTGTTAGATAGTTTGGAAGGGAGAGGGCAGAAAGAGAAAATATCATGCCAATGAAAATGAGCACATTTTCAAAGATTAAATGAGAGTGTAAGCACAATCAAAATTTAAAATATTCCATAAACCTTCCAAATTTCTAGAGGCGCTAAAGGGGCTGGAGTAAGAGTAGGACCACAAGAATGAGGAAAATTTTTAAGGGAATATAAAATAACACAAAATGAAGTATATTTTTAATGATAATAAATGCAGTTGGATTAAACTCATCTAGAGGAAGGAGACAGCTCTAAGTGGATGAAATAATTGACCCCCGCTAGGTACACTTTGTAAGAACCGAATATTACATGAAATGACTCAGGTGGAATTTAAGGAATACAAAAAAGTATTCCAGGTAATCAAAAACAAACACACAAACAAAAAATTTGAGGTTGCAATATCATAAGGCAGTTAAGAGTGAAACTCACAAAATGGAAAAGACTGATAATTTTACAAAATCAAAATTAAATTTCTGTTGCTTGAGGTGGAGGGGTATCCCACTCCAGGCAAGTTCACTATGAATTTGGTGAGACCCAATAAAGACAAGGGCAAGTTGGGGGCTAAAAGCAGGTCATACCAGGTTTGTTTTCCCTGGTTACAGATAGCTCAGTCTACTGGCTCCTGCGCTGGTCCAGCTTGCTCCCCAGCATAGGGTTTTCTCCCCTTCTAGAACTGGGGCTTCACATGGCTTCTCTCCTGCTTCCTCTGTCCGCCCCCCTGAGCTCTCGGCTTCTCCACTCCCACCACTTTCCCTGCTCTTCCGGCTACTCCCCTGCCTATAGCACCAGGAGGAACTCTGTGGGCAGGTCTCTGTGGTGACTGTCACAACTGACCAATTAGATCCAGGTGCTTGTGTGTTCCCTCTCCACTCCTCCACTGGGCTCATAGTCCCATGACTGATGGGAGGCTCTGTGAGCCAGTAAATATCCTACTGCCCATAGGTACGCAAAGTAGGCTTCTTTATGTAGACAGTGGTTGATGTTCTCTATAATTTCCAATTAAGATTCACTTGTCCAAATTTTTTGAAATTGTAATATAACATCAGAATGTTCAATAATAACTGCCTGGGCATAAACAGAAACAAATAGATATAACAATAGTAGAAAACTTTAGTATAACTTTTTGTATTTAATATGTGACATATATAGAAACAAATAAAATTTATAGGGTCTGAATAAAGTAATGATTACTGCCATAGATGTGCCCAACTCTGTACCTTGGAAATAGAAGGTAAACTTTTGTTAACCTATGAAATATATCCTAGTGTTGTTATGTGTTTATTCATAAAGACCTCAGTACTTTCTATATTAAAACATTTGTATGAGCTCCCATATTTTTCAACTGCTGGTTATCTTCCATTCATTTATACAAAATTTATTAACTAAGACTACACCAACTCTAGATTTTTTATCTAGATTTTTGCCATTTTTAATAAGCAATGTTGAGTATAAATGCATCTTGATTAAATTTTGTGAGTGCACCATTATGGAAATTCTTAGTACTGGCAGTACTGAATCCATTTAATGTTTTTATTAAAACTATCAAATTTTCCTCCAATCATCGTTTGGATTATTTCTTTCAATAAATTTGCTAACTGGTTATTGTTGTTTAACCTGAAAAAATTTATTTCTGTACTAATAGGTTAGTCAGGAAACTTACTGCATACATTTATTATTTCTATAGCTTTCTAGTCAACCAAGTTGGATTTTCTAGGTGAACAATCATATCATGCATTCATAATGGTAATTTTACCCCTTTCCAATGTGGAGTCTTTATTTCCTCCTCTCAGCTAGTCCCTCTTAAGTAAAAACCTCACTGCTTATTGCACAGATAAAATGCCAACTCATATATTGACCCACCGTATTTGTCCCCATAACCAATTCTAAAAACAACAAACAAAACCCCCCAATGCCACATACCCCTACAGGTACCATGCCATTTCTCTGATTTCCTTTGTAGGGTTGTCTGTTTTTGCTGTCTCCATTTCCTCAGTTCATATTCCCTGTCTCCCTCCCTCCTGTCTTCCTTCCTTTATTATAAAACATAGATACAGAAAAATGCACAAAACAAATGTGTAACTCAATGAATACTTTTAATAGGCACTCTGGACATGAAAAATAGAATATTGCCAAGACCCCAGAAGGTCTATCCTAATCACAATCTCTTCCTCTCCCTAAAAGCAATAATTATCCTGACATTTAGAGTAATGTTTTCTGTGCATATATTTAGATCTATCACCCATATACATATACAAGTAGAGTTAGACTTGCCAGAAAAGTTAGTATGTCTTTTAAGTGCCTTCTAATCTAGAGGCTACCCTCTCCATCCTTTTTCTTTTCCTTTTAATTTATTTGTTAAGAAATCTGAGTTACTGACCTGTAAAATTCCCACAGTTTAGATTTGCTGATGATAGCCTTAGAACTTATTTCAACACATTCTCTGTTCTGCCTACTTCTTATTACAAACCAGTAGCTCTATCCAGAGGCTTGATCATACTCAGTGTGGTCCTCTTAGCAAGACCTTGGCGGTGGTGTGCTGTTTCATCAGGATGTATACCATGTCTCTCATGTCTCACTTTCTGTGATGTTAACAGCTGTTGATGCACAGTACCTGGATCTCTGAGTTAACAGTTTACAAAATGGGTATTTCCTACACCTATCAATTCTTACTTGTGTAGTAGCTGAAACAGTTTTACAAAAACACATTTCTCTATTTTTACCACGGACAGAGTTTAAATAAAGGCACTCTTAAACTTTAATGGACGCTTTGTCCCCATCATTCATTTGAAAACCATTCTAGTCAGGGTTACCTTAAGGTACCTCTTGCCAAATCCATTAGGAAATTCTCAAACCTTATGTAATTTGACCTCTCGGTAGCATTTGCCATGGGTACTCATTCTTACCTCTTTTCTGAGATACCATAGTCTTCAGTTCTTCCTACTTCACTGAAGACCCTCCCCAGTCATCCTTTCAGACTTCCCCTTACCTTCCTCACCTTTAAATGTTAGAGGGGCCCAGGCTTCCAAATTTATATCTCTAGCTCTAGTATTTCCCCAGAATCAAGGGTAGTATATCCTATGGGCTTCATGCCATCTCCATGTCAAATAGTTTCCTGCTTTACATGGTCCCCTCTTCTCTCCCAAAACCGCACCCCTTATCTTTCCCCATCTCAGTCAGCAACACCACAGTTTGTTCAGGAGTCATCTTCAGTGCCACTTGCACCTGCACTGCCAGTTTAAAAAAAAATCTTGTTTCTTAATCTAAGTACTTCCTACCTTCAGAGGCGCGTGTGTTGTCCTTCTTTAGCCCAATCCTCAATTTCCGCTTTAATATATACAAGGCAGAAAATGAGGCTTATCACATTAACAGTCACAATCAGGTAGAAGGTTTTAAACAAGGAAGATACTGAATCCTGAAGAATTAAAGACAAAGTAATTATAAATTATGGGGCTTGTTGCATTTTTTAACATTTAAAATAGAATATTAAAATTGATTTAGGCTCAATGCAGGTCATTAACATGGAAAACTCATAAGGGGCAAAAACAGTCATAATTTCACTCTACAAGGATAATCACTATTTATCTTCTGATCTGTGTCAATGTCCATATCATTTTACTATATAAAAATGACATTATGATATACACAGTGTTAAAGCCAAAAATGTATATGGTGTTTCATTTAGAAATATATCATAAACATGTTTGCAACTGGAAGGGTATTGGTATTACTATGGACCAATGGCTGTTGTTTGTCTATCAGTCTTCCTGTTCTGAAAGGAAGTATTTATTATGGCCATTGGATTTCTGTGCTATCATAGTATACAATGCAATGGGGCATGTCACCCCCTGGTATAGAGGAGTGCCATGCTTTATCTTCCAATGAAGAAATGGCACATTCTGCACTTTGAACTTGCTGCCATAACTAGGTGGGACTCTGGGTTTGTGCTACATCCTGTATGGAGGAGTAAAATAGTCCCACAGGCAGGAAGAGTAAACTGAATTTTTGGTGAGTGGAACAGTGGACTGACATAATCACCAAGCATTTAGGTCCTCTTTCTTGGCCAATGGCACATGATAAGGTAGCACTCCATAGCCCCCTTAAAGTCAAGTTCAGCCGTGAAACTCCTTTGGATCATGAGGTGGAGCAGAAGGTTAAAGAGACGTTGCACAACTCACTACCAGTCTTTTCTCTGCCTCGGTCACTGGGAACGCTTAGGGAAGGGGCTCTCCCCACTTAGCCCACCAGCTGACTTGTGATGGCTCCATCAACCGAGAAAGGAAAAACCTTTGTAGTTTTCTGCTCTCAAGATTTGGGTTGTTAGCACTGCAGCTGTATATGTCAAGTTCATCCACTGAGTTCCTAATTTTTTTTTAATTTTCCATTTTTAAAACTATTTTAGTACTTTTTCAAATATTCTATGTGACTTACAGTTTTGAGCCATCTGCAGAAACTTCAAGCTTCGCTTATACTTTAACAGAGAATACGTGCTGATCTTACCGTCTGATTTGAAAATCCCATTATTGCAGGCCTTGAATCTGTTTCTGTTGCAGCTATTTGCTGTTGTTTGCCATTCTGCTGCTTTCCCCCATTTTGTCATGCCTCCTCAGTGTGCTTGATTACCTTCTGTTGTGTGCAGAAGATTGTACTCAAAAACTACTTCTAATGATAATTTGATTGGTGATGCTATTTTCCTCCAAGCAGTGTTTTACTTTGCTATGACCAGACTCGTCTGGGGCATTAGCACTCTGAACCCCTTTAAGTTGAGGTTTGATATTTTCTGGTCTACCCAGATGACTCAAAGCAGACCTTGTGAGGACTGGTACATTTTTGTTAGCCTTTATTCTTCCCATGAAGCACTTGGAAGCTGTCAGACTAAATTCTAACTTAATTTATCAAGGTCTTCATCCTGGCTAGTCCTGGAGAGCAGCTTTCTTCACCCTAGTGAGAAAATAACCCCTAGTCCTTCACTCAGTTCTTTCAAGTCCTGGCTTCCCCCAGATCTTTCCTGTTAAAGCTTTCTATCTCCTTAGTTCTCTGAAGCTTCACAGAAGATTCTTTTGATATTTTCCCAGGCTTTTAAATTGTCTTCATTAATTACTTACTTTCCCAAAAGCACCACTAATTCTCTTTTTAGCTGTATTTGATCTGAACATTTTTATTTCAATTTTTATATTTTTAATTGCCAGAGGTTAGATTTGGTTCTTTGTCAAATTGTTTCTTTATTTTTTCAATTCTCTCTTTTACTTTAAAGGATGCATAGATTTCCAATATCTCTGAGGATCTGATTCTTTGGGTTTTTATTCTTCTAATTTTCACATGACACCTATTTCTTCAAGGGTTTCATGCTTTTTGATTGACTGTGAAATCATGTTCAATGAAACTTTATGTGTGAGAAAATTCTGGAGTATGAATTTAGGAAGAGTTTCTCCAGAAAAATTTTATTTGCTCCTACTAGGCATCCATACACTACTTAGAATTCAATTCTTGGCTTATGGCATTTGAAGCAAATAGAGTTTGAATTTGGGCCACAAGCCTTTGTGTAAATTGGTTTGTTGATTCAAATGTTCAGAGGATCTTCATTCAGTTATTCCTCTGCCTTTGAAGCTGAGACTGAGACAGACGTTTCCTTACTGGGCAAGGACAACTTTGGATTGTTCTGGAGCTACATTTCCTCCCACCTTTTGGAAGTTAGCAGAGAAGTAAACACACCTAATAACCTATGGAAGTCAGCTCGGCATGTCTGCGTGTGTTCAGTAGACAAACAGACTGAATAGGCTCTATGCTCAGGGAGATAAAACACACCTTGGTCTCCTGGAGTTCTCCTTTTCTAGTGAGGACACTTCTCTGACCAGGGAGTTTCCATTATTATAATGATTTTTCCTGCCTTTTTGATACCATAAGTACATAGAACACGAAGGTGGAGGGCTCCTCTCTGGGAAATTTGGCATGGTGAATGCAAACCATCTCTCCCTGGCCCAAGTCATCAGATAAGGAGGATTTGGAGGCATTGCCTGCACACTTCTAATTCTCAGCTTGTAGGTTTTCCTCCAAATAAACCAAGCTAATATATGAGCTTCCTGGGGCTAGTGTATGAGGGTGTAGTCCTTAGTGAGTACAGATTTATGCCTGCATTTCCACTCTGACTCATCTTTTATGAGTGATTTTGGTATTTTTATCTCTTATTCTCTGTTTGTCAACTACAACTGAAACTGCACATCACCCAGGCTGAGAAATTTCCTCAAAGCAGCTGGTGACTTTGATGGTCCTTTACCTTGAAGGAATCAAGCTCTTCGTTAATTTTTAATCTCTGAAATTTTCTCATTATTTTTCAAGATCAGGTATGCATTTAAAATGATTGTTAAAATTGGTAGTGCATTTTAAACATTTGTAAGAGGAGGATTTCACAAGACTTGTAGAAATAGAAGTTGACCTTCATAGAAGAGTTTCTTTTGGCCTTTTTAAATTGTGTGCTCCAGATTTTTCATTTCTTTTCTGACAAAATTGTATCTTGCCACTTAATGTTACCACTCACCCAGTCAAAGATGTGTTTTTATGAGCCACACATTGATCATTAAAAGTCATTAAGGGCTGCTTCTGTTCCAATGACCAAAGATTAGAGTTCCTACCACAACTAATTGATGTACAATGAGAAAGAAATTGTATTATCTGTAGATTTGGAAGGTTGCCTGATTTGACCAAGTTTAATATGACATAAAAAAACTCATTTATTGGTGTGAAATTCAATGTGGCGGTGTGAGAGGTGAGACAGAGAGCTCCTCCCAAAACCACAAACAGTACAAAAATATAGTTAATTAATACAACAAACCTTAAAACAGCACCAAGAAAGAAGGCCGAACCAGACTGCAAAGAAACCTCATGAACAGAGCAGACCTCACAAAACAGGGTAACGTAGGAAAGCCTTAATCTGGCAGGACCCAAGCCCTTCTCCCACCCCAGCCACCAATGGGAAGGATAGAAACTGAGCAGGGGAGGGGATGGAAGACTGGGATGGCTGAACACCTAGCCCTGGAGATCCGCTTTGTGAGTAGAATCCTATAGTGTGTGGTGCTCTGGACGTTGTGGAGCTCAGACAGTCAGAGTGTTTGAGAAATTGACATTCCAGCTGTTTGTGGAGGAGGGGATCCACACCCGGCCACTCTGTGTCAGAGGAAAGGCAGGCAGTCTGAGAGCCTTCCTAGCAGCCGAGGGCCGCTGAAGGGGCGGGGTTTGCACGGAGCTTGCTGTGTGGGAGAAGGGAGAGCTGGACAAGGTTATCTGGGTGGGCTTTGCCCAGCTGGTTGGGAACGTTGGAGAGCTTCACGTGTTCCATCCCCCTGGCTGTCTATTCAGCTCTGAGGCCCCCCACTGTGACACGTAGCCTGCGGAACCTTCCGACTGGCCTGCAGGCACTTGTTCGCAAATCCACAGTCACTGCGCAGGCATCAGGCCAGCCAAATGGAGGTCCAGCCTACAACAGCTAGAGACGCAAAGCACACGTGTGTGCTTGGCCCACTGGTTCTGACACTGGAGACAGGCACAGCAGACAGGAATCAGGAAACAGATCATTCCTCCCCCTAGGCACCAGTTCTGCTCCCCTATGACCCCAACCTCACAATAGGGGCTGAGCAGCTCCAGAGACTGGAGTTTTTGTGCAATAGGGGCACCACACAGAAATATGAAACAACAAAAGGACACGGTTCAGACCAAAATCTCACAAATGCCAGAAAGAGGCCAAATGAAACTGAACTCACCAATCTTCCTGAAAGAGAGTTCAAAATGAAAATTATAAACATGCTTATGGAGGTATAGAAAAATATTCAAGAACTCAGGAACGAATTTAAGTTGGAGATTCAATCATTAAGAAATTCCATCTCTGAAATGCAACATACAATGAAGGGATTTAAAAGAAGATTCGATGTAGTAGCAGAGATGGTAATTGGAATAGAAATTAGAGAAGAGGAATACAAAGAAACTGAGGCACAGAAAGAAAAAAGGATCTCTAAGAATGCAAGACTATTGAGAGAACTGTGTGACCAATCCAAATGCAAAAATATTCGCATTTTAGGGGTACCAGAAGAAGAAGAAGAGAGAAAAAGGGATAGAAAGTGTCATTGAGGAGGTAATTGCTGAAAACTTCCCCAATCTGGGGAAGGATATAGTCTCTCAAGCCATGGAAATGCACAGATCTCCCAACACAAGGGACCCAAGGAAGACAACATCAAGACATATAATAATTAAAATGGTAAAGATCAAGGATAAGAACAGACTTTTAAAAGAAGCTAGAGAGAGAAAAAAGATCACATACAAAGGACAACCCATTAGGCTGTCATCAGACTTCTCAACAGAAACCTCACAGGCCAGAAGGGAGTGGCATGATATATTTAATGCAATGAAGCAGAAGGGCCTTAAACTAAGAATACTTTACCCAGCAAGGTTATCATTTAAATTTGAAGGAGGGATTAAACAATTTTCAGATAAGCAAAAGCTGAGAGAATTTACTTCCCACAAACCACTTCTACAGTGCATTTTGGAGGGACTCTTATAGATGGAAGTACTCCTAAGGCTAAATAGATGTCATGCAAGGGAAGACAAAGAGTACAGAATATGATTCATAACATACAAAGAATGGAGGAGGAAGAAAAAGGAGGGAAAAAAAAGAACGTTTAGGTTGTGTTTGTAATAGTATACAAAGTAAGTTAAATTAGACTGTTAGATAGTATGGGAATTGCCCTTGAACCTTTGGTAACCATGAATCTAAAGCCTGCAATGGCAATAAGTACATACCTATCGATAACCACCCTAAATGTAAATGGTCCGAATGCACTAATCAAAAGATATAGAGTCACTGAATGGACAAAAAAACAAGACCCATCTATATGCTGCCTACAAGAGACTCACTTCAAACCCAAAGACACACACAGACTGAAAGTAAAAGGATGGAAAAAGATATTTCATGCAACTAATAGGGAGAAAAAAGCAGGAGTTGCAGTACTTGTATCAGACAAAATAGACTTCAAAACAAAGAAAGTAAAAAGAGACAAAGAGGACATTAGGTAATGAAAAGGGTCGGTCCAACAAGAGGCTATAACCATTATAAGTATCTATGCACCCAACACCAGATCACCTACACATGTGAAACAAATACTAACAGAATTAAAGGGGGAAATAGAATGCAATGCATTCATTTTAGGAGACTTCAACACACCACTCACTCCAAAGGACAGATCAACCAGACAGAAAATAAAGACAGAGGCACTAAACAACATATTAGAACAGGTGGACCTAACGGACATCTACAGAAAACTCCATCCAAAAGCAACAGGATACACATTCTTCTCAAGTGCACATGGAACATTTTCAAGAATAGATCATATATTAGGCCACAAAGAGAACCTCAGTAAATTCAAAAACATTGAAATTGTACCAACAAGCTTCTCAGTTCACAAAGGTATGAAACTAGAAATAAATTACACAAAGAAAACGAAAAATCCCACAAACACATGGAAGCTTAATAACATGCTCCTAAATAAACAATGGATCAATGACCAAATAAAAACAGAGATCAAACAATATATGGAGACAAAGGACAACAATAATTCAACACTAAAAAATCTGAGGGATGCAGCGAAGGCTGTGATAAGAGGGAAATACATTGCAATACAGGCCTACCTCAGGAATTAAGAACAGTCCCAAATGAACAGTCTAAACTCACAATTAATGAAACTAGAGAAGGAACAACGAATGAGGCCCAAAGTCAGAAGAAGGAGGGATATAATAAAGATTAGAGCAGAAATAAATAAAATTGAGAAGAATAAAACAATAGAATGAATCAATGAAAGCAGGAGCTGGTTCTTCAAGAAAGTAAACAAGATAGATAAACTCCTAGCGAGACTTATCAAGAAAAAAAGTGAGTCTATACACATAAATTGAATCAGAAATGAGAAAGGAAATATCACTAGACACCACAGAAATACAAAGAATTATGAGAGAATACTATGAAAAATTATATGCTAACAAACAGAATAACCTAGAAGAAATGGACAACTTTCTAGAAAAATACAACCTTCCAAGGCTGACCCAGAAAGAAACAGAAAATCTGAATAGACCAATTACCAGCAAAGAAATTGAATTCATAATCAAAAAACTATCTAAGAACAAAATGCCTGAACCAGATGGTTTCACTGCTGAATTTTATAAAACATTTAGTGAAGACATAATGCCCATACTCATTAAAGTTCTCCAATAAGTAGAAGAGGAGGGAATACTCCCAAACTCATTATACGAGGCCAACATCACTGTAATACCAAAATCAGGCAAAGGCACCACAAAATAAGAAAATTACAGACCAATATGCCTGATGAACATAGATGCAAAAATACTCAACAAAATATTAGGAAACCGAATTCAAAAATACATCAAAAAGGTCATCCATGATGATCAAGTGGGATTCACCCCAGGGATACAAGGATGGCTCAACATTCGGAAGTCCATCAACATCATCCACTACATCAACAAAAAGAAGGACAAAAACCACATGATCATCTCCATACTTGCTGGAAAAGCATTTGACAAAATTCAACATCCATTCATGATAAAAATGCTCAACAAAATGGGTATAGAGGGCAAGTACCTCAACATAATAAAGGCCATATATGACAAACCCACAGCGAACATCATACTTAACAGCAAGAAGCTGAAAGCTTTTCCTTTAAGATCTGGAACAATATGAATATGTTTTATTCAACACAGTTCTGGAGGTCCTAGCCATGGAAATCAAACAACACAAAGAAATAAAAGGCATCCAGACTGGCAAGAAAGAACTCAAACTGTCCCTGTTTGCAGATAACATGATATGGTATATAAAAAACCCTAAAGAATCCACTCCAAAACTATTAGATCTAATATATGAATTCAGCAACATTGCGGGATACAAAATTAATACACAGAAATCTGTTGCATTCCTATACACTAATGATGAACTAGCAGAATGAGAAATCAGGAAAACAATTCCATTCACAATTGCATCCAAACGAATAAAATACCTAGGAATAAACCTAACCAAGGAAGTGAAAGTCCTATACCCTGAAAACTGCAAGACACTCTTAAGAGAAATTAAATAGGACACTCATAAATGGAAATTTATCCCATGCTCTTGGCTAGGAAGAATTAATATTGTTAAAATGGTCATCTTGCCTAAAGCAATCTTCAGATTCAATGAAATCCCTATCAAAATATCTACAGTATTCTTCAATGAACTAGAGCAAATAGTTCTAAAATTCATATGGAACCACAAAAGACCCCGAATAGCCAAAGCAATCCTGAGAAGGAAGAATAAAGCAGGGGGAATTTCCCTCCCTGATTTCAAGCTCTACTACAAAGCCACAGCAATCCAGACAATTTGGTACTGGCACAAGAACAGACCCATAGATCAGTGGAATAGAACAGAGAGCCCAGATATAAACCCAAGAATATGTCAATTAATATATGATAAAGGAGCCATGGATATACAGTGGGGAAATGACAACCTCTTCAACAGCTGGTGTTGGCAAAACTGGACCCCTACATATCAGAGAATGAAACTGGATTACTGTCTATCCCATACACAAAAGTAAACTTTTTGATCAAAATTGATCAAAGACCTGAATGTAAGTCATGAAACCATAAAACTCTTAGAAAAAAATATAGGCAAAAATCTCTTGGACATATACATGAGCGACTTCTTCATAAACATATCTCCCTGGACAAGGGAAACAAAAGCAAAAATGCACAATTGGGACTATATCAAACTATAAAACTTCTGTACATCAAAGGATACCATCAGTAGAACAAAAAGACATACTACAGTATGGGAGAATATATTCATAAATGACATATTCGATAAGGGGTTGACATGCACCTCAACAAACAAAAAGCAAATAATCCAATTAAGAAATGGGCAGGGGACATGAATAGACACTTCTCTAAAGACGAAATTCAGATGGCCAACAGGCATATGAAAAAATGCTCCACATCGCTAATCATCAGATAAATGCAGATTAAAACCACAATGAGATATCACCTCACACCAGTGAGGATGGCCAACATCCAAAACACAAACAACAACAAATGTTGGTGAGGATGTGGAGAAAGGGGAACCCTCCTACACTGCTGGTGGGAATGTAAATTAGTACAACCATTGTGGAAAGCAGTATGGAGGTTCCTCAAAAAACTCAAAACAGAAATAACATTTGACCCAGGAATTCCACTCCTAGGAATTTACCCTAAGAATGCATCAGCGCAGTTTGAAAAAGACATATGCACCCCTATGTTTATCACAACACTATTTACAATACCAAGAAATGGAAGGAATCTAAGTGTCCATCAGTAGATGAATGGATAAAGAAGAGGTGGTACATATACACAATGGAATATTATTCAGCCATAAGAAGAAAACTTATCCTACCATTTGCAACAACATGTATGGAGCTAGAGGGTATTATGCTCAGTGAAATAAGCCAGGTGGAGAAAGACAAGTATCAAGTGATTTCACTCAACTGTGGAGTATAAGAACAAAGAAAAAACTGAAGGAACAAAACAGCAGCAGACTCACAGAACCCAAGAATGTACTAACAGTTACCAAAGGGAAAGGGACTGGGGAGGATGGGTGGGAAGGAAGGGGTAAGGGAGAAACAAGGCTATTACAATTAGCACACATAATGTAGCAGGGGTGGCAGTGGGGTGGAGGGATATGGGGAAGGCAGTATAACATAGAGAAGACAAGTAGTGATTCTATAACATCCTACTACGCTGATGGACAGTGACTGCAATGGGGTATCTGGTGGGGACTTGATAATAGGGGGAGTCTAGTAACCATAGTGTTGCTCATGTAATTGTATATTAATAATAGCAAAATTAAAAAAAACTCATTACTTAGCTCCTGCTGATGTCTCTTTTGCAATTTTTTGTATATGTGTTACCTTCTTTTTTTGTACAAATAATATTTAAAAAAATAACTACCCATGTCTAAATGTTCCTTACCTGACCAAGGATCATTCCAGTCAGAGTAGAAGAAATTGATGCTCCCAACATTCCAATTAGACTTGTGACTCCTTTAAGAAATCCGTAATACCTATACAAAAAATAATGATAATATATAGTATAAAAGAACACAAATGCTGCTGGAAAAGCCATCTCTAATGAAATGAGGTTTAACAGAGGGAACTGTTGTTTCCAGAATTTCTCACTCCTACTTTTCAAATTCCACTAAAATGTCAGAAAAAGAATGTGAATATAAATAATTTTCTGGTTTTTCTAGAGTCAGAAAGGTTGGCTTTAGCAGTAAGAATATTAAAATACTGAGAAAATGAGACCATATCAGAGTGAAAGCCAGAAGGGTTCAGAAATCTATAAATACAGTTGAAAAATTCAGAAGGTGATGTGTGTTGATAATAGGAATTGGTTTAGGCTTAATGCAAAATTGAAGGACTGTTTTTTTCCACAGGCCCAGGGCTACTGGCTCCAGTGGCTGCTGCCAGTGCTCAGGTAAGGAAACCAGAAGTCTAGCTGACAAGCGACTATGACTGGCCAATCCTGGGCCCCCAATCAACTTCAGCAGAAAGTGAGCTCTAAAATCAGGGAAGCCTTGTAGAATAATAGATGAAGTAGGGGCCAAATCCATCAGCCATAAAGAACAAAGAGTGCCTTTTGAAGAGCAGAATCAGTGTCTAATAAAAAATTAGCTCATTCCAGGACAAAGAGTTTTTTGCCTTTCCTGTCCAATGGATTTCACATTAAAGGTTCTGTGTTTTTAGTTCTTCCCTTTTATAAGAAGGAGGGCCTTCAGTTTGTTTTGTTCTATTCGCATTATTTCCCTGGGTCTATTCCATTCCTATTTGCCTTTACTTGTTGAATATGGGGAGTGTATAATCTGTTTATGAGTTTATGTGTCCCTGGTCAGAGAGGCATCGCATATGGATTTGGATGTCGAGCTGTATGTAGTCACTGGGTGGAAATTTGAGTTGTCTCTTTTGGGGAAGCTGGAAAGTGTGTTCTGTGTGAACAACATTTATGGATATGAGTAGCCACAGGTATAGGCTGGGGCAGAAACCATCAATTGTACCCAGAACTCATTGTTCCTTTGTTCATTTTAGTAATAGAAGCCCAGGGCAGTAGGGCCACTTAGGCCTTTTGTGAGCCCTTGTCAGTTTTATGAGCCCTTTCCCCCATGAAAAATGCTGAAAATCATATTTTATGGCTGTGTGTATATGTGTGTGGGTGTGTTGAAGGACTTCTCAGTTTCATCTAAATGATCAGATTTACTGGCATAAAGTTGTTCATAATATTCTGCTATTTTCTTTATTAGGTGCTCAGACTATAATATACTCTTTTTCATTGCTGATATTGATCATCCTCTTTATTTTTCTTGATCAACCTTTATTTCATTAATTTTATTAATTTTCAAAGAACCGACTTTGGATATTATTGATTTTATATGCCATTTTTCTATTCTATCCTCATAATTTCTTTGCCTTTTGGTTTAATGTGCTGCTTTTCCCCTGGCTCCTTGAGATAGAAATGTGATTATTGATTTTAAGACTTATTTGTATATAATATATATCTAAGGAGCTATCATTTCTCTCTGGGCATGATTTTAAAACCATCCCACATGCTCTGATATGTCATGTTTCATTAAAGTATTTTCAATTTCAATTGTGATTTCTCCTTTGACCAAAACATTAATTCAAAGCAATGGGTGTTACGTATCTTCTTCTTTTGATGGCAACCTGAGTTTCACTGTGATCAAAGAAAATATTCTGAATAATTTCAATCATTTTAAATTATGATCCAGCATACTGTCAGTTTCAGTTAACTGTCTCAGAAGCAAATTAAAAGGATGTGAATCCTCTCCTTGTTGAGTTCCACATATGTCAGTCAGGTCAACAGTGTTGTTTTTTGTTGTTGTTCTAATCATCCATACCCTCACATTTTGTCTACCTCTTTTTTTGTAAAGCTATTGAAAGAGGTGTGTGAAAGTCTCTTTCTTCATTGTAAGTTTGTCTAGTTTTTTGAGTTCTCACAGTTCATGATGAATATACATTAAAGCTATATTATTAGATTCAAACAAGTAGAATTCCATTTTTTCTCTTTATAATTATGAAGTATCACATTTTTTCTAGCAATGTTCCTTGCATTTAAAGTCTATTTGATCTGACATTAATACAGTTAGTCCAGGTTTCTTTTGGTTAACACTTGCTTGGCATATCCTTTTATATCCTTTTATTTCATCCTTCTATATTCTCATGTTTAATTGTTTCTTTTGCAGTATAGAGCTGCATTTCCTTTTATTGAGTTTGACTATCTTGGTACTTGGAATATTTTGTCCATATTAATTTAACATAAATATTGATATACTTGGAATTGTCATTATCTGCTCACTATTTTCAATTTGATATCCTCTTTTACATTTCACTTCTTTCTTTTAGATTCATGCATTCTTATTTCATTTTTCTTCTATAACTATTTCACTTTTTCCAAGCACTGACATTATTATAACATGCACTATTTAAGGTTATTATGAATCATACTTGTACAATTTTCTCTGTAATGCCAGAATCTTGGAACATTTTTTAACTCTGTATATCTCCCTCCTGCTCTTTGTATTATTTTATATTGTATTTTAATTTCTTAACACATTTTATTTCTTTATGCGTTTCAGCTTACAGGGTACTCTCTGTTGTTTTTAAAGAGCAATAGTCTCTGTAATTGCACACACACATATTCACCCTCCTATTGCACTTCAGTTCTTCTAGCGTTTTCAGATTTCATCAGGGATCATTTATTTTTGCTGAAAAATTCCTGTTAGTATTTCTTTTAATGAAGATCTGCTGGTGACAATTTTCTCTGTTTGCCTATTTGTTTGAAAACTCTTTTATTTTGCTTTAAATTTTGAAAAATAATTCCAGTAGGCATAATATCCTAGGTATACATTTATTTATTTTTCAGTGCTTTATAGAGCTCATTTGCTATCTTCTGGTTTTCGAAGTTTCTGTTGAAAAGTCTTATGGCAGGCTTACTACTGCTACTTGAAAGTAACATGTTTTTCTAGTTTCTTTTAAGTATTTTCTCTTTGTTTTTGTTTTTCAGCATTCTTACTACAAATATATATTTTTTAATTTACATTTTATCATACTTGAAATTCACAGAGCCTTGTGCATGTTGGTTTACCGTCTCTTACTACTTTTGGATTATTTGGGGCTGTTTTATCTTAAAATATTGCTATGTCACATTTTATCTTTCTTTTTCTTCTGAGACTCCAGTACAAATTTGTTAGCCTTGTTACTTCATTGCACATTCCTGTTATTCTCTTTTATTTATTTTCCACTCTTTTTTTCTCTATATAGCTTAATTTGGATATTTTCTTATGATTTGTTTTCTAGTTTACCAATCCTGTCCTCTCTTGTGCCTAATTTGACACTAAAATCTACTATTAAGACTTTAATTTCAGACTTTGTTTTCAGTTCTATAACTTCCAGGTGACTGTTTTTATAGATCCCAGTACTTGTCAAATTCTTTATCTTTTCACCTATTTATTCAGTTTTCTGTCTGGTTTCTTGAGTATATATTAATCATAGATATTTCAAAGTTATTCTTGTCTGATAACTTTAATATCTGCATCAGTTGGAGGTCTGTTGCTAATGGCATTTAAGGTTATTATTCACATGGCTCTATCCATTGGAATGCCTAGTCATTTTTATTAAATGCTGGACATTGTGAATAAGAAATGCTAGGGACCTCAGAATATGTTATACTTTGCCAGAAAAGAGTCACCTTTTTCTCTAATAGATAGAGGGGAGGGAACTGACTGTTTTAATCTAATTAGGGAATGAACTGAGATGAGGCTAGGTTTCAGTTTTGATAAGACTCAGTTTACCTCTGGTACTCCTGTTTCTTAAGTATCACCCTCCATGGTGTTAAATGGTGAACTCAGTATATTCAGCTGGGTCCTTCTAGGCCCTAGTAGATCTTGCCTCCTCAGCATAGATGGTTTGGGGAATTCTGCCATGCTTCTCACAGGTTTTTTGCTTAGTTTTCTGTCCTTTGCCCCACTGAACTTCATAACAAATATCTCAGAGAGAAACTGTCTTTGTGTTTAAGTTCTGTTAATTTTCAATTTTGTTTCTCTAGACCTGAGTAACTACCCAGTGCTTACCTAATTTCTGTGTTCTAAAGCAGCAGCTTTCTACCAGGACCAAACTTGGATCACCAACCTTTTGTCAAATCCCAGAACTGCCAAATGATACCAGAGAATGGTGAGCATTTTCGGCTCACCCATGAGAGGTGCTATCCTGTGGCATCTTTGGTCTTACTGGCCTCTGCTGCTGTCTGATGCCTTTCAGGGAATACTTTTAGTATTTTTTCTGGTCTTTTTAATTTTTTCCCAGCTGGAAGGTCGATCATCCATAAGCTGACCTATATGGAGTCATCCTCAACCCTATATGGAAATTGAACAATTTTCTCAAATTTTGCTTCACAGTTGTAAAATGTTAGATGCATAGAAATTTAGAATATAACTCCTAATGGATTAAAATAATTATAAAATATCCTTCTTTATCTCTAGTACTCTTCCCTTAAAGTCTGCATTGTCTGATCTATTTTCCTTTATTTTACTTTCAATCTATTATGTTTTGGTTTTGCTTTTATCTCAATCTAAATTAACTTAAAATTTGGAAGAATTAATTATTTTATATTTCATGGCTTTCTGATACATTTGATTTAAAATGATCATCATTCTATTTTTCCCACCTATTCCATGTTCCCTTTTAATTTCATTCTTGATATCTTTTTCATTAACTGTTTCTTAAAAATATTATCCCCTTTACACATTTACATCAGTAGTTACCCTAACAGTAAAACAAATAGTCTTGACTTATTTTAATCTAATATAAATTAATATTTTTATAATTCCCATTACTAAAAGCATGTTAGAAAACTTACATTCATTTATACTCTCTCATCTTATGTTTGTTTATTTTTGTCCATTTTAATTTACATATATTTTATGCCCCAAAAGTATTATTGTTTTTGTTTTTAATAATTATGTACTAATTGTGTAATAATAATTATAATTATTAAATAATGTCTATATAACAATTACTGAATTTACTAATTATTATATTTACTCTATTATTTTCCTCTCCTTATCTCTTCATTTGATTGTTTCACTTCTGCCTGAAAAATTGCAATTTAATAATTCTTTCATTGGAGGCCTGTTGCTGATGAATTCTCCTAGTTTGCCTGAAAATAATTTAATATTACTTTAAATTGTGAAGGAAATTTTTGCTGGCTATAGACTTCTAGGCTAATAGTAAATTTTTTTATATTAGAGATTAACTTCTAACTTTCATTGTTTCTATTGGGAAGGCAGTGGTCAGTCTTACTACTGCTCCTTCGAAAGTAGTGTGCCTGTTGTATATAGCTGTTTTTCAGAGATCTTGCTTTTTCTCTCTTTCCTGCCTTCCCATTTTTAGCAGTTTTACTATAACAGTCTAGGTGTGGTCTTCTTTGTATTTGTCCTCTTGTGTATTTGTAACTATGACATCTTTAATGAGTGCCTTTTCCCAGATTCAGAAATCATTAGTGTGCTCTGGCTGTGGGAAAGGGTTTGACCCTTTTTTACTGATAGAGGTGCTCTCATTCCATAGTCAGGAATACAAACAGAATAGCTAATGTCAAGAATCTTGGGTGCCATGACAATTCCTCTGAAAACTATTACACATGGATAGGATAGAGCAGTTCACTGATCTGAGAGAAGCAAGGTGAGAACTTTTTATGCTTCATCTCTCATGCCACCCTATTCCCAAATAACAGGTTTTTGATGTGGGGAATAACCTTGAGGTTGTTCTAGTGCAGAACAATTTCTGGGCAACAATCATTTCTAAAATTGCTTATTCTTCATCTGAAACAACCCATGGTAAAAAACATTTTGGAAGTTTAAATAGCCACTGAAGTAAACTTCGGATTTTTATTGATTTTATATTTTGGCATAATAATGATTTAGTAGAACCTGAATAAGATTCAGGTATTGAACCTATAGTTCAGCCCCACATGGAGGGAAATTTAAGGATGCACAATCCATACATCAGTCAAAAATAATTAAAAGCAATTAAAATCTTTTTGGAGCCTTTAAGAATGTCAAGGGGATAATAGTGTCTTCTTAATGCATCACAGAACATCTTTAGAATCCTCTGTGCTTTTCTTCTCTTGCTATCCACCAGACAGCAGCCGCTACATTCTCAGGTCTTCTCTGTCTTACTCAATCTCATTTCCTGAGCAATATTCTCACAAAACCACATCTGTGTGTCTCTTCTTCCTTCCAGAACTTCTTTCTTGCTATCTTTGTTCTGCCCAAACTCTTCAGTTAGTCCTACTCTTCAGTTCTAACAGACCGAATTTCACTAAGAGGACAATTTAGAAATTTATCCTCTAAGGGAACTCTCTTTAAAAGGCAAGGGAGGTATATGATTAGGCACATTCTTATCTAAGTAAGTTCTGTCTCCATCCCATTAATAAAAACAATAGTTTAAGCAATACAAATTAATGTGGTTGAGATACAACATACATATGCCCTGAAGACTGAGGATGAGTCTCTAGCTTAAGAGATTAAGAATTTTTTCCAATTGTACATAAGTATAAATATTCTCTCTGACTCTACAAAATGGAATTTGGGTCCATTGGAGTGAAGTAACTCAGGCCATGGCTAATTTTACCCAAGCCATCGCTGGCTGAGATATTACACATCCTACTGACAGGTGCTGGCAAATAACACTAGAGAGGAAGTGGATACAGCTACTCAAGTTGGGAGGCAGACATATCTAAGAACCTCACTCTACTTATTACTAACCATGAATTTACATAAATTCATTTCCCTGGTCTTTTGTTTCCTCACCCAAACTTGTGGGTAATACTATCTCACACTGGGGCATGGCAAACCCATAAATAATACTCAATAAGTTGTAGCTATTTATAATTTCCTTTATCTGTTTGCATATCCATTCTTGATTTACCTGTTTTCCAGAGTGCAAAAGGCTCAACTGGTATTGTGAATTCTTTATCAAATAATCCTTTTATGTCTTTATACAATTCCAAGTAATCAGAAAACCTACAGGCATTTTAAGGAGGGTCTTGGAACAGAATAAATCAAATAGACACATGTCTTCATTACTCTTGCACTCACCTCACATAGGTCTGATGGGCAAAATCTTCATAAAGTTGAGACAAAGTTGATTATTCTTAGTTGATTTTGCCCCTTTACCCCAAGGCCACTGCTTTACTAAACTTCAGAGAATTCTGTTTATATTAGGTCTATTTTCTCCGGGGAGGGCTAGCCCCATAAAATACAATGTAAACAGCATTTCCCTGGAGTTGTGCAAATGGCAGAACTGCTTCCATTAGTCACACTTGTTACATCAAAAAAAAAAAAAAAAAGGCTTAACATAGTAAAAACAGCAAAAGACTTTGCCAAATAGATCTGGATTAAAATCCTAGGTAAGATCCCAAACCAGTGGTGAGAATTTAGGCTGACGATTAAGCATGTGAACCTCAGTTTCCTTAGTTACAAAATAAATATAGTAACTGATGGGCTGTCATGAGAATTTATAATATGTAAGCATGCAGCCGATAACAATAGTAATGGGGTGGCTCTCACAGTGTTTGCTATGTGCCCGACCCAAATCTATGTCCTTGACCTATATTAATTTACTTAATCCCCTTAGTAATCCTATGAGGTAAGCATTCTCACTCCCATTTTATAAGTGCAAAAGAGGCACAGAGAAGGTAAGCAATTCGTTTGAGGAGGATGGTCATGTTATTGAACCCCAACAGTCTGACTCTAGAATCTGTGCTCTTAATCACTGGGCTATCCTCCTTCTTCCCATATATATATGAGAGTTGCATATATTTACATATATCATTAGGTACATAATTATTATTTAATTTATATACCTGACCTATATTGATGCTTCTTTAGAACTTTTGGCCTGCTGGCCATGAACTCCAGAAGAGTTGAAATCTTACAACACTCTTGAGAGCTTGGATACAAGAAATAAAGAAAATTTTAAAACCCTACCTGGGAGCAATATCCAAGGCATTTATTATCATTCCGCCCAAACAAAAGCTTCCTGTTGCATTAGCAAGTACCAGGAAAATGATACTGCCATAGAAGCTTGAATTCAGATAGCACAGGCACATATAAAAGAAGGCAGGCAGAAGAAGTCCTGGGGAGCGATTCAAACATAACAGTCAGGCGCATCCTTAGGATGAGGGCGAAGTACCCCAAAGGTACTTGAATGTCCCGCTGTTCCTTACCTAGTGTGGTGAAGAGTTTCCGGATGATAATTAGGCTGAGAATATTTCTGGACAGTAAGAAGTCGGCCATCTCCCCTGCTATGATACCAATCATCCAGGCAAACAAAAAGGGGAGGGCAGACAGCAGCCCATTCTGAGGAGGAAATGTTACTGTGACAGTGAATATGATAGCTGTAATAATCCCTACACTGGAATTCAGTATTTCAAATTTGTACTATGATACAGGATAGCATCAACATGCAACCTTAGACTTACTTCTGGGGCCACACTTTCCAAAATAAAAAGAAAAGTAGTTTTGAAGTCAGTAACAGTCTTCACAATCTGTCTGATTTTCCGTTTTTAGTATCGTGGGACCTGAAGGTACTGGATAGTAGAGAGGAACACTGCACTGGGAATGGGAAGTGCTGGCCCTGGGGAAAGTGATGGAGATAATAATGACAATGGCTGCAGACATTCAGATGGTGCCTACTCCAGACCAGCTGCAGTTAGTCCTTGCAGCAGCTCCATGGTCTCGTGGAAGATAAAACTGAGTCGGAGAGAGCTTAAATGACCTCGCTGTGGCAGTGGTTCCTTGACTGTTTTAGTGGAGGTTCATTACTGCGTGCCCAAAGTGGCAACCCCAGACTCCATTTCTCAAGGAGTCTTTGCTGGTTATTACGGCATCAAACGGCCAAAAGTTCGAGGCATCAGTGATTCTCCAAGTCAGACAAGCAATGCTAGTGCCAGTTCTTTCAGAATAAAACCTGAGTCATGGATTCTCCGCTCAGGATTCATTGCCTCACCTCAGAGGAAAGGGTTGGTATGAGCTGAGTAGGCTGGCAGGGCCTAGCCAAATGACTTTCCAGGAAGGATCTCAGTCCCTATAGGCAATGATGGTGTTGAGCCTTAAGTAATATGCAATGGTGATCATTCACTGAATGGGAGGTAAGGAATCTGTGGGAACATGAATGAGTGTGTATTGTTGTGGGAGTGCTACTGGGCAATATTGACATAAAAAATGGAAACAGTGAGTCTCCAGATAAAGAACATCAGCTAAACAGTATCGGGGTGGGCAAGAGCTAGGACTAGAGTCATGAGAGACAGAAAAATGAGCACAGAGTCCTTCATAAAGTTAAAAGAAGAACAGAGGTATACTTACCTGTTTTATACTAACATGAAGCTTGGAGTTGAGAAATACTGGAGTGAACAAAACCATGATGCTATTTGTCCAGTGAAAAGCAAAAGTACCAACGGAAATGGCCCAGAGTGGAAGAGACTTAAGCATCGCCTTGATGGGCAGAGATTGTCTACTTGAGCTGACCTGGAAAGGAACCCATTCAGTGTTAGCACATTAGAACAAGCTGGAACATGGTCTCATTTGGTGAGGAATCTGGGAGATACCAAAGTGGAGCATCTGTGTTCTACCTGCTGGATGAGGGAGGACGTGATGTATTCCTTCTCACTGATGTTTATACGTGGGTGGTCCTTTGGGTCGTCATAAAACAGAACAAACCAGAGAAGACTTAGGGCACAGCCACAAGCACCTATCAAAGCAGGAAAAGTTAGAATTGGGATTACTTATGTCTGTAGTGAGTCTCTTTCCCAAAATGGCAGTTTTCATTATTGGTCTAAGAACCTGAACCTCATCTTTTTTCTGAAACTTTGCAATAAGACTCACATTTCTGAAAGTCCTCTGTGCATCCAGTTGCCTCTCTGTACAGAATGAATTTTGCAGAAATGCTGGCAAACCCTCTGGTCTGTCCTGATCACCTTGCCTCTGTATTTCTCCACTTATGACAACTGGACCTTCCTACTCTTAGCCCTCATCCGTACAGATTCCCAACATGTCCCGTCATGAGAGTATACCAAAACTGAGCCTTCACAGGGCTTGACAATCACCCAGCTTTGACCTTAGCCATGCTCTTAAGATACAGCCCAGGACATAGGGATTGTCCAAGTCCTATAAGAGTTTGCCAGGTTTTTTTTTTTCTTGAGTTGTTTTATACTAGTGATCTTATCATAGGGAATCCTCTGTTAGGACAGGGAGCATGTAGTGCTTATCTGTGGGTCCTGCAGAAATGCTTTTATTCACTTGACAAATATTTGATTAAATGCCCATTACATTAAAGGAACCATTCACTATTCTCGGTACTGAGAATATAGCAGTGAATAAACAGACAAAAATCCCTGCCTATATCTTATTTTCTAGTGGATGAAAAATATAACGAAAAGTAAATAAGTGAAAGGTACTGAATGGCAGTGACAAGAGCTGTGGAAAGAAGTTCCAGGGGGAAGGAGGTGAGTAGTGCCCTGCTCAGGGGAGGCTGGGACATGGACACAGGAGAAGGACGCTCCAGGCAGAGGGAGCAGGAAGTGCCGGGCCCTGAGCCAGGCTAGCGGGGCTGGAGAGGAAGCAAGGGAGGGTGGAATGAGTGAGGGCAAGAGAAATGGAATCAGACATGTGGAAACCTGGAGCCATGGGGGGTCTTAGACTTTTACGACACACTAAACAATATTAAAAGGATATTTTGACAATATACTATTTCCACCTCATTCTGTGACCTGAGAACCCAATCCCAAGGCAAAATGTAAGTGAAGCAAGCACACAATGTATGTGTACAAAGCATACATACCTATATGTATTATTTTATTCAACCCTCAGAAAATTCATATGATGCTATTATCTCTTTTTCAAAGTGAGCAAACTGATGCTCAGAACGGTCAGCTTCCTGAACCCAGGAACGCATGGCTAGTAAGTGGTAACTGACACTTGAGCATCAATTATATAGTCTAGGGAGGGAATAGAGCTCTAGAGGAGTAGCTTGGGACAGAGCTTTCAAGAAAGACAAGAGGTAAAAGCAAGTAGAAGAGAGCAAGTCTGCAAAAGAGACTGAGAAGGAACGGCCAAAAGGGTGGAGTCCAATGGAGGGAGGGCAGAGTCAAAGAGACAGAGATGAGAAAGAATGACTGAGCACTGAGGTTCAATGCAGGGAGTCAAGGGCAAAGGCACCAGGGCAGGAATGCTGCTGTTGGATATGACTGAGAGTTTGGGTCAAATGTAGACTGAAGAACCTCCCCTTGATTTATGAGCATAGAGGCTTGGCTGGTTCTAACATTTGTTAGGCCTTGGGTAAGATTATAAGTGGAAACTCACATAAACATTTAAAAGTTATGAATTAAGGCATTGATTTGTTAATTAACTGTTAAATAAATGCCTTTTGCCCTCCTATGTTGACAAATATAATTTCAAAACGACAAGGAAAGAGAAGTCTGGATACTGGGCCACCATGTAAGGAGCTTGAAAGTCATCATTCGCATTCTCACAAGAAAAATGCTGAACAAACTAAAAGTCAAAATCCCTTCTCTGATCTGTCAGAGAATTTGAAGTTGCAGGGCAAACCACTGTCCCCCAAATTAGAGAGACAGACAGGCAGTTACAGAGAATTACAACTTTCCAGAATGGAAGCCCATAGCAGACAACTCCATGAGAACCCGTGTACCAGGGTAGAAAAACTTAGTAATTGATGAACTGCAGTAGGCTTAGTGTGAACAAGTTTGAGACTTAAAAAATTCAGGGGTCCCAGTCCTAGGGGGACCCCCACACTTTTGTTTTACCTCCAGGAGACCTGCCGTGTTCTCAAAGTGAAGATCAGAGATAAACTCCTTCACCCTGCCAGCAGGGAAAAGAAAAAGTAGTCATTTTGAATTACATCTAGAGCATCTGTCCTTCTTAACAAAACCTGCTCTCAAGGGAAATTTTACCAGAGCCTAACCAATTAAGGAAAGGAAAATATGTAACTCCAGTCCCTCTGGCCTTCCTGATTCAGCTAAGGGGGAAAAAAACTGAGAAGGACTTATGAAGATGGAGCCCAGGGTCACAGACTCACAAAAAGACTGAGAGCTAATAATACAACTATAGAACACTCTCCCCCCAGTAATACCTTACTACCACATCAGTAAAGTCCCTGTATATAAATGGGTATACAGATGGGAAGAACTGCATGTCTCAATCCTTATTTAAGAGGTCTCCAGAGAAACAAAGACAAGGAAATTTTTGCCTCTGAAACTTAAACTATAGTAGACAGTAAGAAAAGCCTAACCTTTAGCCAAGCTGGATAAACATAAAACCTCACATTAAGGACTTTATTTCAGTTCGTCTTACTTAGTATATCTTGTTGAGCTTTCAACAAAAAAAAATCAGAAGGCATACTAAAAAAAGTAAACATACTTTGAAGACAGAGCAAGCATCAACCAGATTCAGATATGGCAGAGAGACTAGAATTATCAGATCAAGAATTTAGAATAACTGTGTTTAATATCCCAAGTATTATTATGGAAAAAGTGGACAACATACAGGACCATATGTGTAATGTAAGTATATAGATGGAAATTCTAATAAAAAATAAATAGGAAATGCCAGAAATCAAGAACACTGTAAAGAAATGAAGAATGCCTTTAATAGGTTCATTTATAGACTAGCAATGGCCCAGAAAAGAATCATTGAACTTAAAGAAATGTCTGTAGAAATTTCAAAGCTGAATTGCAGACAGAAAAAGAATAGAAAAGAACAGAATATCCAAGAATTGTGGACGATTGCAAAGGGTGTAAGAAATGTGTTAGGGAAATAATTAGAAGGAGAACAGAAAGAAAGGAACAGAAGAAATATTTGAAGGAATAATTACTGGGAATTTCCCAAAAGTAATGACACCAAACCACAGATACAGGAAGCTAAGAGAATACCAACAGGATAAATGTATATTAAAAAAAATGTATGCTGAGGCATATGACATTCAAACTGCAGAAAATCAAAGGCAAAATTTGGAAGAAGCCAGAGGAAAAAAAATGACCTGGGAAGTGGGGTTTAAATTTAAAATTCTTAGGTTCCACTGGTCACAAATCTCTGGTTACTGTGGTGTAAGGTTGGCCTCTTCTGTTCCTATCCAGATCCGTTCCTACGCCACTAGAAGTTTTGATTGGGTATGTGTAGAAATTCTTGCCTTCCCCAGCATGCTCCATCTACATCCTCTGCAAATAATTTTGCCTATTCCCCTTGGCTAAGCCTCAATTCATGAATGTGTGGAAGGGTTCTTCCAGGTCTGAAAAAGCCTTGATTGTATTTGAGCAAAAATTTCTGGCAATGATGACTAGAAAGAGGGTCATAGTTCTGATTAACTTATAATCTTGACCCTATAGAAACCCTAACCTAGAAGAGGGCCTGGCTGGAGGTGGGCCAGTATGGGTTCTCTACAGTGTGGAATTCAGAGCAAAGGCCCTCTTGCCTAGGCCTCAGGGCAGCTCTGCTGGAAGCCATAAGTAATCTTGGCAAAAGCTGTCTTGACGGTAGAACGGGTTAGAAACTAGTTAAGGAGAGTGGAAAGCTAAGAAATGGGGACACTGGATACAGACAGGCTATGCAGTAATTTCGACTGTTTAAAGGGAGGTAACATGAAAGAGAAGGCAGGGGAAAGGGAGCCATTTTAGAGATTTGAGGAGAGTAGAGAAGCCTTGAGAAGTTTGATCCAGTCTTTGTGGAAACAGCAGCACAGCTGGGCCATTGAGTTTGTGATCCAGTTTGCTCATTTTGGTATTTTCTTCAGCAATTATCAGCTGCCTGAGGCAGACATTATTTTATTCTTTAAAATAGTATAGATTCAGATTTATTTAACATTACTGAGAGAAAAATTCAAGTAAAGCAAAAAAATAAATAAATAAATCTTGGTTTTAGACTTGCATCTACCATCAGCTTGGTCAGGAAACTTGGCATGTAAGGGCATTGTATACACTCATTGTAAGAGCTGTGGAGGCAGATACCTAAACACCTACCCTGGTGCCATCTAAGCCCTTTTCCTCTATTCTAAGTGATAAGAAAAATATATGAGACGATTAATGGTGAAGCTGTCACCGTAGTATGATGTATAGTCCCTTTCTTTGAGGTTCATGGAACCACCCACAGTAACTGCAAATGTATGTTGCTGCACACATGTATGTGGTGTTGAAATAGGATACAACATGAATGTTGGAGGTCATCCAACCATTCATCAGCAATATTGGTCAGCATTAATTATTCACAAATTTTTCTTAAGTAGAGCTGCAACTTCACCTCTTTGTAATTTCTGCATACTAGTTTTAATTTTATAATGCTGAGCAGGTATGCATTTCTCTGATATGACAGTCCTATAAGACATGCTTTCGCGTTTTCTTTTCACCTTGCTAGACAGTCCCAGTTTATTTGGCCCCTTTTCTGATACAGGGTTTGTGTATACCATCACTATAGTGATCATTACTTACTACCAATGACTAATAATAGTGATGAACAGAGCAATGAAACTTTGAGGATGGAGGACATGTTTCCACATTATGGCTCTGCCATTTGCTCATTGTGTGTATTGGATGTCTTCTGTTTGCCCTTCATCTACTGTCCACCCTCTGTGGCTTTGGCCACAGATGGCTAACTTGAATGAACATCAACAGGCCACCATGTCCTTTGTTTTCTAGAGAGATTTGGCCAACAGAAAGCCCTGGCAGACGATGAGAGGGTTGAATGAAATTAGGGTGTCTCTTCCCCTAGTTATCTCCTTCCTAACATTGCCTCAGTCTATATGGTTTTTCATGAAAAATCATGGATCTTCAGCCTTCTCTACAAGACTGTCTCCTAATGTATTCATATAACGACTCCCTTGCTTGGCCCTTTGGACCCAGAGATGGTAATAGCTTCCATGGTAATAGCTTCCATGGTAATAGCTTCCATGGTAATAGCTTCCGTCTTGCTAACTCCAGATTCCTGCACTATCCTTGTGATTCTGCCACATCTCTTATCTTTTTAATTAATCACTTTGTAAATAAATCCTTCTAAATTAAGCTTCCATAAATTTCCTCACCTATCAAGTGGGCATAATAATACTCATCCATAGTCTCTTATCCATGAATCTGAAACCATGATCTGAAAGGCAAAATTATTTTCCAACTTATTTGGAAACTCCTATCCTTCACACTTTCTTATTTATTCCTGTTTGTAAGGATTTCATATTTTACATCAGAAATTAATGGATCATGCTTGGGGTGTTAAGTATAAATAGTATTCTCATTGTATTATCTTCCTGAAATCTAAACAGTGATCTACTCTGACCATCCATTTCCTCAAGAGTTTCACAGAGGGGTATGGGCCTTTAAAATCTATATTATAGAATTGAGAATGTTATGTGCAGTGATGCGTGTATACATCTGAGTGTGACGCCTTGTAATAAGAAATTAATGAATGTTGACTTATCTCTTTCCTTCAATGCAATTCATAATTTTTAATATTGTTAACTTCATATAAATAATTATGTTGTATCTGGGTGTTATTTTTAATTTTTCCTAAATTCTGAATAATGACTGGGATTTTATAGAAAGAGACTCACCAAAAATATAGAAGACCTTAGGCCAGCCTAGGGATTGACAGATGAATCCGGTTGCAAGCAGGGCAATGAAGGATCCTAGCGGAAATCCTAATCAGGAGGCACAAAAAACACCCCTAATGAATGTAGGCATCTGAAAATAGAGATGAGGTAGCCTTATAGTAGCAATGAACAATTTTCAGTGAAATAAATCCCTATACTATAACACTGAGCAGAAAAAAAGAATAAAATATTTGCTTTTCTTTCTTTTTTTTTTTGTTGTTATTTGAGAGAAGGAAGCCTCTTCTCCATTCTAGGTAGTTTCTATATCTTTAAAATGAGGATGCTGGTTGATGGTTTCCAAAGTCCTTGACAGTTTAAAATACACACATTTCTTATGGTTCTAGGGAAGAACATGATACAATGACATGCCAATGGGATTCAGCTCTTCTAGGCTCTAGGTCATTACCTGAGAGACTTATAGAGGTAAGTCGGCCTTGTTCCAAAGGCGGAGACCACTTGACCCATATTGCATGCTGAGCTGCGGACACTGTCCCCTGAAATGAGAAGGATTAGGACATTTGATCTCTGATTGTGCCTGTGAATTTAAGCCCTGCTCAGTTTTTGCGTTTCTTAATACCTGGGCTGCCCCCTGGACTACTCGGCATGTGATAACTAAAGTTACTCCAATTTCAGCTGCCAGTGGGATGAGCAGGCAAAGCAGAGAGCTGAGGAATAATGCAGAGCCAATCATTTTCTTTATGGAGTATAGTCTAGATAAATATCCGACAGGAACCTGGGTGAAAAGTATACCATAGAAGATGGAACTGAAGACGATCCCCTGGATTTCAGGGCTCCAATTATACACAGGGTTCTGAAAGAAAAGAGGAGACACATTTAGCCACTCTGCATGCTGGTGATTTACTGTGATGTTCAGGGATGCGAGGAAACCGGTCTTCTGGCTCAGCCCATGTGAAGCAGCTCCCTCTGCCTGATATTCTCTGTCATGAGACCTTTTATTCCTTTAAAACATCACTTTCTGTGTATAATAACCTTTAATCATTGTATCCCAACTGTCATGCAAAGTCCTTACAGTTAACGCCAACATCTGTACCCCAGTACCTGTCACAGCATAGACATTCAGTTCTTGTTTCTTGAATGTTGCTAAATACATACAAACTGAGTACTACATAGTACTAAGTCTGCTGCGATTGTTTATCTCCTCTTGCTTCCTCTCTTCTTCTGACTCTTCCATTAAGTTAACCTCATTCACAAAACATTTCCCCACAGACACTCTGCTCCCAGAGAGGAAAATAGCAACAGAGAGATCAAACCAGGAAGAGAAGTTCTTGGGCTGAAATGTGGAAATAATTGGTTGGGACAGTGAAGGAAAAAAGCCATTTCTCTTCTATTGCTCTGATGTGGCATGTTTTCATGTCTTTCAAGGGACTGGATTCCTCTGTCATTTCCTATGTTAGGGGCCTTCTCTAGTTTTGTTGCATTGTTAAAGTTTATAGAAGAAATTCTGAATATTGACTTTATAGGTGGGACTATGGGGAGGAAGTTGCATATGCTTTTGGATTCATTGAACAGGTAGAAACCTTAATGGTAGTAGGTGAGGACTGGATAAAGCTTCTTTGGAAGCATCTAAGACAGTCCCCTTTTCTAAACTTCTAGATAAGAAGTATCTTATCTAAAAGATACTTCCTTTCTTATCTTTCTTCTTTTTCTTTTCTATACTCTATCCTTTACAATGCCCTTTGTGGTTTCTATTCTCTCTGGTTTTCCTTGTTACTTTGTCTTCTTTTCTAAAGTGTACTCTCTTGTTCTTTCATAATCCTTTTCTGAATTCTGTCAACTTACTTTTTTTCATTCATCTACTGGCTGAGCATAGCCTATCACCGGGCCATCTCTGCTTTGAATCCTTGGATGTACTGCACTGTGGTGTTCCTTGCACAGCTATTATTGCTTCACTAGTTCTCAGGTTCACTTTGTAATTTTGTAATTTCAGGTTATAATTTAGATCTACTTGTGGAACCAATATTCGCAGAGCTTTCATAATTTGGAATAATTAAGTGCTCTATCTCTTCATTTCTTAAATCTATATTTTATACAGCAGCAAAGAGAATTCCTTGTCTGTGACTCATATGTGAAAGAGATCACTTTTCCTAGATTATAGCAGAAGGTTCCAGAGTAAGAAAAATGTTCCGGGCTACATAGCTTAAGCTCCTCTTCTATTGCTACAGTGAAGGGTCTAAAATACAGCCTCTTTGAGTAGCCATTTCTCTAGAAAATAAGTTTCTCAACATTTAAACCAAAGCAATGAAATACTAAAAATATTGAAGAGTAAAATTCAAGAAAAAATTTTGACTAAAACACATTTTTGAGGAAAATAAACTGCATATTTAATGTTTGGCTTTAAGCATCTAACTTGATAAATTTTTAAATATGTGTACACTTATGAAACCATCACCACAGCCAGCTGATGAACATATTCCTCACTTCCAAAAGTATCCTTTCACCTTTCGGAATGCCTCCCTTCTGTTCTTCTCCTGTCACTGATGTGCTGCCTATCTCATGAGTTAGTTTTCATTTTCTAGAAGTTTTACATAAATGGAGTCTTCTTTTTTCTGGCTTCTTCTGCTCAGGCTAATTATTTTGAGTTTCATTCTTGTTGTTGTGTATCAATAGTTCATTCCTATTTAGTGTTAAATTAAATAGTACTTCATTTTATGGATGTACCATAGTTTGTGCATTCACTCACCTATTGATGAACATTATTGTTATTTCCAGTTTGGGGCTATTAAAAGTAAAATTACTATGAGAGTTTATGTACAAGTCTCTGTATGAACATATGCTTTCATTTTTCTTCAGTAAATACCTAACAGTGGAATGGGTAGATTATATGATAAGTGTGTGCTTAACTGAAGTGGTTGTAACATTTTGCATTCTCACCTACAGTGTAGAAGATTTCTAGTTCCTCAACATTCTCACCAACGATTGTAGTATGTCCAGTCTATAATTTCAGCCATTTAAATTGATGTGGAATAATAAACCTTTGTGAATTGAATTTGCTTGTCCCTTAACTAATGATGTGGAGCATCTTTTCATGTCAATATTTACCATTTGCATATCTTCCTTGGTGAAGTATCTGTTCACATCTTCTTCCTGTTTTAGTACTAGGCATTTTGTTTCTTTTTTACTGAGTTTAATAGAATTCCAATGTTAGATACAATTTGCAAACATTTACCCCTGTCTCTGGTTTGTCTCTTCATTCTCTTAACAATAGCTTTTGAATTTTGATGAATTCCAATTTAATGTTTGTTCCTTTGTAGATCATGAAAGTAATTCATTTGTGTAAATCTACTTGTGAACTTTCTATTATATTTCACTGATTATTTTTCCATCTTTATGCTAATATCACTTTCTCTTGATTGGTATTACTTTATGACAAGTCTCAAAATCAGATAGGGAGTGTTAGTCTTACAACTACTGATTTTTCAACAGTCAAAGACAATTCATTGGTGAAAGAAGAGTCTCTTCAACAGATGGTGCTAGAACAATAGTATAGCCATATGTAAAGTGGACTCTTCAACACAACACATACAAAAATTAAATCAAGATGAATCATAAAACCTGACGTAAAATCATTACCATAATGGTAAACTTGAAATTATAAAATATCTGGAAGAGAACAGCAGAATTTTTTTTTAACTTAGGCTATGCAAAGAGTTCTTCAATGTAAAAACAAAAACATGACCCACAAAATAAATTTTAATAGAAGTTTTTCATGAAGAAGGAAATGATATAGTTCAGACATATGGGTCTACATAAAAAGAGGAAGAACAGGGGAAGGTATGAACTATTTTATTTTGAATTGATCTAAAAGGTAATTATTTGTTTAAAGACATATTGTAATCATGTATTGGGTATTTATAGCATATGGATAAGTGAAATGAACAATAGTGGTGTCGTATGAGATGGGAGAGCAGAATTGGGAATACTCTGTTATAAGGTACCTACACTACACATGGAACAGTATAGTATTATTTGTAGGTGGATTTAGATTATTTTAAAAATGTATATTGTAAACCCTTGGGCAAATGCAAACACAGGTTTTTTTAAGTATAAATTATACATTAAAATTAGATAAAATTGTATCATATAAAATGATCTATTTAACCAAAAGAAGGTAAAAAGGGGAATGAAAAAAAGAAAGGAAACAGAAAGTAGATGTAACAAATATTTACCCGTTGTGTAGTTGTTTATTTCTCCTTTCAGTTCCAGCAGTTTTTGCCTGCTACATTTGCTATTTGTTAGGGACATATTTGCCCTGTTGTTGAGGTCATATATGTTCAGGACTATTATGCCTTCTTGGAGAATTAGCCACTTTATCATTAAGTAATGCCTTTTTTATCTCTGATAATCTTCCTTGCTATATATTCTCCTTTTTAATTTTTTATATAAATTTCTGTCTCAAAGTAATATAGCTACTTCAGTATTGTTTTGATTAGTGATTGCATGGTTGCATGTTTGCATCATTCTTCATCCCTTTACTTTTAATCTATCTGAGTCTTTATATTTAGTGAGGGTTTTTTGTAGATGCTATATTTTGAGATCTTATCAAATATTACAATTTTTGTCTTAACTAGTGTTTGTAGATCATTCACATTTAAAATGATTATTGATACAGTTGGACTAAAATCTATCAACTTTTTACATTTCTTGCATGGTAGGCCTGCTTACAATGAATTCCTTCAGTTTTTGTTTGCCTGAAATAGTCTTTATTCTCATTCACTTTTAAGTAATTTCTTTGAATATAAAATTCTAGCTTGGCAGGTTTTTTTTCTTTGAACACTTTAAATATTTCATTCCTCTCTTCTTGTTTGAAAGGTTTCTATAAGAAGTCTTTCATAATTCTTATCCTTGTTCCTCTGTATAAGGTGTTTTTTCCTCTGGCTTCATTCAAGAGGTTTGCTTTTTTTTATTTTGGTATTTATCCTGTTAGGTGTTCTCTGAGCTTCTTGGATTTTTGAATTGGTGTCTGCCATTAATTTGGGAAAGTTCTCAGCTCTTAATTTTTCAAATACTTCTTCTCACTGTCCTTTTTCTCTTTCTGGCATTCCAGCATGTGTTACACCCTTGATATTGTCCGCCATTCTGAAATGTTCTGTTGTTTTCCTCCATTCTATTTCATTTCGGCTTGGCAATTTTCAATTGACTTATATTCAAGTTCCCTGATTCTTTCCTCAGCTGTACTGAGACTGCTTATGAGCCCGTCAAGGCATTCTTTATGTCTGTGACCATTGACTTTCTTTCTAGTATTTATTTTTTATTATTCCTTATAGTTTCCATCTCTCTACCGAGATTACCCATCTTGTATTGTGGGTTACCAACTTTTTCCAGTACAGCCCCTAACAGATTAATTATAGTTATTTTAAATTCTTTGTCTGGGAATTCCTACCCCTGTGCTATACTAGGCCTGGTTCTGATGATTGTGTAAAAAAAAATCAAGGTGCAGTACATTGCATATAGAGTGTTATTTTTAATGTAGAAATGGGTGAGGATAAGAAAATGTGTTCATATTAGCTTGTATGATCACAAGGAAACACAGGAAAAATAGATGAAAAATATTCTTCCTACTCCTTTCCATCTTTTCCTGTACTATATTTCCTAATAAGTTAACCACTAATTACCCTACAGAGATGAAACTAATGAAACATGTAAATATCTACATGTTCAAAAACTTAAAAAGAAAATGAATATGTCTTGACTTCCATTTCTTGTTTAAAATGTTTCCTTTTTTTTCTCTTTCCAAACTTTTCAATTCTAAAGAGGCCCTAACTTTTGGTTTTTATTCTTCCTTACATAGAAGGAGTCACACAATAAAGCCTTTCACAAATATTGAGGTATACCCTAATCATGGAACATATTTATTTGAGTTATTACTAGCAAGGAAGCTCAAGACTTGAGCTTCTTTTTCTAATTTTTACTGTCATATCAATTATGATAACATTTAATCCTTACACATACAACTTAGCAAGATAGAATGTTAAACGTATGACTGTAGATAGTATTTTTGATATACCTTTATGTTATCCAGTAGCTCCTTTGTGGAGGTGTTGGGCAAACCATGTGGATTCGTTCTGTTCACCATGGCTACTGCTGTGAGATTTAGACATATCAGCTGTGACATTATTACAGTGTTACAGAAGTGCAGCAAGAGTGATAATCCATAGCGAAGGGAACAAAAAGTTGGAACTGGGAAAGAAAGTGATTATTGTTAACACATCTGAGGTAAAAACGTAGTTTAACTTTAGGAAGGACCACTCAGAAATTTGGATCCTAAAATACTTTTTTTAAGTTGAAGTGTAGTTGACACACAATATTATATTATGGAGACCTAAATATTAAAAATTTTATTATACTTAATGGCCTTTGAGAAATTATATACAATAGGAAGATGTGTGACTGATAGGATAATCCTATACATCCCTTAAATACAATCCCAACTAGAATATCCCAGAAAATCAAACAGTCCTTCAAGTACTTTGGTTCTTGTCTATTTTGAAGGGACCATATACAAATGCTCTGGGTTACTCTTGGAAGTAAGTCCTCTTAAATAATAACAAAGACCTTTTCTCAAGGAAACCACCTTATCTCCAAACTTATATACATAGTCCAGTTGGGAAACTCATATATGCAGATTGCAGAGAAAAACAGGATTTAAAACAATATACTCATTGAGGTAGTTTCAAGCTAGAATAATCAGTGTAGCTTTGGTCTTAGACCAAACAAATTCATCAGTAGGAAGAAAGTAGGGAGTCCAGAAACAGATTTGGTTTGTTTTTCAACAGACCAAGCAGTTTGCTCAAATGCTTTTGAATAAATGTAGTGTTGCAATTCAGTGGAGGAGACTAAAGACTTTTTCAACAAATGGCATTTTCCCAAGAGAAGTAAAAGTATATGTCCACCAAAAGACTTATAAAAGACTTAGACCAAAATGTTTATAGCTTAACTCAAAATAGCTCCATGTTTGGAGTGGATGAACATGCTGTGGAATGGTTATACAATGGATGTTACTCAGAAATAGAGGAAGGAAAACTGATACACAATAATCTGGATGAATTTCAATAAATAATTTTTGCCCACTTCAGAAGCTAGACACCAAAGAGTGCATACTTTAGGAATCTATTTTTATGAATTTCAAAAATAGACAAAATTAATTGATTTGTCTTGATATTAGAACAGCAATTTCTTCTAGGTATGAAGGACTGGAAAGGGACATTATGAGACTGTTAAAGTAATGTAATGTTGTCTTGCCAATGGATTTCAGCTCCACACAAGCTCACTATGGATTCAATGAGACTGAAAAAATGACAGTGGGACCTTCTTGGGGTGAAAGGTTTTTTACCCAACTTTATTCCCACAGTGGCAAGTCAATCACTAGAATCCCATCCACTCAGAGCAAGTCTGCATGCAGCAAGCCAGTCTCTACTTCTGGGCCTCTCTGTCCCCACAGCCGTCTCAGTCTCTGCCCTTAGCACTGCCATCACTCCTGTGTCTGCTCTCGTGCATCCCTGCAGCCATGCAGCAGCCCAGAGCACTGGGCAGAGCTCTTTATATTGAGTCAATAACAAGGTATTGCCCACAAATATGTAGTGAGCAAGCTGACCAGGGCCAGGTGAGAATCCTGGCCATAGGAACCTTCATTTTCTCCACAGATGTTCTATGAGTCTTGTTTACAAGTTTATACATTTGTCAAACTCATCTAAATGTACATCAAAGATCTGTGATTTTATTGTATGTAATTATACCTCAATAAATATATTGAGAAGCTATGATCACACATCAGATTGCCATAGATCCAAAAGTACATTTATTGGCAAGTCTGAAAGAAAAGTGAGAACTACCTTGTTATTACAGCTCAACAGAGGGCAATTTGGTGTATCTTTGGTTACATTGTTAAATTATCTGTGGTTGGTTTATGTGGATAAAGTGGTATATGTGGCTGAGGTCCTCACCTGACCCTAAACTACTTGATGATGTAACTGGCCTGCTGCTAGGCTACTGCTTTGACACCCTAGGCAAGAAGCTATTATTGACTGCACTATATAAAGAGCTCTGCCCAGTGCTCTGGGCAGAGGCAAAGAGGAAGGAGTATTACAGACCTGCAGACTGTTGGATGCAGACGTAATTCTAGTGTGCACCCTATCACCAGGAGAACAAGCTGGGTTATAAACCCTTTCACCCCAAGAACATTCCATTGTCATTCCTCAGTCTCACTGAATCCATAGTGAACATGCCCAGAGCTGAAGCCATTGGCAAGACAGTATAAATAAATTAATTTGACTTTTAAATAGTGGTGCTATATCCAGCCAGCCAGCTAAAAGTTATTATCATTTCTAAAAATACAACTGCTAATTTGGGAAGGTTCTCTATGTAGGGAGCATGTAAATGATGATTTCTTTTCTTCTTTTCCTATCATTAGATCTTTGATTTCATAATCTCATTGGATCAGAACCACCAGTGTATTACTGATTGCACTAAGCCTCGCATTTACAGGGAGTGATTCTAATGTTTCTACATTTTGGATAGTATTTGTTGAAGATTTTGTTGTAGGTATGCTTTACAAAGTGTGTTTTCTGTTGCTGTGTAAAAAAATTTCTACACATGTGGTGGTTTGAAACAATCCCCATTTATTAACTCATAGACCTATAGCTCAGAAATTTTAGCATAGTGCTGTTGGGTTTTTTGCTCATGCTCTCAAATGTTGAAATCAAGGGATCAGCCAGAATGGGTTTCTCGGCTGAGGTTCTAAGGAAGGATATTATTTCCAAGCTGTGGATAAAGTAAAGGTTCCTGTGGCCAGGATTCTCACTTAGTCCTGGTTGGCTAGCGTGCTCACTACACACGTGTGGGCAATACGTTGTTATTGACTCTATATAAACAGCCCTGCCCAGTGCTCTGGGCGACACAGTGGCATGGCTGCAAGGCTACAGGAGAGCAGAGACGAGGACAGAGACTGAGATGGCTGTAGGGGTAGAGAGGCCCAGAGGCAGAGACTGGCTTGCTAAGTGCAGACTCGCTCTGAGTGGATAGGATGGATTCTAGTGATTGACCTGCCACTGTGGGAATAAAGTTGGGTATAACCCTTTCACCCCAAGAACGTTTTACTGTCGTTTCTTAGTCTCAGTGAATCCATAGTGAACTTGCCTGGGGCTGAAACCCTCAGGCTAGACGTAGAGGTAATCCACCCTAGGATTATATTTCTCTCTATATCTTTATATCTGTGGGCTTGTGAAACTAAAAAGACAAGTTAGATGCTCCCAGTACTCCCACCATACAATGGTGGGACAGGCAGGGGATAATTGCTACAGACATTCCAGTTACAAAAGGGGAGAAAAGGAAAGTTTAAAAAAGTAGTCATTGATCCATAAGGGTTTTGAAGTCCAGCCAGACAAATGTTGGATTTTTCTTGAGACCTGGTGATGATCGTGTGGCTCTGGGCTCTCTGCTCCTTCCTCTGCATTTTGGTTCTATCCAAGAGCAAATCTTAAACTACACATGTCCACACACACACAATGAGGGTAGCTTGCTCCAGCGCTTTCTAAAGATAACATTCAAAATCAAGAGAAGTAAATGGGCCTGGAAAGCTAACAGAAGCACTGGGAAAATCCCTGGAAGAGAGGAAGAAGTCCCTAGAGCTAGAGGGCAAAGGGGACACAGTCCTCACCAGTGCAGAGGGCGGCTTCTTGTGCTGGTCAGTTAGGGACGCCCTTTGGAGTTCTGTTCGTGTCTCTCCTCCACATCGCTCCAGGAAGAATACGAATTACTTCCAAATAAGCCTTGCATTAAAAAGTAAACCTCAGGAGAATTCTGAAGTGCTTGGGGCTAGCAGTAAGATACTGCATGTCATACTCACGGACAGTTAGAGAAAAATGAACGCTGCTTAATATATTTATCAGAAAAGAAGAAAGAATTCAAAGACTTGGAAAAATAACAAAGAAACAAACCCAAAGAACCTAAGAGTAAGGAGATGTTAGGCACAAGGGCAGAAATCAGTGATACAGATATATGTACATATATTAAATATATATATATATAATTTTATATGCTTAGGTGTTTTATGTATTTATATGTCTTATCCATTCATATGAATTTGAACATAGACGAAACTGATAATATAAAAATATCAAATATAAAATTAATACAAGAAGAAATATAAAAGTTTAATAGATCACTAACCTTTACATAAATTGAGAAAGTATATAATCCTTTGCCCACCCCCTCTTCTTCTGGGATTTTGCTCCCCATGATATGGGCATAACCCTAAATCAATAGCAGTAATTCCTCAGTGACCTTTCCTTGCCCTGCTCTAGATAAACAAGTTTGCCTAAAAAAAATGTTCAGAAAATATATAACTGTTCATGTACAAGGATGCAGTGACTCAGGACCATTTATACCACCTCATTTCCATCCACAAATCTATGTCATTTTTGAGATGGAACAGAAACAGACGCCTGTTTCTGATATTCCTCATTAAGTGATAAACTGACAAGTGTATTAGAATCAAAGTGTGAACAACCAGGGTACATGGATTCTTTGTATTTAGGGTTTTTCTAATGGAAAACAATAGCAGAGTTGCTCTGTTCACCTTCTTTCCTGAACCTTTTTAAAACCCCTTAGGTATTTTTATGAAAAAATCCTCTCACCTGGAATCTACGGTACCATGTTCAAGAAGAAGAAAGCCTATGTGATGGGGCAAGAGAATAATTTCTACCTTTCTTGGGAGGGACCTGGTTATCCATTTGCAAAAGGGGTTCCAGTTGCTTCTCTTCTTGTTGAAGGGTTTGGTCTCCACTGCAAGTGCAAAACACTTTGATGTCAGCATAACACAGGGAGAAGCTGACCAAAAGCCACCCAGCACTCCTCTGACTTAAATCCTGCGTCACAGGGTAACTTGCTTCATCACACCAGGACCCATCCAACTCCACCAAACGTTTCCTTTGACATTTCACTTTTATGGTATTTTGGTTGATTAAAAATACACGGAAAACCTGAAGACCATAGGAAATGAACAAGAAACCCTGCCAACCCATAATTCTGTATGCAGTGAAAATATCCCTCAAAAGTGAAAAAAAACCCACAAAGATTATCAAACAAACAAAAGCTGAGGGAATTCATTGACAGTAGACCTGCCCTGCAAAGAATGTTAAAAGAAGTTAATCAAGCAGGAGGAGATTGCTAAAGGTCAGAAAATTTAATTACAAAAAGAAAGAATTTTAGAAAAGGAATAAAGAAGGGTAAAATAAGTTTAATTTTTTTTACATTTTAATAGATCTGCTTATTAATGTTACCCTTGCACAGAGAAGCAGATAGTCTCTGCACGCACCCCTCTCCCAGATGCACGGCCACGGCCGCCAGGTCTGCCATTGCTGGCAGAAAGCTCAACAAAGTGGGTAAATTGAAAGGGCTGGTCTCATTTCAGACAGCTCTTCCCAACTGGAGTAAAGCACCAACGTACGCTGATCATGCCCTGGTCTGTGCCTTGAGATTTGACCATATCAGCTTATATGACACCAGATGCTCCAAAGACAAATTCCTAAATGGAATTTGCAAAGCATTTTTAAAAAAGCAGTTTCTCAACCACCGTTATCACACACTGGAACATCTTCTGGGGCTGCTGTTTATTTCAAAATACACACACACCAACACTCCACATTCATACATCACACATAACTAATATCACACACACATACAAACCACACATACAAACACATCTCGGCACCACACACAACACATACACACAAAGCACACATATCAAACACAAAGAAGCCACACACACACACGTGTCATACACATCACAGACACACGAGCATCATACACCACACAACACACCCTTCCGTTGCTTTGTCTATCCACACATCTGTCCACCCTCATACTCATTGCTAGAAATATGTTCTTTTTTCTTTCCCTTGTGAAAATAGATATTTTTCCCCCAAATTACTAAATACCTCGATAAGCTCTTTAATAGAGAAGGCCCCTTTTGTCACCCTACGTGGAGTTAATTGGTTGTTAACCTCAGGAGTAGTGTGTATGTGTAAGACTAACCTGATTCAGGGCAGAAAAATAACTCCTTCTTCCTCAAGGCAGACTTTCCTCTTAACTTTAAAAAATAATAAATCCCCGGATCTACCCTTTTTATTCTTGTAAATCCTTCAGCGAAGTCTTTGACCCCATTATGTTAAAATTAAAAGCTTAATTTTTAACTTCACTTTCACCCTTGCCTTGAATCTTGAGGAGAGGGATGCGAGTCCTAAAATATCCAGTGAACCGGAAACCTCCGGCAATCTGCCAGTCAGTTCACGATCGCAGCAGACGAACGCTCCAGGTCTTCCTGCCTGGAGGTACAACCTGCCTGCTCCATAAGTATTCCCAAGATTTTTTTTATTAAGGATGCCTCTGGATATACTAACAGAACAATATATATAGAACAATACTCTTATTGTAACAATACTGGATGTATACAGAACAATACTGTTCTGAGAGGAATGCTGTAGCTTTCTAAATGCCCTATTTCTTTCTTTCCTTCCTTCCTTCCTCCCTTCCTTCTTTCCTTCTTGCCTCTTTTCCCTTCCCTCTACCACCACTCTTCTCCCCTTCCCTTCCCTCTTTCAACGGTCATATCTGTCTGACATTCAAACTACTCAGAGAGATATATTTTATTAAGGTATGTCCTCTGAAAGGTGTGACTTCCTTCGTGGCTTCACCTGCTATGACTAAGTTCTCCTGGTTCAGCCACCTATCTATAGCTATACCTGGGGGCACGTTTACCTTGAAATTCATTGAAGGCAACCTACTGATCAGAGAGGAACATCTAAGCCCTTAATCAGTTACTTAAATCAGTTAAATAATGTCTTCTGTAGTTATACACTTTTTATTTTTATTTTTTATGTTTTAAAGTGACTAATAAATGTTTGGCATATAGTAAGTAGATGCTCTATAAATTGAACCAGTTATTTTCTCTCTAAAGAAATGTTGAAAACCTTTAACCTGTTTGCACAAGAGACTTTGATGCCTTTTTATAGTCAGCTGGATTTTTTCTTCATCAGAAGCTCAGGTTCTTTTGATCCTCTTCTGGCTATTCCAGAATGTTTGTACTCCTTGTCCTGTTTGGCACTAAGGCTGGCAGTTTCTGGCACAAGGGCCCTCTTAGTGATTGAAAGCTCCAGGTCAGTTTGTTCAATGTTCATGTTTTAAATAAACAACATTCCCATCGGTCACCAATGTCCCTGGCTCTAGGTAATGATTACCCAGGAGGGAACCATCTTTCAGTTTGCTGGCCCCAAAGCATTATGTTGCTCTCTGATATACCTTGAAATCATTCTGGATTCCACAGCTGGATTCTATTTTTCTTAAGCCTTGTTTAACATTTTGTTATGGAAATTTTTAAACATATTTAAAAAGTAGAACAGTCTAATATAGCCATGTACCCATTAACCAATTTCAACAATTATCAGTAGTTAGCCATTTGAGTTTCCATATACCCAATGGCTGTTTTCTGTAGTATTTCTAAGTAAACCTGACACTATGTCATTTCTCCTACAAAAATAAAGCATGGATATATAATTCATTAAGACATTAAAAAACATAACTAACATGCCATCAGCACATCTAATAAATAAACAATAACCCCTTAATATCATCTGATATCTAGTCATTACAAAAATTTTCCCAATTGTTTGAAAGTTATTCTTTTAAATTTGATTTATTTAAATGAAGATTCAAACAGGATCCACATATGACACTAATTGTTATGGTTTTCATATCTCTTTAATTTTATAACAATTCTTTCCCCCACTTTATATTTACTGTTACTTAAAAACAACAATAATAACAAGACAGGATAATTTACATAGTGACTTTCCAAGTTGATTTGGCTAATTGATTCCTTTTAGTGTCATTTGATGTATTTCTTTATCCCCTTACATATGGGGCACTGCTAGCATATAAAGAGGCTTGGTTAGATACAGGGACGTAGTACTTCACTGGGGTGCCAAATACTTCCGTGATGGCAGGTTGTCTCACTTCTAGTCAGATAAGATTGATCAGCGGGTTCAGACAGTCTCAGCATGATTTATCCATTAACAAAATTCTCATAACCCTTTCACCTATGGCTCTTAGCAGCTGTTAGTAAATGTTGCCTAGATCCATTATTTCATTAGAACTTGCAAAATGGTGATTTTTTCTAATTCTATCATGCTCTCTTCATTTATAAGTTGGCATTTTCTACAAAATAGGAAAATGATGCCATCAAATATTTGGTGACCCTGAAATACAGATCTAATAGGAAATTCAGGATAAATACTTTATAAAATTTTAGAATCATAACTTAGTGCTTTAACACAAATGACTAAATAAAATTATGACCTCAAGGATTTTATTTGATGTGTTTCAATCCCTTGCAGTCCTTGTTCTTTTTTGATGCTCAGATTGTCCCTTATTTGGCCAGTAAGAGTCCCTTCAAACTGGCACCTATGTTGTTATGACGTGACACTTTTGGTCTTAGCTTTCTCGTTTCCTAGCACAAATTTCTTTCCAGGCTCGTATTGTATTTTCTGCTCTTAGACTTGGGTTTTTTTGAGGAGTGCTGGTTCCTTTCAGTGGGAAATAACATTTAGTGGCCACCCACTCTGGGCATTGTGGTACTTACGGCTCCTGGGTCTCATTACTTCCAGGCCTTTTCAGTGGAAGAACTTAAAATGATAAGTCTGCCTGATATTTACAATTCAAATTGAACATTAGAGTGATTTTTTAAACTACTTTGATTTTATACTCTTACATTTTTCTTAGGCTAAACATCTTTGTTTGTAATGACTATAATTACTTTCTTGCTTTATTATATCTGCATAACATCAAAGTATCACTAATATTACTATATTACTACCAAAATAAATTTGATGCCTCTCCAGGAAGTAGATTGAGATTAAGATTCCTGTAAAAGTGATTTAATAGATAATGTTTTCAGAAAACAAAACAATTAAAACAGCAGGTAAGAGGGTGTAAGTCTGGGGCAAGGAAATCCTGAGGCAAAATACGTCTAAAAACCGAGATCAGTCAAAGGGAGAAATAAAGTTTAAAACCCATCTATTGCTTAAAAACTGCAGTCCAGTGCCGTCTCTCTCTCCTGCTCCAGAAGAAGCAAGCAAGCAAGCAATCCCCTCCCCTTAACCTCTCAGGTTCAGACACACCCTCCGGTGCCCAGGTAATTACCCATGGACATGGAGATGAACTTCTCTTCATCCCTGAGGATATGGAAATGCACTAAAGCCAGGCAAGATATTCTGGAAATGTTATAATTTTACACACAGGCCACCCCTCCACAAATCTCGCCTTACAATCTACTCCTTTACCTTTTTCCACAATGGTCCCTGGGCAAGAAAACTGGAGCATTGTGACCAGACTAATGACATAACAATAGCAACAGCAATAAAATCATGACAATCCTCAAGCTGGAGGATTCACCTAGGTTCAAAGTCTTATGCAGATTAAGTCCATAGCTCGTCCATTCCATAGGCAGGTGGTAGCTGAGGGTTCAGAGCAATCATCATGCTGCAGCCAGGGGGCGCATTCAGGCCACAAGGACTGTAGGAGAAAATAACCTTAAAGGCGATAAGATACATGTTTTAATGACACCAGCATAGACAAATCTTGTCCATCAGGTAGGATACGTGCAAGAGAGTGGTCTTGTGATAAAACAGGGGCAGGAATGGGATCTCGTCTTGTTCTAGTATACAAGACTTTCACACCCTTCCCTGTGGGAGTTACAGATGGGTCAATATATAGGGCTGTGGGAGGTCATGCACTGGCCATAAAGATAAAACAAAACTTTCCCGCAAGATGCTCTTACCTCCTGGACGTTTTGGGTACACTACCATGACCTTTGGGGACCATTCAAGCTGTTATTCCAGGAAGACACAGGTGGCCAGGTTCCAGGCCTTTCCCCCAAGGTGCCTGAAGGGCCAGCCATCACTGGTCCATATGTCAAAATGTCCAGGGCCAGGTCCATTCAACAGTGTCTCCAGGGCTTAATGCAGCAGGGGCTGGCAGCAGGATATTGCACTCCTGGCCATATACTGGCTTTAGCAGCATTTTGGTTTGGATGGACAACTGCATAGGAGAGACAGCAAAGTGTGTGAGCAAATCCACAGGGCTCAAAACTCCTTTATGTGGCTTCTCATTCAAATGCTGCAGCACTGTCCATAGGTGAACTGACCAACCCCATAGACTATTGGTGTCTGACTTCAGGCCAGATTTTGACAAACCGTTGAATCTATCTATCATGCCTGCCCTGGTAGGATTATATGGTACATGAAATTTCCATTCTATTCCTAATTGCCGCACTCATTCTTGTAACACATGTCCAGTAAAGTGGGTGGCTTGATCGCTCTCAATCACCAGTGGCCAGCCATAGGCTGCAAAGAGACACTCCAGGCCCCTCTTGGTGGTTTGCTGAGCTGCACAAGTTGCAGCAAAAGCAACCAAAAGTTCAGGATCCGTGTCCACACAAGTCATGGCACACCAATATCCTTCTGATATGGGCAGAGGCCCAATACAGTCTATTTGCCACCTGACAAGGGGTATTGGCCCCCTTACTATTGTCCCATGTTGTTGTGGGACTCAGTGTTAAGTCCCTCTTAGAGCACACAAGGCACTCCTTCTGGGCTCTGCTGACTTCTTCAAAGGTCAATGGCAAGGCCCACTGACAGGCTATAGCCCACATTGTGTTTTGCCCCATGTGCAACAAACGCTGGTGCAGCCATTGGGCCACATCAGAGGCAGGCTTTCCTTCCAGCCAGCACACCTGGGCCAATGTGTCTGCTTCATCCTTCCCTGGGGATGCCAAAGGCAAGTGGCCAGTCACATGATATACAGTAACAGTCTTAGTCTGACCAGAGGCCCATAGGTCTTGCCACAACTCTTGCCCCCAAAGGGGCCAGTGACCAACCATCCAGTTGGCATGATACCATGTTGGTGGCCACAGGGTCAAGCCCCGATAGACGGTCCAGCTGTCAGTGAGGACAACTTTGGGGTAAGGCTCCTGGGTCATCACAAGCCATACTGCCAGCAACTCAGCCCACTGACTGGTCTTCCCCTCTCCATCCTCCATCCTATTGTCTCAGTCTTAGGATGGAAAGCTACCGCCCTCCACTTCGGGGGCTGCCCACGACTGGAGCTGTCTGTGTACCGAGTATCTCTAGGTATAGGGGCTTTTCCCTCCTGATAAGGAGTCTTGGCTACCAATGGCTCAAAAGCAAGTTCTTCCTGCTTTCCACGGGTATAAGTTACTGGCCCAAGTAGGTGTTGTAGTTCTCCACTTAAGGGGCTAGTAGAGAGGGCACTGCGCTGCTGTATATATGCGCCTCATTTGGCCCGTGTAGGTGTCTGTGCCACGCCACTCCGTGGCCTTTGGGTCCAGTCTTACACCCACCCCGCGATGGGATAGGTGGTTATTACCTTGGTCGGAGGTGCTCTAGTGATGGGCTCCATAGCCAGCAAGGTGTGGTACACAGCAGCCAGTTGCTTCTCTATCAAGGTGTACCGGACCTCTCATCTTTTTCATAGCTGTGACAAGAATCCAATAGGTTGGCGTGTCTGTTCAAGCCGCTGCCAAAGACCCCATCCTTAACCATCTTCAGTTACATGAACATCTAGCTCACAGGGCCTTGATGAGTCCATTACATTTAAGGCCTGTACAGCTTTGACTGCCCACTCGGCAGCAGTAAAAGCAGCTGCACATGTCTCATCCCAGTCCCACCTGATGTCCTTTCGTGCCAACTGGTGTAAGGTCTTCAGAATTTGTGCTAAGTGTGGGATAAACACTCACCAGTAGCCCAAAAGTCCCCAAAACTCTTATAATACTGCCACAGTGGTAGGCGTGGGGAAAGCCTGGACCTTGTCTATGACTACTTTAGGCACCTTATTTTTACCTGACCAGATGAACCCCAAGAATTTCACAGACCAACTGGATCCCTGAACCTTGGTGCTGTTCACAGACCATCCTTTTCCTGTAGATGTTGCAGCAGTCTAGGAACTGCCCCTTCTAAATCTTAAAGAAAATCAGTTGTGAGCATAATGTCATCAATGTAGTGATACAACTGCACTGTTTACAGTTTCTTCCATGTGGCCAAGTCCTGGGCTACAAGTCCATGACAGATGGTGGGACTGTGGAGAAATCCCTGTGGGAGGACAGTTAAAGTCCACTGCCAGCCTTACCAAGTGAAGGCAAACTGTTCCTGGCCTTCCTGTGCTATGTCAATAGAGAAGAAAGCATTACCAAGTTCTACTACATAATGATTCATTCCCAGTTCATGGCTGAGGGTGTCCAGAATGTCTACTATAGAGGAGACAGCAGCATGTAAATGGGGTCTGACTTTATTCAGTTCCCTGTAGTCCACAGTCATACGGCAGGAGCCATCTGGATTTCTCACTGGCCACACTGGGGAATTAAAAGGACTATGAGTGGGTTTTATGATGCCCACCCTCTCCAACTCCTGTAGAGTTTCTCCAATTTCCTTGTGCCCCCCAGGCAATTTATACTGCTTAGTATCTGTCACCCGCTGAGGTACAGGCAGAGCTACAGGTGGGTGCTTAACATGTCCCCTCAGAACTGCCTTTACCACACGTACCCTCAGTCTGAGCTCACCTGCAGTGGTCTGTAACCACAGGCCCTGCATGATATCTATACCCAAAATAATACAGCAGCCCAGCCCCATAGGTTGTTATCACCCAGTGAGTGACTTAGTGGGACATTCTGTCAGGTCTGCAGATTCAGCATGTTACACTATACGAAATGACCATTGAATCATGTGAACAAGTACCCATTTACTGTCAAATGAGTCTGAGGTGATGTCATTTATCTCCAATGTCCATAATTCAGACACTCCAAGGGCTCAGGGTATGGTGCTGCTTGAGGTGCTGTGGGCAAGGAAGGCAGACACATTTCCAGAAAATATGTAAATTCAGGGTGAGATGAATTGTTAACATTTTCAGAAAAGAATAGGTAATATATAATCAACTTGCCAACAAGTGGCTGGTTGGCCTTCTTGAGAGATGAACTAGATAGACTGCTAAGCATGGGTCTCTGCTCTCATAGATTGGACATTCTGCAGTGATAATAGCTAGGTCAGCTTAGGGAGAAGAAGCTAGGATTTGGGGCCTATTCATGGTCTTCCCCACTGCTACCAAAGCTAATCTCTACCCACTCACAAGCACAGGCGTGGTCAAGGACAGGGAGTGGCTAATGTCACAGGCTGAGTCATCCCTCCTCTAGTTGTTTAGTGCCTCTTCTATAGAGGATGCTCCCTGGTGCAAAGTTAATACATAATACAAAGCTCCTCAGACATAGTGCTTCAAGCATCCACACACCTCTTCTCTAGACCATTTTGTCACTGAACTCCCACCTCTGTCCAGACACCTGGCTGTCCAGTAAACCACCTGTCAGTCCCCGGAACTTTGGATGCAGCTGACTTCTGGCCACTTTTCTCTACACAAAGCTGGAGAAATAACACATTGCATCAACTAAACCAATGCCCATTGGGAAGAGTTTCCCTTACTCTGTCCTTCAAGGCCCCTCCCTGAATGCAGCTCTTGTGCAGCACATGTGCACTCTTGAGGTGCACCAATATATTAAGCCAACATATCTGAACTAAGCCTAAGTATTTTCCTTCTCTTTTAGTGGATCATAGATCACTCTCGGTTGTAGAGAAACAGTAATGTAACAATGGTAGGACATATGGAGGTCTGGGTCACCTGCCCATGAAATGTTACTGTGCTTCCTGGGTCTGCTCAAGCCAGATTCTAGATGATCTACTTCCATTGTAAAATGAATTGCTTCTGAGCCTGCTTGAATTTCTAACTTGATGAGAGCATGTAGCCCTAGTTGCAGAGTAAACTTGCTCACCCATGGCCAGATGTCCCACATGACCAGGGCCCAGTAGCTTCTTTTTGAATGGAGTATAATGTTTTGCTTCAGATGTCATATACTAGCTCCAGAATCCCAGGGATCTGAGCTATGACTCTCCTATTGGGAAGTGACAAAGTCTCTGCATAGCACCGTGAGATCTGCTGCTCAAGCAACAAGGTAATTTACCCCACAGCTACTTCTTTTGTAAGCGTTTTCCTGGGCACCACTCAAAACTGGCAGCCTTCTTGAGTTCCTTGATAAATGGGACACTATAGTATTCCTGAGTGTGGTGTATGCTGTGACTCCAAAGCCTAATGAGTTTTATGCCTTTTTCTAACAAGCGCTATGAGGTTATTTCTTAGTGGTAGGACTTTCAAGTTACAATAACTTGTCCTTTGCCTTGGAGAGGAGATCCTGGCATATTCCAGACCTCTGGACCCCTGAACATTTCACTTATATGGCAAGTCCCTGATACTTTGTAGACTTTCCTCTCCCTCCCTCTGATGGGTGCATATCTTTACAGGACATCCAGAGTCCCTGCCACGTCTTACTATTCAGGTACACTTAACATGATTTCATGTATATAGCGGAGCAATGTGATGTTCCAGATAATCCCTTTAAGATATATTGTGAGAGGGGCTGTAAAGTTAGCCTAGTCCTCGGCAAGACTGTGAATGAGTACTGTTGTCTATCCGTAGCTATGTAAACTGCTTCTGACCCTCCTTTCTGGCTACTCCAAAGAACACTTTCACTAAATCAGTACCCGTATGCCAGTTAGAGAGCCCGTGTCTATCTGTTCTGTTTGAGATACACCATCTGGCACAGCATATGCAATTAAGGCTCCCATTGCATTAAGTGAGGGGCAGTCCTCCATCATCTGTTACAATCCATTTTTGCTGGGGCCACACTGGTGAGTTGAATGGGAACATGATAGAGACTGTCATTCTAGTATCCTGTAAGTTTTCTGAAGTGTCATCATTCTCTGCAATTCCACCTGGAATGCAATATTGCTTCTGAATTACTAATTTGGTTTTGGGACCAAGCAGGATCAAGGATATTTATATCTCTGCAGCAATGAGTTATTGGCTAAGAGCCTGTTCCCAGGAGAACATAAATTCTTTAGGCACAGCCTTGCAGGCAGACAAAATGGGCTCCTGTATCCTGAAAACAGCTCCCCAATAAGGAAAATAAGTGCCAGGGGCTGGAAACAAAAGCCCATCCTCATATAACATTGTATAATTTTTAAGTGTACAACTCATTGATTTGATACATTTATATACTGCAAAGTGATTACCACCACAGTGTTAGCTAACACCTCCATCACCTCACATAATCACCATTTCTTTATCATGGTGAGAACATTTAAGATCCACTCTCTTAGCAACATTCTAGTATATAATACAGTTTTATTAACAATAATCACCATGCTGTACATTAGATCCCCAGAATTTATTCATCTTATAACTGGAAGTTTGTATGCTTTGACCAATATCTCCCCTTTTCCCTAACTGGTAACCAGCATTCTAATCTCTGCTTCTATGAGGTCAGTCTTTTTAGAATCCTCATGTAATATCATACAGTATCTGACTTTCTTTGTCTGACTTAAATCACTTAACATAATGCCCTCCAGGTCCATCCATATTGTGCAGATAGCAGGATGTCCTTCTTTCAAGTGGCTGAATAATATTCCACATGCTAGGTATATACTCACATCTTTATCCATTTATCATTGATGGACACTTCAGTTGTTTTCATGTCTTGGCTAGTGTCAATAATTCTATAATGAACATAGGAATGCATGTATTTCTTGAAATCCTTTTTTCATTTCCTTTGGATATATGCCCAGAACTGGGATTGCTGGATCAGCAATATTTTTAATTTTTTGAGGAAGCTCCATACTGCTTTCTATAATGGCTACAATAACTTACATTCCCACAAATGATGCAAAGGAGTTTCCTTTTCTTCACATGCTTGCCAATACTTGTTACATCTTTTTGATAATATCCATTCTAACAGGTGTGAGGTGGTAGCTTATTGTGATTTTGATTTGTGTTTCCCTGATGATTAGTGATGTTGAGCACCTTTTCATATACCTGTTGGCCATTTACATATCTTTTTTGGAAAAATGTCTGTTCAGTTCTTCTGCCCACTTTAAAATCAGGTTGTTTGTTTTTTTGCTATTGAGTTGTGAGTTCTTTAAATATTTTTGGCACTGACCCCTTATCAGATATATTATTTGCAATTATTTTCTCTCATTCCATAGGTTGCCTTTTTATTTTGTTGATGTATTCCTGGACTCCGTTTCTTAAAGACAAAATTCAGATTCCTGATTTTATATTTTCTTTCTGTGTTCAAGGTAAACCCTTGCATCTGAATTTTTGTTGTGTCCCCCAAGGAGGTAAATGGCCCTGTCTATCTCTTTGCCCTGTGCTTCCATAACTTCATTCCTACTCCAGTGTTCCTTCCCCAGAGCCCCCACCCCCAGCCAGTCCCCTTCCCACTTAGGTCACTCTTCCTTTCCCTGTGCCTTCCTCTGGCTATATTCCCACCTCTATCTCTTCCAAACTAAACTTTGTGAAAACTTGCTTTCCCTATTTTCTCGTCCACATTCATTCACCCACAAGCTGCAAACTGACCTGCACACTACTACCTCCACTAAATGTGCTGTGAAAAAACCACTAATGAACTCCCAATCACATGACTGGGTTCCTTTCCTGACTGCATCTAACTGAACTTGTTATTGCTGACCAGTCATCTTTCTTTTTTTTTAAACAATTTATTTTATTTTAGTATCATTAACCTACAATTACATGAGCAATATTGTGATGATTAAACTACCCCCTTCATCAGGCCCCCCCCACCAACCCTATTACAGTCATCTTTCTTAAAGGCCCTGCTCATGAGTTCCATGATAACTGTATCCTCCTACTGTTTCTCACACCTATAGGCCTGCCCCTTTCGTCTCTCTTATGCGCGGCATTTGTTGGCAGTCTGTCTTTGGTTTGGTGCTTCTCTGTTCCCAGTCTCCTCCTGCACATCTTTCTTAATATTGAACATATGTTCTTTTGTCATATCTTTGTCTCCAGTTCAGTCCTTTCTACAAGTTTCAGATCTAATGGTTTGGCTCTTTGCTGGACTTGCTGTTAGGCATTGAATTCTGTCTCCCCAAAAGATGCTGAAGTCCTAACCCCCAGTACCTGTGAATGTCACCTCATTTGGAAACATATTCTTTGCAGATGATTAAGTTAAGATGAAGTCATTAAGTGGGTCCTAATCCACCATGACTGGTATTCTTATAAAATATTTTGACACAGAGGCAGACACGTACAGAGGGAAGATGATAATGAAGACACGGGGAGAAAACCATTTACAAGCCAAGGAATGCCTGAGGCCGCCAGAAGAGAGCATGAGGCAGAGTCTCCCTCACTGCCCTCAGGAGGGGCTAACTGCTGACATTTTGATTTCAGACTTCTAGAACTGCGAGGCAATAAATGACTGTTGTTTAAGCTACCCAGTTGGTGGTACTTTGTTATGGAAGCCCCAGGAAACTAATTAATACACATGCTCACTTGATTATTCTACTATTACCACCAACACTACAAGTTCCAAAGTCAACTCTATCTTCATTCTGCAAAGGACTCCTCTTCCTGCATTCTCTGGCTTGTTCAGACCATTATCTCTCAGGTTAGAGACTTGGACTCCTTAACTCCTCTCTTCTCCTGCATCCATCTAACCAAATGCCATGATCTTTCAATTTTACCTCCAAAACATCTTTCATGCATCTCTTCTCTCCATCCCAGCTCTCCCTGCCCTAGTTCAGTCTTCACCATTGCTGTGTGGACCGTTGCACAAATGGTCACCTAACAAGTCTTCTGGATTCTGGAATTAGGCCGGAATCTTCTATGGAGGGAGAAAATCTGCCCATGCATTATTGTTTGTAGGATAGCCCTCAAACTCCCTAACAAGACAAACAAGTCGTCCATACTCCGGTCACGCCCATTTCCCTAACCTCGTCTTCAGTCCTTTCCTAACTGATCATGCAGGTGGGGCCTTCCCTTCAGAATCCATCCTGTTTCTTGTTTTCATGCTTTTGCCCAAGTTGGCCTCCAGTGTGGGATATCTCACCACAAGGGTCCCCATTTAAAGTTTAGTTTAGGAATTATTTGCTGAAGGGGATCCTCCCTGTGCTTTTCAGTCTAGGATCAGAATTCCTCATTTGGTTTCCCATAATGGCCAGCATTTCCCCTGCTATTGTACTTAGGAAAATGAATTGCCATCTATTTTTATGTCTGTCCTCCACATTATAATGGAGAATAATGTCTGTATCTAACTTACTCTAGTGTCCCAAGGGTGTAGATTTTAGACTATAGCAAGAGGTCAGTAATTGTTGTCGTATTTACTCAGATTTGATCTTCTGTATCCTTGCCCTGCCTTTTCACTCAGAACTAGTGTTCATCACGTAGCCTCTGCGTGGAATGACTTAATGGTTATAATCTTTGTCTACGTGGCAGAGATCACACAGGAGACAGCCTAGAACATGATCCCGTCCCCTCTGAACATGCTCTGATCCACTGACACCTACAAATGAACATTTCACAAAAACATTGACCCATGTCATGTTTTGAGCTTTATGTATAATTTAATCACTGAATAAATTGGCTCGGCAAAGGAAAATATGGCAGACTCACCCTGGGTAATTTGAGGACAGTGTTAAAAGAGATAATTTCCACCACATCCGGAAGGTGGTATGGAAACCACAGAGATCTAGAGAATCCCAGAGCTAGCAAGATAAAGGCCAAGAAAACCCTCTGAAGAGACAGAGAAAGAGTGAAGTTATCAAAAAGTGTGGAGGCTGCCTGCCAGGACCTGTGAACTTCAGTGGAAGAATCAGCCACCTGCAGACCCCACAGGGAGGAGCCTTAGAGACAGATACTCCCTGTCCTCCCTTGAAAATCCAGCGGAAGCCAGTGGAGAAGGGAGTAGGGCACAAACCATGCAGACCAGCCTCCTGGGGCCTGAGCAGGATGGAGAGGAATGGAACACACAAAGGGAAGAGCATGTAGACAATATCCAGCCCAACAAATATAAATTAATAGTCATTTTTACAAATAGGAAAAATCGTTGTCCTTGCAAGGTTACTGCCCTGGATTAGGAGTTTCAACATATTGTTTCCTGTTTTAAGATCTAGAAGCTGTGAATCTAGTCTATTGGCTCCTATACACCAGCCTCTCTGAATCCATTGTTAATTCTATAAACATGACAACTTTGTTCTTGGCTATCATTTTATTGAATTTCATTTATCTTACATTTTCCTCAGAAAGAAATCTAGTACAATTAAGAACTGATCTCCGATTTGAACAGAGCCACAGCTAGCGCAATTCTTTCTGTTGGTATTTTCACCCCTGAGGCCTCATCAATGTGCCTAATGACCTTAGGTGAAATAACTGAGGAAGGAAAATGACATAGAATTAAAATTTTAAATAGTGCTTCTCTGGTTACAACCGTAGATGAAATCATCATCTTTTACCTCCATGAATGTGTGAGTTTCCTCTCTTTAGCCCGGTCTTGAAAATCTGCTTCCCCAAATATTGAGGCATAAGATAAACCCTAACAGGTTAATGGCAAGCAACAAGAAGACACTCCTCCACCCACAGTCAGGGTCCTGGAGACACAAAACCTCAAGCAAATATTACCCATTAATCCTTTTTTTCTATGAAACTCATATGAATGTTTAGAAAACAATGTTCACTAGTGGGTTTCCACATAGAAATTCATTTCCTGAAAGAGGTTTGATAGTTGCACTGCAAAGCAGAATTTCAAAATGTGTTCAGAATATTCTTAAGGGGATTTACGGGCCATTACAGTTAACCTACAGAACTACATTTTCACTGTTTATCAAAGGGCCATATTTTTTCCCCTTTGTGCAAATCATGATCAAATGAAACATGTTAAGAATGTTTTCAAGACTCTCCTTGCATTGCCACGACAGAGTGAAAAGCTTATTGTCTTTGGAACTAGACAGGTCTAAGTTGGAATTCTGAGTCTACATCACCTTAATGAATAGAATTATTCTAATTATTTCCACTACTGAGGAAAGACATTTAGAGTATTCTGCCCAGTGACCCATGAATTATAATTTTTTTTTAGTCTGGTGGGAACAGGCACACCTCTCATTCTCCATAAGTACTGGACACTGTTCTTTAATCAATTCCAGCGATTTTTTCCCCCCTAGGCTCAGAATAGCAAGAAGTGTTGAGAAATTAGGTAAGAAGAAAGCTACATGAATAGATACCACCAAGGCAAGTGAGAATGTCAGCTTATAGTTATTAGTAAATACTTTGAGACAGAGCGACAGAAAAAGTAATGCTGTCTTTCATGAATTTGATTCAACAAATATTTATTCAGCTTTATTATGTACCAGAGATTATGAAGTGTCCATGGAGCCATCAAGACTCCATCTCTGTCTTTATGAAGTTCATCTTGTCCAGATGGGGAGACAGATGTTTAAGCAAATATATGCAAGCTGATGGGAGGTTTGAAAGTAGAATGTAAATGCTACTTAAGTCAAAATAGTGGAAGAAGTTGTTTCAGAATTTCTAATAGTTAGATGCAAGGCTCCAGGGCAAATGTTGGGATTGGTCCTATTGGTATTTAGTGTTTTTCTCTCCGTTCAGAAACTTGAGCCTTATCCAGGACACGTATTACAAAACCCACAGCAGCAATTTCTTTTCACTGCTTTCTTCCATCTCTCACAAACTACTGCTCTGAAAGCCTGCCACCTACTGCCTGCAAAGGGCCTCAGAGTAGGTCCAGTGACATTGTTAGTAATGCATTATTGTGGGTTAATAGCATCATAGGCAGGTGGACTTCTGAACTCTTTGATGGCATAGGTTAATTGTTCTCAAATATTATATTAAAGCATTTTTGTTTTTCTAGGACTTTTTAAATTAAGGTATCATTGACATATAATCTTATGAAGGATTCACATGAGCAACATTGCTATTTCAGTATTCACCCATATTATCAAGTCCCCAACAACCCCATTGCAATCACTGTCCATCAGCGTAGTAAGATGCTACAGAGTCATTACTTGTCTTCTCTGTGCTGTACTGCCTTCCCCAAGACCTACCTATATTGTGTGTGCTAATTATAATGCTCTCTAATCCCCTTTTTCCTCACTCCCCAACTACCTTCCCCACCCCCCTTCCCTTTGGTAACCACTAGTCTCTTCCTGGTGTCTGTGGGTCAGATGCTATTTGTTCCTTCAGTTTTGCTTTGCTATGATATTCCAAAAATCAGTGAAATAATTTGGTACTTGTCTTTCTACACCTGGGTTATTTCACTGAGCATAATACCCTCTAGCCCCATCCATGGGGTTGCAAATGGTAGAATTTGTTTTCTTCTTATGGCTGAATAGTATTCCATTGTGTATATGTACCACCTCTTCTTTATCCAATCATCTACTGATGGACAATTAGGTTGCTTCCATATCTTGACCATTGTAAATAGTGCTGCAATTAACATAGGGGTGCATATGTCCTTTTGAATCAGAGATCTTGTTTTCTTTGGGTAAATTCCTAGGAGTGGAAAAACTGGGTCAAATGGTATCACTATTTTTAGTTTTTTCAGGAACCTCCATATTGCTTTCCTCAATGGTTGAACATTCCCCACCAGCAGTGTAGGAGGTTTCCCATTTCTCTGCATCCTCACCAGCATCTGTTGTTCATTGTCTTTGGATGTTGGCCGTCCTAACTGGGGTGAGGTGATATCTCATTGTGTGTGTGTTTTTTTTTTAGCAATTTGTTTCTTTATTCAGTTTCAAACTTCATGACAGTAAAACACATTTTTAAGGATAAATATTGTCATTATTTTATTGAACTCTTTTGATTTTCCATAAGCCCTGGGAAAACACAATCAATGTCTTTATTTATTTATGGGTTTATTTATTATTTTTTAATTTTAATTTTTACTTTGCTACCATTAATGTACAATTACATGAACAACATTATGGTTACTAGACTCCCCCTATTATCAAGTCCCCACCACATACCCCATTACAGTCACTGTCCATCAGCACAGTAAGATGCTATAAAATCACCACTTGTCTTCTCTGTGTTATACTGCCTTCCCTGTGTCCCCCCCACTACATTATATGTGCTAATCGTAATGCCCCATTTTCCCTCTCATCCCTCCCTTCCCACCCATCTTCCCCGGTCCCTTTCCCTCTGGTAACTATTAGTCCGTTCTTGGGTTCTGTGAGTCTGCTGCTGTTTCGTTCCTTCAGTTTTTTTCTTTGTTCTTATACTCCACATATGAGTGAAATCATTTGATACTTGTCTTTCTCGGCTTGGCTTATTTCACTGAGCATAATACCCTCCAGCTCCATCCATGTTGTTGTAAATGGTAGGATTTGTTTTCTTCTCATGGCTGAATAATATTCCGTTGTGTATATGTACCACATCTTCTTTATCCATTCATCTACTGACGGACCCTTAGGTTTTTTCCATTTCTTGGCTATTGTAAATAGTGCTGCAATAAACATAGGGGTGCATCTGTCTTTTTGAAACTGAGCTGCAGCATTCTTAGGGTTAATTCCTAGGAGTGGAATTCCTGGGTCAAATGGTATTTCTATTTTGAGTTTTTTGAGGAACCTCCATACTGCTTTCCACAATGGTTGAACTAATTTACATTCCCACCAGCAGTGTAGGAGGGTTTCCCTTTGTCCACATCCCTGCCAACATTTGTTGCTGTTTGTCTTTTGGATGGTGGCCATCCTAACTGGTGTGAGCTGATATCTCATTCTGGTTTTAATTTGCATTTCTCTGATGATTAGTGATGTGGAGCCTCTTTTCATGTGCCTGTTGGCCATCTGAATTTCTTCTTTGGAGAAGTGTCTGTTCAGCTCCTCTGCCAATTTTTTAATTGGCTTATTTGCTTTTCATTTGTTGAGGTGCATGAGCTCTTAATATAATTTGAATATCAACCCCTTAACAGATATGTCATTTATGAATATATTCTCCCATACTGTAGGATGTCTTTTTGTTCTACTGATGCCTTTAGGGAGGATGGCCATTTTGAGAATATTAATTCTTCCTATCCATGAGCACAGGATGTGTTTCCATTTATTGGTGTCTTCTTTAGATTCTCTCATGAGTGTCTTATAGTTTTCAGAGTATAGGTCTTTCACTTCCTTGGTTAGGTTCATTCCTAGGTATTTTATTCTTTTTGATGCAATTGCAAATTGAATTGTTTTCCTGATTTCTCTTTCTGCTAGTTCATCATTAGTGTATAGGAATGGAACAGATTTCTCTGTATTAATTTTTTATCCCACAACTTTGCTGAATTCAGATATAAGATCTAGTAGTTTTGGAGTGGATTCTTTAGGGTTTTTGTATATACAATATCATGTCATCTGCAAACAGAGACAGTTTGACTTCTTCCTTACCAATCTGGATGCCTTTTATTTCTTTGTGTTGTGTGACTGCCGTGGCTAGGACCTCCAGAACTATGTTGAATAGAAGTGGGGAGGGGGGCATCCTTGTGTTGTTCCTGATCTTAAAGGAAGAGCTTTCAGCTTCTTGCTGTTAAGTACGATGTTGGCTGTGGGTTTGTCATATATGGCCTTTATTATGTTGAGGTACTTGCCCTCTGTACCCATTTTGTCGAGAGTTTTTATCATGAATGGGTGTTGAATTTGTCAAATGTTTTTTCAGCATCCTTGGAGATAATTATGTGGATTTTGTCCTTTTTTTTGTTGATGTGATGGATGATATTGATGGATTTTTGAATGTTGTACCATTCTTGCATCCCTGGGATGAATCCCACGTGATCATGATGGATGATCTTTTTGATGTATTTTTGAATTTGGTTTGCTAATATTTTGTTGAGTATTTTTGCATCTATGTTCATGAGGAATACTGGTCTGTAATTTTCTTTTTTTGTGATGTCTTTGCCTGGTTTTGGTATTAGAGTGATGCTGGCCTCATAGAATGAGTTTGGGAGTATTCCCTTGTCTTCTACTTTTTGGAAAACTCTAAGGAGGATGGGTATTAGGTCTTCACTAAAGGTTTGATAAAATTCAGTAGTGAAACCATCTGGTTCAGGGACTTTGTTCTTAGGTAGTTTTTGATTACCAATTCTATTTCCTCGCTGGTAATTCGTCTATTCATATTTCTGTGTCTTCCTGGGTCAGCCTTGGAAGGTTATATTTTTCTAGAAATTTCACTTATTCTAGGTTATACAGTTTCTTACCATATAATTTTTCATAGTATTCTCTAATATTTCTTTGTATTTCTGTGGTGTCCATAGTAATTTTTCCTTTCTCATTTCTGATTCTGTTAATGTGAGTAGATTGTCTTTTTTTTCTTGATAAGTCTGGCTAGGGGTTTATGTTTTGTTTATTTTCTCAAAGAACCAGCTCCTGCTTTCATTGATTATTTCTATTGTTTTGTTCTTCTCGATTTTATTTATTTATGCTCTAATCTTTATTATGTCCCACCTTCTACTGACTTTGGGACTCATTTGTTCTTCCTTTCCTAGTTTCATTAATTGTGAGTTTAGACTGTTCATTTGGGATTGTTCTTCATTCCTGAGGTAGGCCTGTATTGCAGTATATTTCCCTCTTAGCATGGCCTTTGCTGCATCCCACAGATTTTGCAGTGTTGAATTATTGTTGTCCTTTGGCTCCATATATTGCTTGATCTCTGTTTTTATTTGGTCATTGATCCATTTATTATTTAGGAGCATGTTATTAAACCTCCATGTGTTTGAGGGCTTTTTCATTTTCTTTGTGTAATTTATTTCTAGTTTCATACGTTTTTGATCTGAGAAGCTGGTTGATAACAATTTCAATCTTTTTGAATTTACTGAGGTTCTTTTTGTGGCCTAGTATATGATCTATTCTTGAAAATGTTCTATATGCACTTGAGAAGAATGTGTATCCTGTTGCTTTTGGATGGAGTGTTCTGTAGATGTCCGTTAGGTCCACCTGTTCTAATATGTTGTTTAGTGCCTCTGTCTCTTTATTTTCTGTCTGGTTGATCTGTCCTTTGGAGTGAGTGGTGTGTTGAAGTCTCCTAAAATGAAAGCATTGCATTCTATTTACCTCTTTAATTCTGTTAGTATTTGTTTCACATATGTAGGTGATCCTGTGTTGGGTGAATATATACTTATAATAGTTATTTCTTCTTGTTGTACTGACTCTTTTAACATTATGTAATGTCCTTCTTTGCCTCTTGTGACTTTGTTTTCAAGTCTATTTCGTCAGATACAAGTACTGCAACTCCTGCTTTTTACTAGTTGCATGAAATATCTTTTCCATCCCTTTACTTTCAGTCTGTGTATGTCTTTGGGTTTGAAGTCTCTTGTAGGCAGCATATAGATGGGTCTTGTTTTTTAATCCATTCAGCAACTCTATGTCTTTTGATTGGTGCATTCAGACCATTTACATTTAGGGTGATTATCGATACGTATGTACTTATTGCCATTGCAGGCTTTAGATTCGTGGTTACTAAAGGTTAAAGGGTAATTCCTTTACTATCTAACGGTCTAATTTAACTCACTATGTGTGCTATTACAAACACAACCTAAAGGTTCTTTTTTGTTTTCCTCCTTTTTCTTCCTCCTCAATTCTTTATATGTTAGGTATCACATTCTGTACTCTTTGTCTATCTCTTGATTGATTTTGTGGGTAGTTGCTTTGATTTTGGGTCTGCTTAGTAATGAATTGTTCCACTTTGCTGTGGTTTTACTTTCCCTGGTCACATCTGTTTAGCCTTAGGAATACTTCCATCTATAGCAGTCCCTCCAAAATGCACTGTAGAGATGGCTTGTGGGAGGTAAATTCTCTCAGCTTCTGCTTATCTGAAAATTGTTTAATCCCTCCTTCAAATTTAAATGATAACCTTTCCAGGTAGAGTATTCTTGGTTCGAGGCCCCTCAGCTTCATTGCATTAAATACATCATGCCACTCCCTCTGGCCTGTAAGTTCTCTGTTGAGAAATCTGATGATAGCCTGATGGGTTTTCCTTGGTCTGTGATCTTTTTTCTCTCTCTAGCTGCTTTTAAAAGTCTGTCTTTATCCTTGAGCTTTGCCATTTTAATTATTATATGTCTTGGTGTTGTCTTCCTTGTGTCCCTTGTGTTGGGAGATCTGTGCATCTCCATGTCTTGAGAGAGTATCTCCTTCCATAGATTGGGGATGTTTTCAGCAATTACCTCCTCAATAACACTTTCTATACCTTTTTCTCTCTCTTCTTCTTTTGGTACCCCTATGAAGCAGATAGTTTTTGTTTGGATTGGTCACACAGTTCTCTCAATATTCTTTCATTCTTAGAGATCCTTTTCTCTCTGTGCCTCAGCAACTTTGTATTCCTCTTCTCTAATTTCTATTCCATTTAGTGTCTTCTACTACTGCTTTTAAATCCTTCCATTGTATGTTTCATTTCAGATATGGAATTTCTTAATGATTGAATCTCCATCTTAAATTTGTTCCTGAGTTCTTGAATATTTTTCTGTACCTCCATGAGCATGTTTATAATTTTTATTTTAAATTCCCTTTCAGGAACATTGGTGAGTTCAATTTCATTTAGCTCTTTTTCTGGGTTTTATGAGATTTTGGTCTGAACCAGTTTCCTTTGACATTTCATAATTCTATGTGGTGACCTCTAGTGCCCAGAAACTCTAGTCTTTGGAGCTGCTCAGCCCCTAGAGTGAGGTTGGGGGTCTTAGGGAGCGACGCTAGTGCCTGGCGGGAGGAAAGAGCTGTTTCCTGATTCCCGGCTGCAGTGCCTGTTTCCAGTATCAGAGCCAGTGGGCTGAGCACACAGGTGTAAGCCTCTGTGCTTGGTGTCTCTAGCTGTTGTAGGAGGGGCCTCCCTCTGGCTGGCCTGAGGCCAGCACAGTGACTTTCAGTTTGCGAGCAGGTGTGGGCAGGCCAGGAGGAAGGGGCAGCAGGCTGTCTGTCACAGTGGGGGGGCCCTCAGAGCTGAGTAGCCAGCCAGGGCGGTGGAGCTCCTGAAGCTCCACAAAGTTCCCAACCTGCTGGGCAGAGTGCACCCAGACAACCTTGTCCACCTATCCCTTCTCCCGTGTGGCAAGCTTTGTGCAAACCCCGCCCCTTCGGCAGCCCTCTCGCTGCTAGGAAGCCTCTCAGATGGTCTGCCTTTCCTTCTGTCCCAGAAGAGCTGTGTGTGGATGACCATGCTCCACAAATGGCTGGAATATCAGTTTCTCAAGCACTCCACGTGTCTCAGCTCCCCAACCCTACCAACCTACAGAGCACCACACAATGTAGGTTTGTGCTCCAAAGCAGACCTCCAGGGCTGGGTGTTCAGCAGTCTTAGGCGTCCACCCCCTCCCTGCTCTGTTTCTCTTGCACCCGCCGGTGAGCTGAGGTGGGGTAGGCCTTGTGTCCCTCCAGATCAAGGCTTTCATACGTTACCCTGTTTTGTGAGGTCTGCTCTGTTTGTGAGGTCTGTATGCAGTCTGGGGCAGCTTCTTTCCTGTTGCTGTTTTAAGCTAGTTGTATTAACTATATTTTCACACTATATGTGGTTTTGGGAGGAATTCTCTGTCTCGCCTCTCATGCTGCCATCTTGAATCCCTCATTGTGGTTTTAACTTGCATTTCTCTGATGATTAGTGATGTGGAGCATCTTTTCACATGCCTGCTGGCCATCTGAATTTCTTCTTTGGACCAGTGTCTGTTCAGATCCTCTGCCCACTTTTTAATCAGGTTATTTGTTTTTTGGGTTTTGAGGCATGTAAGTTTTTATATATTTTGGATGTTAACCCCTTATCAGATAAGTCATTTACGAATATATTCTCCCATACTGTAGGATGTCTTTTTGTTCTGCTGATGGTGTCCTTTGCTGTACAGAAGCTTTTTAGTTTGATGTAATCCCATTTGTTCATTTTTGCTATTTTTTCCTTTGCCCAAGGAGATGTGTTCAGGAAAAAGTTGCTCAGGTTTATATTCAAGAGATTTTTGCCTATGTTGTCTTCTAAGAGTTTTATGGTTTCATGACTTAAATTCAGGTCTTTCATCCATTTAAAGCTTACTTTTGTGCATGGAGTTATAAAATCCAGTTTCATTCTCTTACATGTAGCTGTCCAGTTTTGCTAACACCAGTGGTTGAAGAGGCTGTCATTTCCCTATTGTGTTTCCATGGCTCCTTTATCGTATATTAATTAGCCATATATATATTTGAATTTATATCTGTTCCGTCAATTTTGTTCCATTGCTATATGGGTCTCTTCTTGTGCCAGTACTAAATTGTTTTGATTACTGTGGCTTTTCAGTAAAGCTTGAAGTTGGGGAGCATAATCCCCCCAGTTTATTCTTTCTTGCGATGTTGGCTGTGTGTTTGTCACATATGGCTTTTATTATGTTGATGTACTTGCCCTCTAAACCCATTTTGTTCAGAGCTTTTATTATGAATGGATGTTGAATTTTGTCAAATGCTTTTTCAGCATCTATTGATATGATCATGTGGTTTTTGTCCTTCTTTTTGTTGATGTGGTGGATGATGTTGATGGATTTTCAATAATGTACCATCCTTGCATCCCTGGAATAAATTCCACTTGATCATGATGGATGATCTTTCTGATGTATTTTTTTAATTTGATTTGCTAATATTTTGGTGAGTATATTTGCATCTATGTTCATAAGGCATATTGGTCTGTAATTTTCTTTTTTTTGTGGTGTCTTTGCCTGGTTTTGTTATTGGAGTGATGCTGGCCTCATAGAATCAGTTTGGAAGTATTCCCTTCTCTTCTTTTTGGAAAACTTTAAGGAGGGTGTATATTAGGTCTTCACTAAATGTTTGATAAAATTCAGTGGTGAAGCCATTTGGTTCAGGGGTTTGGTTCTTAGGTAGTTTTTTGATTAACAATTCAATTTAATTGCTGGAAATTGGTCTGTTCAGATTTTCTGTTTCTTCCTGGGTCAGCCTTGGAAGGTTGTATTTTTCTAGAAAGTTGTCCATTTCTTCTAAGTTATCCAGTTTGTTACCATATAATTTTTCATAGTATGCTCTAATAATTCTTTGTATTTCTGTGGTGTCTGTCATGATTTTTCCTTTCTCATTTCTGATTCTGTTTATGTGTGTAGACTCTCTTTCTTTCTTGATAAGTCTGGTAAGGGGCTTATCTATTTTGGTTGTTTTCTCAAAGAACCAGCTCCTGCTTTCATTGATTCTTTCTATTGTTTTATTCTTTTTGATTTTATTTATTTATGCTCTGATCTTTATTGTGTCCCTCCTTCTACTGACTTTGGGCCTCATTTGTTCCTCTTTATCTAGTTTCATTCAATGTGAGTTTAGACTGTTCATTTGGAATTGTTCTTCTTTCTTGAGGTAAGCCTGTATTACCTTAGAACTGCCTTCACTGCATCCCATAGGTTGTGGGGTGTTGAGTTGTTTTCATTTGTCTCCATATATTGCTTGATATCTGTTTTTTTTTTTTGGTCATTGATCCATTGATTATTTATGAGCATGTTGCTAAGTCTCCATGTGTCTGTGGGATTTTTTGTTTTCTTTATGTAATTTTTTTCTAGCTTCATACCTTTGTGGTCTGAGAAGCTGGTTGGCACAATTTCAATCTTGTTGAATATACTGAAGCTCTTTTTGGGGTCTAGTATGTGATCTATTCTGGAAAACATTCCATGTACACTTGAGAAGAATGTGTATCATGCTGCTTTTTGGTGGAGTATTCTGTAGATGTCTATTAGGTCCTTCTGTTGTAATACATTGTTCAATGCCTTTGTTTTCTTATTTTCTGTCTGGTTGATCTGTCTTTTGGAGTGAGTAGTGTGTTGAAGTCTCTTAAAATTAATGTGCTGCATTCTATTTCCTTCTTTAATTCTGTTAGTATTTGTTTCACATATGTAGGTGCTCCTGTGTTGGGCACATAGATATTTATAATGGGTATATCTTCTTGTTTGACTGATCCCTTTATCATTATGTAGTATATGTAGTATCCTTCTTTGTCTCTTGTTACTTTCTTTGTTTTGAAGTCTTTTTATTGGATACAAGTACTGCAATGCCTGCTTTTTTCTCCCTAGTATTTGCATGAAATATCTATTTCCATTCCTTTACTTTTATTCTTTATATGTCTTTTGGTTTGAAGTGAGTCTCTTGTAGGCAGCATAAAGATGGCTCTTATTTTTTTATCCATTCTGTAACTCTATGTATTTTTATTGGTGCATTCAGGCCATTTACATTTAGGGTGATTATTGATATATATGTGCATATTGCCATTGCAGGTTTCAGATTCATGGTTACCAAAGGTTCAAGGGCAGCTTCTTTACCATCTAACAGTCTAACTTAACTCAGTTATTATTCTATTTTAAACACAATCTAAAGGTTCTTTTCTTTCTCTCCCTTTCATCTTCCTCCTTCATTCTTTATATATTAGGTGTCATATTCTGTATTCTTTGTGCGTCCCTTGGCTGACTGTGGTAGTTGATTTAATTTTGCATTTGCTGAGTGTTAATTGGTCTTCTTCCTTTACTGTGGTTTTATATTCTCTGATGACAGCTATTTAGCCTTAGGAGCACTTCCATCTATAGCAGTCTCTTTAAAATACACTGTATAGATGGTTTGTGGGAGGTAAATTCCCTCAACTTTTGCTATCTGGAAATTGTTTAATCCCTGCTTCAAATTTAAGTGATAATATTTCTGGGTAGAGTATTCTTGATTAGCGTCCCTTCTGTTTCATTGTATTTAATATATTATGCCACTCCCTCTGGCTTGGAAGTTTTCAGCCGAGGAGTCTGTTGATAGCCTGATGGCCTTTCCTTCGTTTTTCTAGGATTTTTCTGTCTTCACTCACTTCTTCAAGAAAATTGCACACTGATTAATACTCAGTTCCTGAATAGAAAACCTGAGAATGGGGAGACAATAGCTTACCAAAGATATAGGAGACAAGGACCACCTGCGGGTTTGACTGATGCTGCTGCCCAGGAGGATGATGGTGAAATTTCCCAGTTTCATTCCTGCAAAGAAACAGAGAGTAAGCTTGGGGCTCTGGACTCCTACCTGACAGGCTCTATAGCATAATAGATGACATGCTATAAACCAGTATCATCAAGCCATAAAAAGATGAACATATCAAATTATATGAGCTTCAGAGCTACAATTTAGTTCAGAAATCATTCTTCTGAGGACCCATTTTTCAGGCAGTTTTCTAAAAACATTGCAGATGACAGTCATGCTTCTTTTTATGCTATTTTAATTTTTAACTACACAAGTCATATAACATGCTTACCATAAAAGTAAATTAAAAGTAGACCAAAGTTTCCTTCACATGTACGCCTAATCCATTTCCACTCTTCTCTCTGTTAACCATTAGTTATCATATGTTATATAATTACATACCTTTTTCCTGCTACACACATACATAATACATAAGAAAATATCAGAATTGGACTTGGTAGATCAAATACTGTGTGCATTTTTTATTTTAACAGATATTATCCTAGTGAAAGGCTATACCAAATTAAATTGCCAAAAATACTGGTTTTGTTCATCCCCTTGACAATATTGGACATCCTCAAAAATTTTTTAAATAATTTTCCAAATACAAATGAAAAATAGTATCCAATTGTTTCTTTTTTATAATGAAGTTGAATATTTTTCCCATGCTTATGATTTTTATTTCTTCTGTGAACTGTTTGTAATCTTTTTTGTTTCCTTTGCTTGTTTAACTTTGCCTAAATTTGTAGAATCTTTATGTATTGTGAATAATAATCCTGTCTGTCATGCTGGCTGCAATTTTATTCTTCTATCCTTACCTTTGTTTACAGTTCATTTGTATTTCAGTACGTGCAAGTTATGAGTCTCCTCTGTAATGACTCTAGATTTAATCACTTAAAAAGGCTTTCCCCATCCTACATTTTAAAAAATGGTCACTAATATTTTCCTTTTCATTTAGCCACACCCTTTAGTTAAACATCTCACCTGTGTTATCTCATGTAAGTACTAGTATCCAAATTTACAGCTGAAGAAAGACACATGGAAAAGTTAAATAACTTGCTCAAGGTCACACAGCTAATAATGGAAAGACAGCACTTGAAATGAAGCTGCCTGGCACCAACCACAAATAGATGAAGCTGAAAATCGGTACTTTTTCTACCTCTAAGTCCACCCAATATGCACCTTTTCCCTGAATTCACTGTCTCTAGTCCGATGATAGTGGAAGAGAGATCCTTGCATGCAACCAAAGCCATATCCTCTCATCCTCTCACCCACCAATCTGTCCCTGGCCTGGGCTACTACCAGTATGAGCATGCCTGTCTGCATCCTCACTTGTTTCCTCAGTCCTGGACCCCTCTCATCCACCCGCAGACACTTCTTCCAATATCCCTTGTTCAAAAGAAAACAAAACAACAAAACAAAAATAAACAAAATTTACCACCCCTTCAGAATTCCCTTCATGCATTTTGACATTTCTCTGAATGTTTTCAGGGAAAAATTTCTCAAAAGTTTGTGCTTACCACTTCACCTTCCATTCTCTCCTCAACCAAGTCCAAACACCCCTCCACACAAATCCCATTGACATGGCTCTTGTCAAGGCCTTTAGTAGCATCCAGCTTGCCAAACCCATGGCCATGTGCTCAATCCCAGCAGTTTGTACTACAGCTGACTCTTCACCTCTGTTTGAATTCTGTCCAGTGGCCTCATAGAAAACTTCTCAGTCCCTTCTATTGGCCTCTCATCCACCTTTCATTCTCATTCTGACTTTTCTGAAGCCTGATTATTGGAGGGTCACAGTACTATTTTTGTTGGTTTGTTTTCCATCTGTGTTCTTTTCTCTGGGTGATTGTACTGAGTCCTGGGACTTTAAGTATAATCTGTAGACTGATAAACTTTAGTATGCCTATTATTTTTCATATTTCCACCGAATTTCAAACTATAATCTGATCTCCTCTTAGATGCCCCATAGTTCATAGCTAACACTTGATTTATATATGCTATAAATGACTTAATGCTCAAACATACCATCTGTCATACATGTATGTATGTATGCATGCATGTATTATCTATCTAACATGTATGGGAGCTGTACCACATATGTACACCTGAAGTGTATGTTGGCTTGTTTTTATTTCCTTTATTTAAGTGTATTATCCTGGATGTTCTCTCCTAGGACATTGTAATATGTGTTTGCTGCATTTAGAATATTTATTTCTACTATAGAAATGAATAAATTCATCTTATAAAATTAGCTAAATATCATTAAATACTTTAGATGTGGATAATTGGATAATGTTTAAGTGAGTAGCTTGAGAGACAGACAAGATTAATAAGTTTGTTAATTAAATATAAGTAATTTAAGAATCATATGTTTGTCTTGGACTATAGATAAAAAAAAAAAAAAAGACCAAGAGACTTGTAGTATTAGGCAATAACTATGAACATAAGACCCTGAACATTCATGGGGCATATGAGGCAGGCGATCAGTGGAGTTGGAGCTGGAGAAATTTGATGATGCACAGCTCGTCCTAACAATGCATCCAGTGATTTTAAGTGGATACAAATCAGCTATGGTGGGGGTATTTAGAGCAAAGAAACTGATAAATACTATAACTCAGCTTTTTTCTTTCCTAAAGAGCCTGTTTACCGCAGCACTGTTGACTCAATATTCACTAGGGCCTAATTCGGCCGTCCACTGGGAATACCCATCCTGGCCCACACGTCCTCTGCTTAATAAACACAAATAAAACTCATAGCAGTAATTGGTTCTTTAGTACCTAAGTTGTGATCAGCTGTACTCATCCCTATGTCCCTCCCATAGAGCAAATGTGTGTCATTGACCCTGGATGCCTCCCCTCTCTAGGCTTCCCTGTTTGAACCTCAACTCTGGTTCTCATTTCCACACCATCAGTGGGAAGGATGAATCAGCAGAGCGACAGAGACAGAGACACAGAGAGAGACAGACAGACAGACAGACAGCAACAGAGACAGAGATTTGAACATTCTGTACATTTGATTCAAGTAATGTGATCATTCCATCTGCTTTCCCCCTATCTTAAATGTGTTCATTACCCCATTTTCCATTTTATATTTCACCCTCTATTTTAAATTGATTTAACAAACTGTGCAATTACAGCATCTAATTTGGTCTGTGAGCCTATACATCCCATATCTCTGGGATAGCTGGCCTGGTAGCGTACCTGGGGTTCCCACTGCATCAAGGTAGTTTCCCCCATGATAGACATGCTTTACTCATTTAACATTTGTGTTTCTAAGATTTTTCTATGTGATTGCATGTAGCTGTAGTTTCTTCATTTTCATTGCTCCATGATATCTCATCATCTTTAGATTACAAGATGTGTGTATGTGTGTGTATGTGTTTCCATCATCTATGAATCTATCACATATAGGCTCTATCACATATTATGAGGCCTGCCTCAAATATGAGCTACTTGTTCTGATTTGTCCTCTTAGTCTTCCTCCCTTAGGTTCTTGAGCTCTTCAAGTGGCTAAAACGTTTCCTGTATATAGGTATGCCTTTGTGGTTCCCCTTAGAGGGAGATACAGTATCTTTTATCCTAGAGGCTAGCAGGACCTGGGCCCTTCCACTGAGGGCAGGTGTCTTTCTGGGGAGTCCTCCTCCAACCTCTTGGGTTGTATCACCTTGTTCACCAGTGCAGCCTGCTGAAGAGCCCCAGTGTCACTGGAAATGGCAGTTTCTATAAGATTACTGAGGTCAGAGAGTAGGTTCAGCCCACTCCCTTTGATGGGTTTCTCCAGTGGCTTTCAGACAAACCTCAGCTCTGTGTTCTCTGAACCAGGTTCTAGAGGCCAGAAAAGACCACCTTTCTGGGCCACTAAGATAGTATTCCCCCAATACCACATACAAGGAAGCTTCTAGAACTTGCAGTCTTGTAGGATGCTCTAGAGAGTCAGTTGACCTATTAGATTGCTCTGTCTCTGTATAAAAGGAAATGAGAGGGGAGAGCTGTCACTTCTATAAGGCCACATTCCAAGTCTTTAAATTTTTCTTTCATGCTTCCCCTTTCCATATTTTCTTGTATGCTGGGATAATTCTTCAATTTATTTGTCCAAGTCACTAATCTGATAATTATCTCACTTCATTTAGGTACTCAGACCATTCATTTAAATTAAAAATATTAGCAATCATATTTTTATTTAGTAACAACTATTTTAATAGCAGTCTGTTCTTTTTTAATGTTATTTCATATTTTCTCTTGGAGTTCTCTGCTGTTGTTTGTAAATTGTTTTAAATTTTCTCCTAATTCCTTTATTAATTTCTTCTTCATTTGGATTACTTCTTCAAGTTTTTGAGTTTGGTCTCTCTTTCATGCTCTTGGTTTCCTTCAAAAGTCTGAGGAGGCCAATCCTTATTTATATTTGAGGACCTTCTTTAGTCAGCTGTGATAACTGAGGCGAATTTCGTTGGTTCGAATTGGAGCCTCTATTCCCCTATCAATGCATACAAGGTCTGGTGACAGAGACTAATCCTCCAGGGTTGTGAAGGGCTTTAGAGGGGCATGAGGTCAGACAGGATGTGGGTTCTTATTTTCTAGACTTGAAGAGTCCCTGGTTTTCTTGGTAGCCATGAGTTACCTGGAGACTATCCTTCTTTTCTTACCCAGCACCCATTTGGCAATCTTGTTTTTCATTTTCCCCAGTATAACATAGACTTATTTCTCCAGAATATTCATTCCCAATACACTGTCCAGGAGGATCATTATCAGAAAGCAGTCCTCAGGACAACTGAATGCAATTGAAAAGAAGATTAAGTTGGACCCACACCTATATGGAACACTAGTATAGACTCACATATGTCAGAAGTTTAAATATAATAATGAAATCACAAGTTAAAGAAAAAACATGGTGGATGTTTTTATGATTTTTCCATCTATGACTCAAAATCCAGAAGCCAAAAAGAAAAGAATGATTAATTTGACTACATAAAAATATTTTTTTAATGGGGAAAAACATTATAAGCAAAGTCATATTATAAATGGCAATCTGGGGAAAAAATAACTGAAAGGCGTGTTACAGACAAAGGATCCATCTCCCTAATTTACAAGTACTTGGTCAACATGGGGAGAAGACAAAGAATCATGCAACAGAAAAATTAAAGAACCCAGAGTGAGAGTGTTGAATTATAGCATACCCGTTCAGGACATTTTTACCTGATAAAGCAATGGGACAGAGTCAGCTTTATTCATGTGGAGGACCCCATCTCTCCCAAAGTATAAATTGGCCTCCACATGCTGATATCTGAAATAAAAAGAGAGTTCTTGATATTTGGTACTTTGTGGAAAGTTATATCCAGTTCGTATTTATAAAACATCTGGATGCCTGGCTTAGGCCATGAACTATTTGAGTTGCAATGAGGAAAACTAGTCCAGGGTCAGCTGCCACAGGGGTGAAGAAACTGAGAAGTGAGGATCCAAGTAAAGCAACACCAACCACTAGCTTTTCTCCTACCCTTCCAGCCAAGTATCCACCGGGAGCCACTGTCAGCCATGTGCCAGAGAACCGAAGAGATGCCCAGGGTTTGAGGGGGCCAGTCATGTACAGCTGCCTTGAAGAAACAGAGAATGCTGTAGTAGGCCATCGACTGGAAGGTCCTTACATAACTTAAGAAACCTGTTTGGGTCTTACACTTGCTTTGAAATCACTATTTTCTCAATTAAAGCTTTTTGACATAAAACTAGAAAAATGAACACCCAAGCAAACAAACGGCAAAAACAAGACCATGACTTAAATCTTGCAATACTTACCCCTGCAGTAAGTCTTTGGGACATTATTTGGGCCATCAAATGAGTCAACAGGCAGACCCTCAGTGGAGCCATTAAACTAGGACTGATGGTCTGTGCTGTTGACTATGGTCACCAAGGTGATGTTCATGATAACATTTTGTGCCATCACTGTAAAGTGGCAGAGATATGTGATGAAGGCTATTCCATAGTGAGTGGAACATAAACTTAGAACTGGAAATATGACATTACATTAGTGCTTTCCTTATTGAACCATCATTTCTTTTTCACAAGTTATAGTACAGAAAAGTACCACTGACCATCACCTAATGATTTAAATGGAATTTCTATTAGCTTTAGGAAAAGAAGATACAAAAAGAAGAAATCACCAAGTTGAGCCAAAGGTATTTTATACCACAGCTTTAAAGACCTTGACTTGCTCTGGGGTATTCTGTCCTTCCTGTAATTTTGTCTCTTCTAGTCCTAGGTTATTGTATTTTATAGTTGATGCAATTACAATTAAATATAGAGAGACACACTACATATATAGTAAATGTAATTGTATACATATATGTATATAAATATGTATATGTGTTCATATTTAAATTTATATTGTGTGTACTATATTAAAATAATACATATGTAAAATGTAATTTTTAAAGTTTGAAGGAGTGTTCATTGGTATAGATTATTCTTCTCATATGTCTTCAGGTATTGAGAACAAACTTTCACTTACATTTTGAAATAAAATTCTTTCTAGGTTTTCTCATTAGAGAAATTGGCACCCGCAAACTATAAAAAAATGTAGTGGAAAAAAAAAAAGGGCACAGCATTCAAATAATTTAATTTTGTACTTCCAGGAAAGATGGCTGTTGCCAGGAGGAACTTATTGCAATAATCCAGAAGAGCAGTGAAGAACCTTGGACTAGAGTGGTTAACAGAACTAAAATGTGATCAGATCCCAGATAAATCCCAGTACGAGTAACACTAAATCAACGCTTCAATTTCAAAGATGCGTAGGTGTCCCAACCCACTGGACGTCAACGAAAAACCTGGAGGGGGAGTGAGAATGATGGAGACAAATAACAGAGAGAACTGAGACAGGACAGCTGCCTAATCAAGTCTCATTTATTTATGGAAACAGCACAGCATATATAGCATTCAAAGGGGTGTGGTAGGGCGTGGTTTCTTCTGATTAGTTGCCCATTATGCTAATGAAGCTGTCTACAAACTCCAATCATGCACCGAGTCATGCGCATGCACAGTTGCCGCTGGCGTAGGCGGCGGACCGGAGTGAGAACACTCTGGCGCAAGACAACTGAAACTGAAACTGTTCACGCACTTTCGAAACTCATTCTCTCAAGATGGAGTCCGAGAGCCCAAGATGGAGTCACCATGGCCCTTGCATATCCGGCTCCCCACAGGTAGGTAAGGGGCATTGGAGGGATTCTTGTTTTAAACAACTAGAAGAATAGTGCTGCCATTCACTGATAAAGGGAGTTGGGGGAAAGAGCAGGTTTTGGGGGAGTGAGGTGATCAAGAGCTTATTATTGGACAGACAGATGCCTTTTAGGCATCCAAGAGAAGGTGTTGAGAGTTGTTGGACATAAAGCTAGAGTTTAGAACTAGAAACTAGAGTTTAGAAGAGAGGTACGGGATGAGCATAACAGGGGAAATTAATAATCTGCAGATGATACTTGAAGCCATGATATTTGGGAAATGAGAATAAATAGGGAAGAGAACCAGGCACTGACTCTGGGGCTCTTCAATGTTTAGAAGTCAGATAAATGGGGAGAAACCAGCAAATGAAACTGAAAAGTAATGGTCAGTGGGTAAGTAGGAGGAAAGCCAGGAGAGTGTGGTGCTCTGGAAGCTGAGGGGAAAGGGCTTCAGGGGAAGGTGTGTCAGATGTTTCTGATAGGCCGTGAAACATGATGCCTGCAAGTTAATTAACTTAATCCTCACAACAATCCTTTGCCAGCTACTACTACTATCCCCATTTCATAGATGAGGAAATACAGGCACAGAGAGATCAGCTAATAGTGTACCTCTGGTGCCTATGCTCTTAACCACTGTGCCACATGTATATGGTGGCTTCTATTTTGTCTCTGATGGTTCCATAAGAATACTTATGCTACAATCTCAGTGCAACCACCTACAGGATTTATATGGCTTTATAGTATAGGACAGGAGTCCAACACCTTGCGTGTTCAAGAAGTCCACAAAACTTCAAGGGAAGAGATGCCTTGAGCTTAACCAAAAGAGCTTTCCTCTGAAGGCCATACTGTTTTCTCTTCAAGTAGAGCACAGGTATTTATAGTGAATGGAGAGAGGAAAGGGAGGATTTGGAGAAATTCTAAAATGTACTGTAATTAGAGTGAGAGGTTCAAATTCAACATTTTGTAAAGGTTTTCCTTCCTGATAAAGTTATAATAAGGAATCAAATACTACTATAATCGAAGTCCAATAGACTTGCTTTTTATCTTGATGTGAAAGGCAGAACTTAAGGTGACCCCCAGTGATTCCCACCTCATGCTGTTTGTAAATTTATATAATTCTCTTTCCTTGAATAGGGGCTGGACCTATGAGTTGCTTCTAGCCAACAGAAGTAATGGGATGCACTCTCATGATTTTACTACAGTGTGAGCTTGATGAAGTAAACAGGAAACTGGAGAAGCCCACATGGGAAAGAACTGTGGACAGCCTCTCGGACCAGAGAGTGGTCTCCAGCCAAATTCTGCCAGCAGAAACCTCAGCCTTTGAACAATGAACAACCTGAATGAGCCTGCAAGTGAGATGTTCCCCCACCTGGCTTCCAGGTGAGAATGCAACCTGGACGCCTGCTTGATTGCAGCCTTGTGAGATCCAGAGAAGAACCAGCTTAGCCATGCCATGCCTGGAACTATGGCCCACAGAAACTATGACATAATACATATGTGTCATTTTAGGCCATTAAATGTGTGGTAATATGTTTGCAGGAATAGAAAATGAATATGTTTGGCAGAAATAATAAAGATCAGTTGTATATATTAATAGACTACACAAGAACTTTTTTGGAGGAGAGGGCAAGCATTGAAAAATATTTGCATTACAAACATTGAAATTTGTTGTGAGAGTAAAATGATGATATCAATAAGCAGAAAATTCTAAGAAACAATAGAAAAACATCCAAAATAATAACACAGTGAGTAAAGGATGTTGTGGCAATTCATGGAGGGAAGCTAAGTTATACAATAAGACAATAAGTGATGCTAAGATTACTGGTTAAACACATGGAAAAATAATATTGGAATTGTATCTTATGTTTTAAACCAAAATAAAGTCAAGATATAATATAGTAACACTACATTTTGTCAAATAGAAGCTGCTATTGATTTTAAGATGCATCATTTTTTGTTCCACTAAAAATCAATTCATCAGCTGATTAAAAAAATCAAACAATACATCCAAAACTAAACTCCTGAGCCTCCCTCCCAAACTTGCTCCACCCAGAATTCTTCCCAACTCAGTTGATGGAAATTCCATCCTTCCAAACATTTTGTGATTATCCTTGATTTCTCACTTTCACTCCCTATATCCAATCTATTTGGAGCATAGTGTTGTCTTTAGAATGGAAATATATGTAGAACCTAATCACTTCTTATCAGGGTCATTTCTATCTTTTGGTGTAGGGCTATTTCCATGTAGTTCTAAGTACCAACATCTCTTGCCTGGATTTTTGTAGTAGCCTTCAACTTGACTTCCTGCTTCCAATCTATTTTCAACAGCAGGTTGGAGTGCCATAGTTATACCATAATAGATGACCCCCTCTTCTACTCAGAATCCTCTATGTGGCCTCACATGTGTTCAAATTAAAAACTAACATCTCTGTAGTGGTCAATGGAAGTTAAATACTTATACCCTTTGCTTCAAAATTTTAATTTCTTGAGAGTAAACAAAGGGAATAATAATTCATTTTTTATTATTAACTTGTAGACAAATGTTAAAGGATGTATTCATATATATATATTTCTTTACATATCACAAAATATATATACAATAACTAAGTAATGAAATGAAACTCCACAACTTAAATATCCAACCACAAGAGGATTTCTCAAGTAAATAATACTACATCTGTTGGATATATTGGAATAATAATATGTATCATTTAAGAATAATGATTGTGGATGCAAGATGGAGGTGGGAGAGATGACACAGAGAATTCCTCCCAAAACCACAAATAGTACAAAAATATAGTTAATGAATACAACTAACCCTAAAACAGCAAGAAGAAAGAAGGCTGCACCAGACTGCATACAGACCTCATGAACAGAGCAGACCTCATGAAACAGGGTAACATATGAAAGCCTTAATCCAGCAGCACCCAAGCCATTCTCCCACCCCAGCTCATTGGTGGGAGAAAGATAAATGGAGCCGGGAAGAGGTGGAAGCCTGGGACTGCTGAACACCTAGCCATGGAGATCTGCTTTGTGAGCGGAAGCCTATATTGTGTGGTGCTCTGGCCATTGTGGAGGTTAGAAGGGTGGAGAGCCTGAGAGACTGACATTCTGGCAGTTTGTGGAGGACGGGATCCACACCCAGCCGCTCTGTGTTAGAGGAAAGGCAGGCGGTCTAAGAAGCTTCCTAGCAGTGAGAGGGCTATGAAGGGGCGGGGTTTGCACAGAGCTTGCTGCAGGGGAGCAGGGAGAGCTGGACAAGGTTATCTGGGTGGGCTCTGCCCAGCTGGTGGGGAACTCTGAGGAGCCTCAGGTGCTCCATCCCCCTGGCTCCCTACTCAGCTCTGAGGCCTCCCACTGTGACACACAGCCTGCCAAGCCTTCCTCCTGGCCTACCAGCACCTGTTCACAAACCGACAGTCACCGTGATGGCGTCAGGCCAGCCAGAGGGAGGCCCCGCTTACAACAGCTAGAGATGCAAAGGACACAGGCTTACACATGTGTGCTTGGCCCACTGGCTCTGACACTGGAGATAGATAGGCACCACAGATGGGAATCAGGAAACAGATCTTTCCTCCCCCCAGGCACCAGCTCTGCTCCCCTATGAGCTCCAACCTCACTCTACGGGCTGAGCAGCTCCAGAGACTGGAGTTTCTTTGCACTAGTGGGCACCACTCAGAAATATGAGACGTCAAAAGAACATGGTTCAGACCAAAACCTCACAAACCCCAGAAAAAGGACCAAATGAAACTGAACTCACCAATCCTCCTGAAAGAGAGTTCAAAATAAAAATTTTAAACATGCTTATGGAAGTACAGAAAAATATTCAAGAACTCAGGAATGAATTTAAGTTGGAGATTCAATCAATAAGAAATTCCATATCTGAAATGAAACATACAATGGAGGGATGTAAAAGCAGATTAGACGTAGTAGAAGAGATGGTAAACAGAATAGAAATTAGAGAAGAGGAACACAAAGAAGCTGAGGCACAGAGAGAAAAAAGAATCTCTAAGAATGAAAGAATATTGAGAGAACTGTGTGACCAATCCAAACAGAACAATATTCACATTATAGGGGTACCAGAAGAAGAAGAAGAGAGAAAAAGGGATATAAAGTGTCATTGAGGAGGTAATTGCTGAAAACTTCCTGAATCTAGGGAAGGAGATAGTCTCTCAGGCCATGGAGGTGCACAGATCTCCCAACACAAGGAACCCAAGGAAGACAACATCAAGACATATAATAATTAAAATGGCAAAGCTCAAGGATAATGACAGACTTTTAAAAGCAGCTAGAGAGAGAAAAAAGATCACATACAAAGGAAAACCCATCAGGCTATCATCAGACTTCTTAAGAGAAACCTCACAGGCCAGAAGGGAGTGGCATGATATATTAATGCAATTAAGCTGAAGGGCCTTGAACCAAGAATACTCTACCCGGAAAGGTTATCATTTAAATTTGAAGGAGGGATTAAACAATTTTCAGATGAGCAAAAGCTGAGAGAATTCACCTCCCACAAACCACCTCTACAGTGCATTTTGGAGGGACTCCAATAGATGGAAGTATTCCTAAAGCTAAATAGATGTCACCCAAGGGACACACAAAGAGTACAGAATATGATTCATAACATACAAAGAATGGAGGAGGAAGAAAAAGGAGGGAAAAAAAAGAACCTTTAGGTTGTGTTTGTAATAGGATATGAAGTGAGTTAAATTAGACTGTTACATAGTAAGGGAATTACCCTTGAACTTTTGGTAACCATGAATCTAAAGCCTGCAATGGCAATAAGTACATACATATCGATAATCACCCTAAATGTAAATGGTCTGAATGCACCAATCAAAAGACATAGAGTTGCTGAATGGATAAAAAAAAAAGACCCATCTATATGCTGCCTACAAGTGACTCACTTCAAACCCAAAGACATACACAGACTGAAAGTAAAGGGATGGAAAAGATATTTCATGCAACTATTAGGGAGTAAAAAGCAGGAGTTGCAGTACTTGTATCTGACAAAATAGACTTAAAAACAAAGAAAGTCACAAGAGGCAAAGAAGGACATTTCATAATGTTAAACGGGTCAGTCCTACAAGAAGAAATAACTATTATAAGTATCTATGCACCCAACAAAGGATCACCTACATATGTGACACAAATACTAACAGAATTAAAGGGGGAAATAGAATGCAATGCATTCATTTTAGGAGACTTCAACACACCACTCACTCCAAAGGACAGATCAACCAGACAGAAAGTAAATAAAGAAACAGAGGCACTAAACAACATATTAGAACAGATGAACCTAATGGACATCTACAGAACACTCCATCCAAAAGCAACAGGATACACATTCTTCTCAAGTGCACGTGGAACATTTTCAAGAATAGATCATATATAAGGCCGCAAAAAGAACCTCAGTAAATTCAAAAACATTGAAATTGTACCAACCAGCTTCTCAGATCATAAAGGTATGAAACTAGAAATAAATTATTCAGAGAAAATGAAAAAGCCCACAAACACATGGATACTAAATAACATGCTCTCAAATAATCAATGGATCAATGACCAAATAAAAACAGAGATCAAACAATATATGGAGACAAATGATAAGAATAGTTCAACACCGCAAAATATCTGGGACACAGCAAAGGCTGTGCGAAGAAGGAAATATATAGCAATACAGGCTTACCTCAGGAAAGAAGAACAATCCCAAATGAAAGTCTAAACTCACAATTAATGAAACCAGAAAAGGAAGAACAAATGAGGCCCAAAGTCAGTAGAAGGAGGGACATAATAAAGATTAAAGCAGAAGTAAATAAAACTGAGAAGAATAAAACAATAGAATCAATGAAAGCAGGAGATGGTTCTTTGAGAAAATAAACAAAATAGATAAACCTTTAGCCAGACTTATCAAGAAAAAACAGAGTCTACACACATAAACAGAATCAGAAATGAGAAAGGAAAAATCACTATAGACACCACAGAAATACAAAGAATTATGAGAGAATACTATGAAAAATTATATGGTAACAGACTCAATAACCTAGAAGAAATGGACAACTTTCTAGAAAAATACAACCTTCCAAGGCTGACCCAGAAAGAAACAGAAAATATGAACAGACCAAATTACCAGGAAAGAAATAGAATTGGTAATCAAAAAACTACCTAAGAACAAAACGCCTGTACCAGATGGTTTCACTGCTGAATTTTATAAAACATTTAGTGAAGACATAATGCGCATCCTCATTAAAGTTCTCGAAAAAGTAAAGAGGAGGGAATACTCCCAAACTCATTCTACGAGACCAACATCACTCTAATACTAAAACCAGGCAAAGACACCACAAAAAAAGAGAATTACATACCAACATGCCTGATGAACATAGATGCAAAAATACTCAACAAAATATTAGCAAACCAAATTTACAAATACATCAAAAAGATCATCCATAATGATCAAGTGGGATTCATCCCAGGGATGCAAGGATGGTACAAAATTCGGAAGTCCATCAGCATCATCCACTACATCAACAAAAAGAAGGACAAACACCACACAATCATCTCCACAGATGCTGAAAAAGCATTTGACAAAATTCAACATCCATTCATGATAAAAACTCTCCACAAAATGGGTGTACAGGTCAAGTACCTCAACATAGTAAAGGCCATACATGACAAACCCACAGCCAACATTATACTTAACAGTGAGAAGCTGAAAGCTTTTCCTTTAAGATAGGGAACAAGACAAGGATGCCCACTCTCTCCACTTTTATTAAACATAGTTCTAGAGGTCCTAGTCATGGCAATCAGACAACACAAAGAAATAAAAGGCATCCAGATTGGTAAGGAAGAAGTCAAACTGTCCCTGTTTGCAGATGACATGATAGTGTATATAAAAAAACCTAAAAATCCACCCCAAAAATATTAGATATAATATCTGAATTTAGCAAAGTTGTGGGATACAAAATTAATACACAGATGTCTGTTGCATTCCTATACACTAACGGTGAACTAGCAGAAGGAGAAATCAGTAAAACAATTCCATTCACAATGCATCAAAAAGAATAAATACCTAGGAATAAACCCAACCAAGGAAGTGAAATACTCTGAAGACTACAAGACACTCTTAAGAGAAATTAAAGAGGACCCTAATAAATGGAAATTCATCCCATGCTCTTGGGTAGGAAGAATTAATATTGTCAAAATGGTTATCCTGCCTAAAGCAATCTACAGATTCAATGCAATCCATACCAAAATACCTACAGCATTCTTCGATGAACTAGAGCAAATAGTTCTAAAATTCATATGGAACAACAAAAGACCCCGAATAGCCAAAGCTATCCTGAGAAGGAAGAATAAAGCAGGGGGAATTTCATTCCCTGACCTCAAGCTCTACTATAAAGCCACAGTAATCAAGACAATTTGGTACTGGCACAAGAACAGACCCACAGACCAGTGGAACAGAATAGAGAGCCCAGATATAAACCCAAGCTTATATGGTCAATTAATATATGATAAAGGAATCATGGACATACCATGAGGAAATTACAGCCTCTTCAAAAACTGGTGTTGGCAAAACTGGAAAGCTACATGTAAGAGAATGAAACTGGATTACTGTCTAACCGCATACCCAAAAGTAAGCTCAAAATGGATCAAAGACCTGAATGTAAGTCATGAAACCATAAAACTCTTAGAAAAAAATATAGGCGTAAATCTCTTGGACATAAACATGAGCAACTTCTTCATGAACATATCTCCCTGGGCAAGGGAAACTAAAGCAAAAATGAACAAGAGGGTCTATATCAAACTATAAAGCTTCTGTACAGCAAAGGACACCATCTGTAGAAAAAAAAACATCCTACAATATGGGAGAATATATTCATAAATGACGTATCCAATAAGGGGTTGACATCTAAATTATAGAAAGAGCTCACGCACCTCAACAAACATAAAGCAAATAAGCCAATTAAAAAATGGGCAGAGGAACTGAACAGATGCTTCTCCAGAGAAGAAATTCAGATGGCCAACAGGTACATGAAAAGATGCTCCACATCGCTAATCATCAGAGAAATACAAATTAAAACCACAATGAGATATCACCTCACACCAGTTAGGATGACCACCATCCAAAAGACAAACAACAACAAATGTTGGCAAGGATGTGGAGAAAGGGGAACCCTCCTACACTGCTGGTGGGAATGCAAATTAGTTCAACCATTGTGGAAAGCAGTATGGAGGTTTCTCAAAAAACTCAAAATAGAAATACCATCTCACCCAGGAATTCCACTCCTAGGAATTTACCCTAAGAATGCAGCAGCGCAGTTTGAAAAAGACATATGCACCCCTATGTTTATCGCAGCACTATTTACAATAGCCAAGAAATGGAAGCAACCTAAGTGTCCATCAGTAGATGAATGGATAAAGAAGATGTGGTACATATACACAATGGAATCTTACTCATCCATAAGAAGAAAACAAACCCTACTATTTGCAACAACATGGATGGACCTAGAGGGTATTATGCTCAGTGAAATAAGCCAGGTAGAGAAAGACAAGTATCGAATGATTTCACTCATCTGTGGAGTATAAGAACAAAGGAAAAACTGAAGGAACAAAGCAGCAGCAGACTCACAGAACCCAAGAATGGAGTAACAGTTACCAAAGGGAAAGGGACTGGGGAGGATGGGAGGAAGGTAGGGATAAGGGGGGAATAGGGGCCTTATGATTAGCACACATAATGCAGTGGCAGGGGACATAGGTATTTATAGAGAAGACAAGTAATGATTCTATAGCATCTTACTATGCTGATGGACAGTGACTGTAGTGGGGTATGTGTGGGGGACTTGATAATAGGGCGTCTAGTAACCATAATCTTGTTCAAGTGGTTGTACATTAATGATACCAAAAAAAAAGGAATAATGATTGAACTATAAAACAGTATAGAAAAGAATGTGTGGTCAAAGGAATATTGTCTTATTTTACTTAACTAAGCAATACAATTATATTGACAATATTACATGCACTGACAAGCAGAACACACAATACTATGTGCAGACACTTTGGTAGTGATTATCAAGAATGTAAATGCATATGGATAAAAATGAGAAGACAATTGTAAAATATAAAAGGGTTTTTTAGAACAGTGATATTTTTTTCCTTCATATGCTTGAAAAACATACATTAACATTACTTGTTTTTTGAAAAGAATTAAACAACTTACAAGATATATGTTCGTTTATTTCTGTTATGAGTCATCACAGACAAAGAATCAACCATAAATCCTAAAATCCATTTGTCAAGGTCGAGTTTACCTTACCTGGGAATAAGCTCCCTGCTGCTTGCGTATCTTGGGAGCACTTACTCTTCTCTGCTGTAGAACTCAACTTGTTCACTGTGGCCATTGAGATCTTCTCTCCTGAGGACTGTGGTTTACTTATCAAGGCGATATGTAATCCACAGGTGTCAGCTAAGAGAAAGAGTTGAAACATTTAAACAGTGGGCAAAAAGCAAACAAAAGCCATACCATTCCATCTGGATGGGGCAGAGGGAAGGTGACTATCCCTTGGCTCAGTAGAGAAGGTGTGTTATACCTAAAATTTGGAACTGTTTATTATTCAGATCTGGATTGCTCCCTTTGTGTCACTAGCTTTGGAGTTAGGCATTTCTAAGTTCAAATGCAGGCTTGTGATCTTCCTAATGTGCCAAGTGCCACCAGGAGCAAATTTGTGTGTTTCAGTTTCCCATCTGTTTTTAATAATAACAATAACCCCAGCAGCAACCATGACACCTTCATTAAGGACTGTAAGGTTTCAGCCACCCTCAGCAAGTGGTTGCTGTATGGTTCATTACTGCTGTGGGAACTACCATAGAGGTGCTTCGCCTCAGAGCTGTCTCCTCTGGAATCCTCTGCTGGACCTGAGGACTTGGCTTCTAGTGCCCCGATGGTTCCCTTACTGCTTCCCATTTGATCCAATATGAGTGTTGCTGATATATGTATCACTAATAATTGGGGACTGAATTTGCATAATGAGATGATACAATCCTAATTCCATATTATTTTTCACCATAAATTGGTGATGTGTTTACAAAGCTCCAGAAAGAACTAGTACAGAAATCTTGATCTTTCTGCATGTAAGAGAACTAAAGAAAATCCTTACTACTTACAGCATTAGGATCTTTGAAACCCAAGGGGATTTTTGTGTGGTACTGTGTATAGGTTTACAATATTTGTGCTGTGTTTAGTGCTCAATTTATTAAATTTATAAATCTCTTAAAGAAAATGTTGCAAAATACATAACTACTTATGCCACTAACAAATTGAACTTGTTGGTTTAATAAATAAAATCTTCTTAATATTTAAATATTGTAACTTAAGTAGACCTGGTCTAATACAATACTGCTGTTGCAAACGGAGGCATCTCCCTATAATTAGAGACTTCTTAGCATCTCCCTATAATTAGCTTTCATTACCCAGAGGTGATTTTCCCCTAGAGGTGGGGCTTGTACAGTAGACTGCCCCACAAGAGTTCAAGCCTCTCTTGTGGCATGTGGCCAGCAGTGTCGCTTCTCTTTCTCACTTCACGACAGTGTGTGGTTACCAGGGTTCATTTTGTTCTCGGATCCCACTTTTCCTCAACTGCTTGCCCTACTTCAAGAAACCAAATCCATCCATTCTTTATATAAATGAACTTTATAAGTGGACATTCTTTTAAAAATGGGGCACACTTCTGTCTGCTCTGTATACTGAAGTTTTATTTAAAAAATACCCCTAATAATGCCATCCTTCTTTTGTTGTTATAACTATTATATTAGCATTTCTTACAGTAATGTCTCCTTTTTACAAAGTTACTTTGGAATCATGGTTTAAAAGTGATTCCATTTAAATGTGATTGGAATTTGCTTTTTATGTTAAAATTATCCTTCTGGGGTGCCATATAGCCTACCTAAATTTTGTACTATCTCATTGGTTCTTGACTCAGCATTCCTCTAGATGCTGTTTGGAACCAGAGCCACCTCCAACTCTGTCTTGGGTCAAAGCTCCACACCTTAACTGATCTGGGTGGGAAACCAAGGAAGTGAATTTGATTACAAAAGGCTGAAGTCCTTCAGGACACTAGGAATAGTAGCCCTGTTGCTGCAGTAAATCTGTCCAGGACAAAAGCCCAGTACACCCATCTTGAGGGGCAGTGGATCTTCATGTAAGAGATGGGGTACAGTTGCCAGTTTTTTTAATCTAGAATGTTTCTTCTCCACTACCTTACAGCTCTTCCTATGTGTCCTACAAGCTATTTGGTATAACAGAGATTATCATAGCCACTGTTACTAACTACTGTACCAAAGAGCCCAGATGTATCAGCCCCAGATGGAGATGCTGACACTCTTTGTCCAGGTCACCTAGTTGGTAAATGAAAGAGTTGGTATTTGTTAACAAAGCCCCAAGTTTAACTCCCCAAATTCCACTTTTAAATACCTCACAAGAGTGCCTGTTTCTTGGAAATGTCTTCCACAGTTGCCATTGTCTCAAAGTTTGTGGATGATCAGGCACAAAATTTTAGCTTTCTGCTTCTACCTCTCTTCTCTGCATTGTTAAGGAGATAAGGGCTTTTACATTTTCACTCACACTTTCTAAATCAATATGAGGACGCCTGTGTATATAAAAATGATCAGTTGTCACACAAGCCTCAGAAATCTTTCATATCAACACCAAGGCAAGTGACTTAGAGTCTGAGTAAGGACTTCAGTTTAGAATTTCCTCTTTCCTCCTGCTCTTGCCTTCACTGCTTTCTCAGCAGACAACTGAGTATTCTTTGCCACTCCTGCCCCCCACGCAGGGCTTGAACTGCTAAACATTAATGAGATTCATCAAAATAGAAGTTGAGTAAAAAGCATGTCTTGCCAAGTGGCCCTTGGGGGAGTCTACAGAAATGTATGCCTTGAGAATTTGGAATCTGCATCTTCTCTGCAGCTCTGCCTTCTTCTCTGTTGTGACCTTCTCAACCTTTCTCTTCAGGCAAGTCTCCTCAAAACTTCAGATGCATTCTGTAAGTCAAAATCTATGTGTGGTTTTTGCTTTTCTTTGTGGTCTCTTTAATGACTTTAGTTCTGTTTTGAAAATATTAAAAAGAGAGAATATTATAATTTAATAATTACTTTCAAAGTTTTGTTTTCAACTTTGTTATTTTTGTGTTTTTTCCCCTTTGAAATCTTATTAGTTTTTTTCTTTGAAATTCATGAACTATCATATTGTTCTGCAGAAAGACAGACATGAGCAGGATGCAGGGAGAGTAAAGCCCACCAAAAGGGACTCAAAGAGATAATCAGATAAAACCAGAGAGTCAGAAATGACTCACAGAGCTCATTAGATAAAATCACAAGGGCGAGGAGTGACTCAGAATGTCCAGACATTCCCTAGATGAAAAACAACTCCCCATGAGAAACTTCAGAGCACAGGCACCCCCCAAATAAGAAAAACATCAGAGCACAGGCACAGCAAACATCCGAGTGCAGCCCATGTCTTCATTTCACCAAGCAGATCAGTCCTCCAAGGCCAAGATTTGTCAGTCAAGGACTTTTCTTCCCTACCAAAAACCCCATAAAAGAAGCCTCACAGTAGGCAGTTGGAGCCTGTCTGACCTTAGGTTGGGCCTGCTCTGTGAGAGGGTAATAAAACTTGAAAAGCTTTGCTTTCTTGACTTTGGTTTCACTTCTCACTCTATCTGATGTCCCTCCTCCTCCAAAACGAGCTCCTTCTGAAAAATATTACAGATAAACTTGAACTTTACTCTGTTGCTTTCTCTGGTCCTTTCTCCTCTCCTTACATACACACACACACACACAAATACACACAAAACAACAAAAGCATCTCACATAAATTTAGTGAGATTTCTCCATATTTTTCAGTCTTTACTATCTATAGGTATGTTCACAAACTATATAAAATAGTGCTTTGTATTACTTCCAAATTTGTATATATGTTTTTGTGCGGTTGGACCTTTCTCGAAGGCTCTCTGGAGAATAAGCAACATGACTTTGGCACTCCCGCATGGGTGCAGTGGAAGCCAACCTCTCTGGTTTGTTTGTTTGTTTTGGTTGACTTGTTTTCATCTATACTCCCACACACTTGAACACATCTCCACCACTTTCCAAACTTGGGTGTAGTTTTGCTTATCCTTGTCTCAGAGATGAGGCAATGCCTTCAGATTCCTAACTTTAAGTAGATAGTTCATTTCCAGATCCCTGAATGCTCTGGGCCTGAAAAACAGACTTCTTTTTCTGTGTGAGCATTAAAATCAGTCTCCAGTCATGGAAAAGTCCCTGTTTCTGCTGGTTTCAGCTCCTGCTCATCACTTTGACCTTAAGTTCCTTCTTAGTTTATGTTCCTTGAGGAGATCAGCTGATTTTGAGCTTGACTATTTATAGTTATTTGAACTGTAGCATGGGAGAGTAAACCACCTCCTAGCACCCTTGTGGAGGTGTGAGAGCCTAGAAAAACCCATCGCTGAGATCAGTAATTCAGAAGGAGAAGCCTGGGTCTTGGGGATTCAGAGCTATTTTCTAAACATTTATTATATGTCATCCTCACAATTCTTTCAGGTAAGTTTTATTATATTCTTTACAAGGTAAGAGAAAAGAAAAATGGATCTGTCCCATCTGCACTTTGGGAATTTAAGCATTGGAGGGTGTAAATTTCACCTTCCAATGTAAAAGAGTTTTCCCTGAGTCATTTTTGAAGGACTCTGGACTCTGGGATAAATAATCAACTTCAGGATGCAAATATCATGTGAAATATTTCTAACCCTAAATATTATCCAAGTCAGAAAATGTGACTTTGGTTTTGCAATTTAATTTTTAACTTCATTTAAAAATGCTCTTGAGTTGTTTGTTTTTGCCTTCTACTTGGTTTGACTTCACAGAAATACACTCAAGTTGTCCTTCTGTTTGTTTTATCCACCTTTTATTCGTGTTTTCCTTTTGAAAAAGGTTGGTTTTTAAAATTTCTTTGTTTTCGTCATGAAAATTATGAAAAGATAGAGAGCACAATTCTTTGATATGTATTAAATTATCCTCGGAGCTGTTTTCATAAGACTGTGAATAACTTAATAACTAGCCAATTAATATTAGCATCGCTAATAATTAGCCACACAAAACTCAGCAAGATGCCAGCTCTGATTCCAGGTAATAGTTCAGAGGACTTCAGTGCACAATCCTACTGTGATCACAGAAAGCCTATCATCCAAAGTTTAGGAAGCCATGGTGGGCTCTGCAGAGGAAGCACTCTCACATGCACACTCTGCCCCAAACCTCATAATGCCCAGCAGTGTGTCAGGTAATTCAGGAGCAGCTGTCAAGCAATCACATCAGATGAGTCTAAATCCTGAAACAAAAGACTTGACTAAATGGAAATGGTCATTCTCTGGAACTTGGCTGCTTTTTCATACACACCCTAAACCATAGACCCATATGTTGTGTTATGTCTGCTCAGAACCTTAAATCCTCATCATGGCTGTGGGAAATTTCTTCTCTCCAAGTTCCAATCAAATCCCTATTTTGCCTTGCCATCTTTATAACAAGAGGGTCAATCTGGTCATCAAAGCAGAGTGGAACACCATCTCTCTTATTTTGCCTTCTATTAGCTGAGCAGAAGTGTACATCCTTTTGGTATCTGCACAACATATTCAGTTATGCACTAGATTGCCATATTGCAAACACTTGTTGCTTTTATCCTTAGAAATGAGTGCCTTCTAGCCAGCCCTCCAGAGTCAGTGCTGCTTATTTCAGCATCTCCAGTGCCAGGAACACCTAACTAAAACTGAAAAATCTTATGCTGTTGAGGGAGGCAGCCATGGAAAAGAAAAAAACATTAGTGACAAAAAAAAGTTTTAGGAGAAGACATGGAAGAAAATTAGGAGGACTAGTGGACTGGGTGTTATGTACTTCCAGACAGGATAGTAAGTAAAACTAAGTTGCTGTTTGTTTTACAGGAAGAATCTCATAACTCTCAGATAACTAAGACAGTGTTGCCTCTTTTAACCAGAACATATTATAGAATTTTAGCATGCAGAATTTATACCCAGACACCTTGACTTACTACCTGGGATGTGGAACAAATGTATTGTTCTTGGTGGACTCACACTTACTTGGAGATCATTGAAACAGGGATAAATTATGCAACAAAACAAAATCACTCACCAAACCTCATATACATAGAGTAGAATAGAATCGATTCCATATATTATATAGCTGCATATAATAGAAAATCAATAAATGAAAGTCATCATTTGCCATGACTATCATTACTGTTATTATTATTATTAACTCTGAAATGTCATGTAATGATATTCATGACTGAAAGCAATTAAAAATTGAACTTATTGAAAATAACCAAATATAATTGTATTTAAAAGTTGGAGGTAGCAATCTACATCAAGAAAATATCTCAAATAGATTACTGTATGCAGAAGAAAAAGGACAGCCTAGAAAATAATTGATTAACCATGTGAGCACTTTTTATTACTCTACAGGATTAATGGCAAAATATACCCATTTCTCCTCTGGACTCTGAAGTCAAATGTTTTGCCTGTGTGCTTTACTCCCACTGCAGACTGTACTCTTCCACAGTCCAGTCTAGAAACTGACCTTAGCTAATGGCACTTTTCAAAGAAGCTTAAGGTGGTCTGGTGTTAGTTTTAGTAAAAGCAAGTTTTAGACTAACTTCTGCCACATGTACAGACATTTATGAAACAACTACTTACTTGAAAGTTGGCATCAGGACAATTCATGCAGACTGTTTTGTCAGCCGCTAAATGTCAGGTGTCAGGCAAAAGGAAATCAACCTAAACCAATGGTTTGGACACAAGGTCATTTAGAAATCACGCTTAGAGTGCCCTCCATAACACTACAGGTTCTAGGCCTTGCTAGATTCTTCAGTCACAGATTTGGCACAGTCTGGACTTGTCAGAGACGTGGCTGGCAGAGGCCCAGCGAGAGCCTCCTCTGGCCTGTGACCTTTCCTCATATAATTCTCACTGATCACTTGGAGTGGGACTTCTTGGGGAAACTGACAGTCCACAGAGTGAAACCTTACATCAAATGTCACATACATATCTTCCTATATTAACATATTTAAAGACAAAATATAATTTTAACAAGCCAAATATTAAGTATTACAGCACATTCCTTAGGCTTGGAGAAACCAATATATCAACAGTTGACACATTCGTTGTAATTTGACTGCAAGTAAAACAGTCCAAAGTAACAAAAATGCCTTAAAAGTGCTTTCCTGTGGGGGCCCAAGATGGTGGCATGAGCAGGGCGGCAGAAATCTCCTCCTAAAACCATGTATAATTATGAAAATACAACAAATACAACTATTCCTAAAAGAGAGACCAGAAGATATAGTACAACAGCCAGGCTACATCTGCATCTGTTAGAACTCAGCACCTCATGAAGCAGGTAAGATACAAAGCCGTGACCTGGCAGTACCCGAGCACTCCCCCATTCCAGCTCACTGGCAGGAGGAAAAGAATCAGAGTGGGAGGGAGTGGAAGCACAGGACTGCTAAATAACCAGCCCCGGTGATCTTCACCAGGAGCACAGACACACATCGCATGGTGCACTGGAGATTAGAGAAATGGAAGGGCAGGATCCAAGACGGAGACTGCGAGCCAGTCCCCACAGCCAGCTCCCCAGGGACAAAAGAAAAGCGGGTGCTTTTTAAAAAGTCTTAAAGAGACAAGGGCCCAACAGCTGAACAAAGTAGTCCCAGCACACTCAGCCCAGCAGGCTGGGAATCTTGAGGAATTTTGGGCCCCCTAACTGGCTGCCTGGTAAAGCAGCCCCGCCAAAGCCCCTCATGGTGATAAGCAGCCTGCCATTCGTTCCCCTGCCAGCACTGCAAACTGACCGGTGGATCTGCCACAGCTGCGGAACACTGGGAGAGCAGCCCCGCCCACAGCAACCACACAGAATCTCCTCCCCCCTGGCACACAGCTGACCGGAAAGGGCTGCAGAAGCCAGAGCAAGGTCAGGAAGGCACCAAGAGGCACCAGACTTGCTGCAAAATGCACCCAGCATAGCTGCAAACCCCTGCAGTGCTCTAGGCTAGCCAGAGGGCATTCCTGCCCACGGCAGCTCAGGGTATTATCCCAGAGACTGCCTCTCAGTGTGCAGGTAACCATCATAGGCTGCAGAAGCCAGAGCAAGGCCCAGAAGGTGCAAAGGGGTGGCAGACTTGCTGCAGAATACACCCGGCATGGCTGCAACCCCCCCACAGAGCTCTAGGCTAGCCTGAGGGCGACCCTGCCCACGGTAGTTCAGGGGATTATCCCAGAGACTGCCTCCCAAGTGCGGGTAACTGGCACAGGCTATGGAGAAGGGCAAGGACAACAACAAGCAGGAAGGGAGTTTGTTCTCCCAGTGGACATATGTGTCACCTGCCTGTGACCACTTCTATCACGTGATAAAAAGACAGAAGAATCTGGTCCAGTCAAAAATCACCCAGACAACCCAAGAGAGAGGGCCTGGTGGGATAGATTTAAACAATCATCCTGAAAAAGAATTCAGAATAAAAGTTATAACCATGCTGATGGACCTACAGAGAAATATGCAAGAGCTACAGGATGAAGTCAGGAGGAACATTACAGAAACGAAATAATCGATTGACGGGCTTAAGAGCAGACTGGACGAGGTGTAAGAGACTGTTAATGGAATAGAAATCAGAGAACAGGAGTACAGAGAAGCTGAGGCAGAGAGAGATAAAAGGATCTCTAGGAATGAAAGGATACTAAGATAACTGTGTGATCAATCCAAATGGAACAGTATTCGCATTATAGGAGTACCAGAAGAAGAGAGAGAAAAAGGGATAGAAAGTGTCTTTGAAGATATAATTAAGGAAAACTTCCCCAAGCTGGGAAAGGAAATAGTTTCTCCTTTGGAAGCCCACAGATCTCCCAACACAAGGGACCCAAGGAGGACAACACCAAGACACATAATAATTAAAATGGCAAATGTCAAAGACAAAGACAGAGTATTAAAGGCATCCAGATAGAGAAAAAAGATCACCTACAAAGGAAAACCCATCAGGCTAACATCAGATTTCTCAACAGAAACCTTACAGGCTAGAAGAGAATGGCATGATACATTTAACACAATGAAACAGAAGGACCTTGAACCAAGAATACTGTATCCAGCACGATTATCATTTAAATTTGACAGAGGGATTAAACAATTCCAAGACAAGCGAAAGTTGAGGGAATTTGACTCCCACAAACCACCTCTACAGGATATCTTAAAGGGACAGCTCTAGATGGAAGCACACCTAAGGTAAAAGATGTCACCAGAGAAAATAAAATCATAGCAAAGAAAGCAGACCATCAAAATACTAACTAAAGGCAAAAAGTAAAATCAACTATCCACAAAAACAAAGGAAATGTAAAAGAGTACAGAATAAAACACCTAGTATATAAAGAAGGGAGGAGGAAGAATAAGAAGAGAGAGAAATAAAGAACCATCAGACCGTGTTTATAATAGCTTAACAAGAGAGTTAAGTTAGACTGTTAAATAGTAAAGAAGCTACCCTTGAACTTTTGGTAACCACGAATCTAAAGCCAGCAATGGCAATAAGTACATATCTATCAATAATCACCCTAAATGTAAATGGACTGAATGCACCAATCAAAAGACACAGTGTTACTGAATAGATAAAAAAACAAGACCCATCGATATGTTGCTTACAAGAGACTCACCTCAAACCCAAAGATATACACAGACTAAAGGTGAAGGGATGGAAAAAGATATTCCATGCAAACAACAAGGAGAAAAAAGCAGATGTTGCAGTACTTGTATCAGACAAAATAGACTTCAAAACGAAAAAAGTAGCAAGAGATAAAGAAGGACATTACTTAATGATAACGGGGTCAGCCCAACAAGAGGATATAACCACTATAAATATATATTCACCCAACACAGGAGCGCCAGCATATGTGAAACAAATACTAACAGAATTGAAGGAGGAAATGGACAGCAATGCATTCATTTTAGGAGACTTCAATACAACACTCACTCCAAAGGAAAGATCAACCAGACAGAGAATAAGTAAAGACACAGAGGCACTGAACAACACACTAGAACAGATGGACCTAACAGATATCTACAGAACTCTACACCCAAAACCATCAGGATACACATTCTTCTCAAGTGCACATGGAACATTTTCCAGAATAGACCACATACTAGGCCACAAAAAGAACCTCAGTAAATTCAAAAATATTGAAATCCTACCAACCAACTTCTCAGATCACAAGGTGTAAAGCCAGAAATAAATTATAGAAAGAAAATAAAAAGTCTCACAAATACATGGACACTAAACAACATGCTCCTAAATAATCAATGGATAAATGACCAAATTAAAGCAGAGATCAAACAATATATGGAGACTAATGACAACAATAACACAAAGCCCCAACTTCTGTGGGATGCAGCAAAGGCAGTTCTAAGAGGAAAGTATATTGCAATCCAGGCCTATTTAAAGAAGGAAGAACAAACCCAAATGAATAGTCTAAAGACACAATTACTGAAATTGGAAAAAGAAGAACAAATGAGGCCCAAAGTCACCAGAAGGAGGGAAATAATAAAGATCAGAGAAGAAATAAATAAAATTGAGAAGAATAAAACAATAGAAAAAAATCAATGAAACCAAGAGCTGGTTCTTTGAAAAAATAAACAATATTGGTAAACCCCTAGACAGACTTATTAAGAGAAAAAGAGAATCTACACACATAAACAGAAACAGAAATGAGAAAGGAAAAATCACGACGGACCCCACAGAAATACAAAGAACTATAAGAGAACCTAGAAGAAATGGACAATTTCTTAGAAAAATACAACCTTTGAAGACTGACCAAGCAAGAAACAGAAAACCTAAACTGACCAATCACCAGCAATGAATGAATAGGTAATCAAAAAACTACCCAAAAACAAAACCCCCAGGCCAGATGGATTCACCTCTGAATTTTACCAAACACATAGAGAAGAAATAACACCCATTATTCTTAAAGATTTTCAAAAAAAGAAGAGGAGGGAATACTTCCAAACTCATTCTATGAAGCCAGCATCACTCTAATACCAAAACCGGGCAAAGACCTCACCAAAAAAGAAAATTACAGACCATTATCCCTGATGAACATAGAGGCAAAAATACCCAACAAAATATTAGCAAAACGAATTCAAAAATACATCAAGAGGATCATACACCATGATCAAGTGGGATTCATCCCAGGGATGCAAGGACGGTACAACATTCGAAAATCCATCAACATCATCCACCATATCAACAAAAAGAAGAACAAAAACCACATGATCATCTCCATAGATGCTGAAAAAGCATTTGACAAAATTCAACATCCATTCATGATAAAAACTCTCAACAAAATGTGTATAGATGGCAAGTACCTCAACATCATAAACGCCATATATGACAAACCCACAGCTAACATCATACTTAACAGTGAGAAGCTGAAAGCTTTTCATCTAAGATCGGGACAAGACAGGGATGCCCACTTTCTCCACTGTTATTCAACATAGTACTAGAGGTTTGAACCACGGCAATCTGACAAAACAAGGAAATACAAGGCATCCAGATTTGTAAAGAAAAAGTCAAATTATCAGTATTTGCAGATGACATGATATTGTACATAAAAAACCCTAAAGACTCCACTCCAAAACTACTAGAACTAATATCTGAATTCAGCAAAGTTGCAGGATACAAAATTAACACACAGAAATCTGTTGCTTTCTTATACACTAAGAATGAGCAAACATAAAGAGAAATCAGGAAAAGAATTCCATTCACAATTGCATCAAAAAGAATAAAATACCTAGGAATAAACCTAACCAAGGAAGTGAAAGACCTATACCCTGAAAACTACAAGACACTCCTAAGAGAAATTAAAGAGAACACTAACAATTGGAAATTCATCCCATGCTCTTGGCTAGGAAGAATAAATATTGTCAAAATGGCTATACTACCTAAAGCAATCTACAGATTTAACGCAATCCCTATCAAAATACCAACAGATTTCTTCAATGAACTGGAATAGTCTAAAATTCATATGGAACCACAGAAGACCCCGAATAGCCAAAGCAATCCTGAGAAAGAGGAATAAAACAGGGAATGACGCTCCCTGACTTCAAGCTCTACTACAAAGCCACAGTAATCAGGACGATTTGGTACTGGCACAAAAACAGACCCACAGACCAGTGGAACAGAATAGAAAATCCAAACATTAACCCAAACACCTACAGTCAATTAATATATGATAAAGAGCCTTGCATATACAATGGGGAGATGACAGCCTCTTCAGCAGCTGGTGTTGGAAAAACTGGACAGCTACATGTAAGAGAATGAAACTGGACTACTGTCTAACCCCATACACAAAGGTAAACTCAAAATGGATCAAAGACCTGAATGTAAGTCATGAAGCCATAAAACTCTTGGAAAAAAACATAGGCAAAAATCTCTTGGACATAAACATGAGCAACTTCTTTATGAACATATCTCCCAGGGCAACGGAAACTAAAGCAAAAATGAACAAGTGGGACTATATCAAGCTGAAAAGCTTCTGTACAGCAAAGGACACGATCAGTAGAACAAAAACACATTCTACAGTATGGGAGAATATATTCATAAATGACATATCCGATAAGGGGTTGACATCCAAAATATATAAAGAACTCACGCACCTCAAGAAACAAAAAGCAAAAAATTCAGTTAAGAAATGGGCAGAGGACATGAATAGACACTTCTCCAAAGAAGAAATTCAGATGGCCAACAGCCACATGAAAAGATGCTCCACATCGCTAATCATCAGAGAAATGCAAATTAAAACCACAATGAGATATCATCTCACAGCAGTAAGGATGGCCACCATCCAAAACACAAAGAACTACAAATGTTGGTGAGGATGTGGAGAAAGGGGAACACTCCTACACTGCTGGTGGGAATGCAAATTAGTTCAACCATTGTAGAAAGCAGTATGGAGGTTTCTCAAAAAACTTAAAATAGAAATACCATTTGACCCAGGAATTCCACTCCTAGGAATTTACCCTAAGAATGCAGCAGTGCAGTTTGAAAAAGACATATGCACCCGTATGTTTACTGCAGTGCTATTTACAATAGCCAAGGAATGGAAGCAGCCTAAGTGTCCACCAGTAGATGAATGGATAAAGAAGAAGTGGTACATATACACAATGGAATATTATTCCGCCATAAGAAGAAAACAAATGCAGACATTTGCAACAACATGGACGGAGCTAGCGGGTATTGTGCTCAGTGAAATAATCCAGGCGGAGAAAGACAAGTATCAAATGATTTCACTCATCTGTGGAGTATAAGAACAAAGGAAAAACTGAAGGAACAAAACAGCAGCAGACTCACAGAACCCAAGAATGGACTAACAGTTACCAAAGGTAAAGGGACTGGGGAGGATGGGTGGGAAGGGAGGGATAAGAGGGAAAAAGGGGCATTACGATTAGCAGACGTAATGTTGGGGGGGCACAGGGAGGGCTGTACAACTCAGAGGACAAGTAGTGGTTCTATAGCATCTCACTACGCTGATGGACAGTGACTGTAATGGTGTATGTGGGGGGGACTTGATGATGTGGGGAGTCTAGTAACCATGATGTTGCACATGTAATTGTAGATTAATGATACCAAAATTAAAAAGAAAAGTGCTTTCCTAGATACCACACAAAACTGTCTCACAAAATGAGAGTTTGCATGACAATCCAATGCTAAACTATACTTAAAAAAAAACAGTTAACATAATATTGCTAGAAAGGACAAAGTGGAGACTGGCAAAATAACAAATGAAAGAAACAGAGAAACTTTATTGAAATAATGCTATGTAACATCTGCCACAGCTTTCACTGAAACTGCAATGGCTCCTACAAGAGCCTTTGGTATCACTTTCTTCTTTTCCTAAGAATCAGGTCACCTGCTGAGTTTTGTTATGTGGGGACATCACTTACCCTTGGCCTTGTGGTGGCTCTCGTTCTTCGTGGGCAGCAGCATGGCCGGGAAGTTGGGCAGGACGCCGCCCTGCGCTATGGTCACGCGGTCCAGCAGCTTGTTGAGCTCCTTGTCGTTGCGGATGGCCAACTGCAGGTGGCGCCGACTGATACGCGTCTTCTTGTCGTGAGCTGCGTTCCCCGCCAGCTCCAGGATCTCGGCCGTCAGGTACTCCAGCACGGCCGCCAGGTACACGGGCGCGCCGGCCCCGACCCGCTCCGCGTAATTGCCCTTGAGGAGCAGGCGGTGCACGCGGCCCACGGGGAACTGCAGCCCGGCCCGCGATGACCGGGTTTTGGCCTTGGCGCGAGACTTGCTGCCCTGCCGCCCAGGAGCAGACATCCTCCGCGATGTAGCGCTCGATGATGCAAAAGAAAAAAGGAAAATGAGAGGTTAGTAAGGGAGGAAATCAAATAGGTTTTGAGTATGCCAGGGGTTTTGAAGTGTTTTGTCTCTCAAACAGTTCCAAGAAAACCATGTATAATATGCATTTTTTTGTATGACTATTTATGGAATATGCATATTTTGAATTATTTGTATGTTTTTATTATTTTGTAGAGGAAATACTTATTCCCTCTATAGAATATTAGAAAACAAATGGGATATAGAAGTACGAAAGTCACAAAAATATGTTATGCATTAATAGTGTTTAACAATTAGATCATGTGCCAGTTAAGGAACAGAAGGACCAATGCCAAACATTATGAAGCCTGAAATAAACATAAGACATCTATATGAGCCCCAAATATTCATGATATACTAAATACAGATATTCCCTACTTTTGAAAGTTTGCATTACCCCATTTCGCTTTCATGAAAGACATATATCAGTACCTGTTTTTGCTAATCAAAAGAAATCCAAAGAGGATTTTCACTTTTAGGAAAAAAAGAGAAAAGGCGCTGAGCCTTTGCTGTGCAGCTGGCCGTTCTGTAGAGGCAGCTGGCACCCTGAGCAGTGACTGTGGCCCCACCAAGCACGTTCCCAACATCCCAGCATCTAGCTGCCAGAGCTTTGAACAGTCTGTAAGCATCTGTGATATACAAGGGTTGACTATGTATCTTGAGATGAACTAGAATATTATATATCCTACTGTACAATTTTGTCAGAAAAGGTTTT
>JAQQAC010007890.1:41547230-41597624 GCA_029783875.1 Phataginus tricuspis | reverse complement strand
GTTTTATATATATATATATATATATATATATATATATATATATACACACATATATTTTTTATTTTGGTACTGTTAATGCACAACCACTTGAACATTATGGTTACTAGACACCCTATTATCAAGTCCCCCTCACATACCCCATTACAGTCACTGTCCATCAGTATAGTAAGAGGCTACAGAATCATTACTTGTCTTCTCTGTAAATACTGCCTTAAGCATGTCCCCACCCCACTGCATTAAGTGTGCTAATCGTAAGGCCCCTTTTCCCCCCTTATCGCTCCCTGCCTACCGATCCTCCCTAGTCCCTTTCCCTTTGATAACTGTTAGTCCATTCTTGGGTTCTGTGAGTCTGCTGCTCTTTTGTTCCTTCAGTTTTTCCTTTGTTCTTATAATCCACAGATGTGTGAAATCATTCGATACTTGTCTTTCTCTGCCTGGCTTATTTCATTGAGCATAATACCTTCTAGCTCCATTCATGTTGTTGCAAATGTCTGGATTTGTTTTCTTCTTACGGACGAATATTATTCCATTGTGTATATGTACCACATCTTCTTTATCCATTCATCTACTGATGGGCACTTAGGTTATTTCCATTTCTTGGCTATTGTACATAGTGCTGCAATAAACATAGGGAAACATATGTCTTTTTCAAAGTGCACTGCTGCATTCTTAGGGCAAATTCCTAGGAGTGGAATTCCTGGGTCAAATGGTATTTCTATTTTTAGGTTTTCAGGAACCTTCATACTGCTTTCCACAATGGTTGAACTAATTTACACTCCCACCAGCAGTGTAGGAGGGTTCCCCTTTCTCCACATCCTCACCAACATTTGTTGTTGTTTGTGTTTTGGATGGTGGCCATCCTTACTGATGTGAGGTGATGTCTCATTGTGGTTTTAATTTGCATTTCTCTGATGATTAGCAATGTGGAGCATCTTTTCATGTGCCTGTTGGCCATCTGAATTTCTTCTTTGGAGAAGTGTCTGTTCAGCTCCTCTGCCCATTTATTAATTGGCTTATTTGCTTTTTTTTTTTGATGAGGTGTGTGAGCTCTTTAAATATTTTGGACATCAACCCTACCGGATATGTCATTTATGAATATATTCTCCCATACTGTAGGATGTCTTTTTGTTCTACTGATGGTGTCCTTTGCTGTACAGTAGCTTTTTGGTTTGATATAGTCCCACTTGTTCATTTTTGCTTTAGTTTCCCTTGCCCAGGGAGATATGTTCATGAAGAAGTTGCTCATGTTTATGTCCAAGAGATTTTTGCCTATGTTTTTTTCAAAGAGTTTTATGGTTTCATGACTTACATTCAGGTCTTTGATCCATTTTGAGTTTACTTTTGGGTATGGGGTTAGACAATAATCCAGTTTCATTCTCTTATACATAACTGTCCAGTTTTGCCAACACCAGTTGTTGAAGAGGCTGTCATGTCCCCATTGTATATCCATGGCTTCTTTATCATATATTAATTGACCATATAAGCTTGGGTTTATATCTGGGCTCTCTATTCTGTTCCACCGGTCTGTGGGTCTGTTCTTGTGCCAGTACCAAATTGTCTTGATTACTGTGGCTTTGTAGTAGAGCTTGAAGTCAGTGAGCATAATTCCCCGTTTTATTCTTCGTTCTCGGGATAGCATGGCTATTCAGGATGTTTTGTCATTCCATATGAATTTCAGAACTATTTGTTATAGTTCATTGAAGAATGCTGTCAGTATTTTGATAGGGATTGCATGGAACCTGTAGAATTCTTTAGGCAGGATGGCCATTTTGACAATATTAATTCTTACTAACAAAGAGCATGGGATGAATTTCCATTTATTAGTGTCCTCTTTAATTTCTCTTAAGAGTGTCTTGTAGTTTTCAGAGCATAGGTCTTTCACTTCCTTGGTTAGGTTTATTCCTAGGTATTTTATTCTTTTTGATGCGATTGTGAATGGAACTGTGTTACTGATTTCTCTTTCTGCTAGTTCACCGTTAGTGTATAGGAATGCAACAGATTTTGTGTATTAATTTTGTATCCCACAACTTTGCTGAATTCAGATATTATATCTAGTAGTTTTGGAGTGGATTTTTAGGGTTTTTTTATGTACGCTATCATGTCATCTGCGAACATGGACAGTTTGACTTCTGCCTTGACAGTCTGGATGCCTTTTATTTCTTTGTGTTCTCTGATTGCCGTGGCTAGGACCTCCAGAACTATATTGAATAAAAGTGGAGAGAGTGGGTGGGTATCTTTGTCTTGTTCCCAACCTTAAAGGAAAAGCTTTCAGCTTCTCACTGTTAAGTATAATGTTGGCTGTGGGTTTGTCATATATGGCCTTTATTATGTTGACATACGTGCCCTCTATACCCATTTTGTTGAGAGATTTTATCATGAATGGATGTTGAATTTTGTCGAATGCTTTTTCAGCATCTATGGAGATGATCATGTGGTTTTTGTCGTTCTTTTTGTTGATGTAGTGGATGAAGTTGATGGATTTCCTAATGTTGTACCACCCTTTCATGCCTGAAATGAATCCCTCTTAATCATGATGGATAAACTTTTTGATATATTTTTGAATTTGGTTTGCTAATATTTTGTTGAGTATTTTTGCATCTATGTTCATCAGGGATATTGGTCTGTAATTTTCTTTTTTTGTGGTGTCTTTGCTTGGTTTTAGTATTAGAGTGTTATTGGTCTCGTAGAAGTAGTTTGGGAGTATAACTTCTCTTCTTCTTTTTGGAGAACTTTAATGAGAATGGCTATTATGTCTTCACTAAATGTTTGATAAAATTCAGCAGTAAAATTACCTGGTCCAAGGGTTTTGTTCTTAGGTAGTTTTTTGATTACCAATTCAATTTCTTTGGTGGTAATTGGTCTATTCAGATTTTCTGTTTCTTCCTGGGCCAGCCTTTGAAGGTTGTATTTTTCTGGAAAGTTGTCCATTTCTTCTAGGTCATCCAGTTTGTTACCATATAATTTTTCATAGTATTCTCTCATAATTCTTTGTATTTCTGTGGTGTCCGTAGTGATTTTCCCTTTCTCATTTCTGATTCTTTTTATGTGTGTAGACTCTTTTTTTCTTCATAAGTCTGGCTAAGGGTTTATCTATTTTGTTTATTTTCTCTAATGACCAGCTCCTGCTTTCATTGATTATTTCTATTGTTTTATTCTTCTCAATTTTATTTATTTCTTCTTTAATCTTTATTATGTCCATCCTTCTACCAACTTTGGGGCTCATTTGTTCTTCCTTTTCTAGTTTCACTAATTGTGAGTTTAGACTGTTCATTTGGGATTATTCTTCTTTCCTGAGGTAGGCCTGTATTGCAATACATTTCTCTCTTAGCACGGCCTTCTCTGCATCCCACAGATTTTGCGGTGTTGAATTGTTGTTATCATTTGTCTCCGTATATTGCTTGATCTCTGTTTTTATTAGGTCATTCATTCATTGATTATTTAGGAGCATGTTATTAAGCCTCTGTGTTTGTGGGCTTGTTTTCTTTGTGTAATTTATTTCTAGTTTCATACCTTTGTGATCTGAGAAGCTGGTTGGTACAATTTCAATCTTTTTGAATTTACTGAGGTTCTTTTAGTGGCCTAGTATATGATCTATTCTTGAAAATGTTCCATGTGCACTTGAGAAGAATGTGTATCCTGTTGCTTTTGGATGGAGTGTTCTGTAGATGTCCATTAGGTACATCTGTTCTAATATGTTGTTCAGTGCTTCTGTCTCTTTATTTATTTTCTGTCTGCGTGATCTATCCTTTGGAGTGAGTGGTATGTTGAAGTCTCCTAAAATGAATTCAGTGCATTCTATTTCCCCTTTAATTCTGTTAGTATTTGTTTCACATATGTAGGTGATCCTGTGTTGGGTGCATAGATACTTATAATAGTTATTTCTTCTTGTTGGGCTGACCCTTTTAACATTATGTAATGTCCTTCTTTGTCTCTTGTTACTTTCTTTGTTTTTAAGTCTATTTTGTCAGATACAAGTACTGCAACTCCTGCTTTTTACTCCCTATTAGTTGCATGAAATATTTTTCCATCCCTCCACTTTCAGTCTGTGTATGTCTTTGGGTTTGAAGTGAGTCTCTTGTAGGCAGCATATAGATGGGTCTTGGCTTTTTATCCATTCAGTATCTCTATGTCTTTTGATTGGTGCATTCAGACCATTTACATTTCGGGTGATTATAGATAGATACGTACTACTGCCATTGCAGGCTTTAGATTCGTGGTTACCAGATGTTCAAGGGTAATTCCCTTACTATCTCACAGTCTAATTTAACTCATTTAGTGTGCTAGTACAAACACAACATAAAGGTTCTTTTTTTTTCGTCCTTTTTTTTCCTCCTCCATTCTTTGTATGTTATGAATCATATTCTGTACTCTTTGTCTTCCCTTGGGTGACATCTATTTAGCCTTAGGAGTACTTCCATCTATAAGAGTCCCTCCAAAATGCACTGTAAAGGTGGTTTGTGGGAGGTGAATTCTCTCAGCTTTTGCTCATCTGAAAATTGTTTAATCCCTCCTTCAAATTTAAATGATAACCTTTCCGGGTACAGTATTCTTGGTTCAAGGCCCTTCTGCTTCATTGCATTAAATATATCATGCCACTCCCTTCTGGCTGGTTAGGTTTCTCTTGAGAAGTCTGATGATAGCCTGATGGGTTTTCCTTTGTATGTGATCTTTTTTCTCTCTCTAGCTGCTTTTAAAAGTCTGTCTTTATCCTTGATCTTTGCCATTTTAATTACTATATGTCTTGATGTTGTCTTCCTTGGGTACTTTGTGTTGAGAGATCTGTGCACCTTCATGGCCTGAGAGACTATCTCCTTCCCCAGACTGGGAAAGTTTTCAGCAATTACTTCCTCAATGACATTTTCTATTCCTTTTTCTCTCTCTTCCTCTTCTTGTACTCCTATTATGCGAATATTGTTCCGTTTGGATTGGTCACACAGTTCTCTCAATATTCTTTCATTCTTAGAGATTCTTTTTTCTCTCTGTGCCTCAGCTTCTTTGTATTCCTCTTCTCTAATTTTTTTTCCATTTACCGTCTTTTCTACTCCATCTAATCTGCTTTTAAATCCCTCCATTGTATGTTTCCTTTCAGATATTTCTTATTCCTTTCAGGAATTTCTTAATGATTGAATCTCCAACTTAAATTCATTCCTGAGTTCTTGAATATTTTTCTGTATCTCCATAAGCATGTTTATAATTTTTATTTTAAACTCTCTTTCAGGAAGAGTTGTGAGTTCAGTTTCATTTGGCCCTTTTTCTGAGGTTTGTGAGATTTTTGTTCTTAACCATGTTTTTTTGATGTTTCATATTTCTGTGTGGTGCCCACTAGTGCACAGAAACTCCAGTCTCTGGAGCTGCTCAGCCTGTAGGGTGATTTTGGGGGTCATAGGGGAGCGGAGCTGGTGCCTGGCGGGAGGGAACATCTGTTTCCTGATTCTCATCTGCAGTGCCTGTCTTCAGTATCACAGCCAGTGGGCTGAGCACACAGGTGTAAGCCTCTGTGCTTGGCGTCTCTAGTTGATATAGGCAGGGCCTCCCTCTGGCTGGCCTGACGCCAGTGCAGTGACTGCCAGTTTGCGAGCTGGTGCTGTCAGGCCAGGAGGAAGGCTCAGCAGGCTATGTGTCGCAGTGGGGGGCCTTGGGGCTAGGTAGGTGTGGGGAACTGCCTTTGCATCCAGCCTCGCCACGAGGGTGGCCGCTGAGAACTGCCTTTGAATCTCAGCCATGCCACAAAAGATGGCCACTGAGAACTCAGCCGCGCTGCAGGGGTGGCCGCCAAAAGCCCCCTGAGGTTTAGCTGCGCCCACTCCGGTCCGCTTCTTACATCAGAGACAGCTGCGCAGGCGCACAGCTCTGTGCCTGATTCGGAAAAGTAAAGTCACCTTATTGGCATAGGTGACCGATGGGGGGAGGCTTCACCCTATATATCCCATGCCCTGAGCCCCAATAAATGAGTTCTCCCCTTGAGTGAACTTCCTGTCGCGTCTGATTGTCTCCGGGGAAAAGGGGCGGCCAGCGGCGAGTGGCCAGTGGCCAGCGGCCAGCGGCGGTGGCAGCAGAGGCTGGAGCGGCTGCAAGCGGTGGCGCCGCCGAGCTCCGGAGGCTGCGGGAACGGGCGGACAGCCGGCGCTTACCTCCCTTGCTCTGCCTATCGGGGCGAGCCTCTCTCCCTGCCTTCCTCCCCTCCGCTGGTTCGGAGGGTCGCAGAAAGAGCTTGTAACACAAAGAGCTGTAGTCCTGACCGAGAGCAGGACCGGCGGGAGAGAGAGGTGAAAAAACCCGATAACTGGCGCCTAAACGTGGGACACGTCCAAGGAAGCGTGTGGGGCACGTCCGAAGAGGCGTGTGAGGAACGCAGACGGATCAACGATCACTCGGTCAGCGGCCGGACCGATAGTCAGCAGAGTTAAGCAGTCGGATTACGTGGTAAGCGCACTCCCGGGAAAAAGGGAAAGGCAACTTTCTAAGAATGAACCTGCGCTTAAAGCGCTGATATGCTTAAGAGCTGAGGATTAGAACTCTCAGACTCTCAAGCTGAGAAGGTCTGGGAAGCCTTAGTAACGGTGGCTCCTTGACTTTCTGCTAGTACAGCATCTCTGCTAATGAGACAGGGACTGTGAGTGTAGTCAGAGTGGGGGGAGGACCTCCGGGAAAAAGCAAGGCAGAATATTTGCAGTCAGAGCAAGGTAACTATATGCAGGGAAACTCTCTTCCAAGACTCTGTGTTAAACATTAAGCTCCAGAGTCATTCTTCAGTGAGATAGGTGGGTGTTCCCCAGATAAAGAGGAGTACCTCATGCTTTTATTATGCTAATCACTTGTAGGATTCACTTTAGCATGCTAAAAGGCTCAGGCCTGTTTGCTGTCTTTCCTTTTCAGATCTGATGGGGTGGTTTTGCAAACCAGGCAACTAATTTAGCATGCAAACCCAGCTGTAAACAACATAGTAAAAAGCAGCAAAAGACTCCACCTTAAAGATAAGGTTGCATTTTATCACCCAGGAAGTTTGGGAAGCAGGATTCTTAACTTTCTCTTTAGCAAACAGACAATACCTCAGCCCACGTGGGGGCGGGGCAGGTCGCCTTTTGATATGCTACTAGACCAAGACGCCAGTATCCCAGAGGGAGATGGGGTGAGAAATTCCTTGTGTTAATTCTGGGTGTTCAGACAAATGCAGCACACCGGACTCTCTTGTCCCCTCCTGGGGTGAGCCGGAGCTCTGTCCTATCACTTTATTTCTAAATAAAAGCCTGTGCCTTGCTCTCCTACTTTGCATGTTTGCTAAGCATCACTTAGGCATGAGAAAATAAGCGCTAGAGTTGGATTTTTGTCTCTTAGTAGTAAAATAAAACTGTCAGCTGTTTGGGTCTATAAATTTGTCTTTAGATTAGTTCTTTAAGACTGGCTTAATATGGACTAGTTTTTTTGGAACCTGCAGAATGTAAAAAAGCAATTTTTCTTCTTGAAAGACTTAACGTTATATGTTCCAGCTTATTGAAAGCAATTAAATATTAATGTTAATTGCATATAAACCTAAATGATAATCTTAAAAGTCAAAGTGACAGAATAAAGTTTACTTTGATCAATTTTAGTAAGTTACTGTATGTGTTAAGATCCAGAAGTAACCTTAAGTTTAAAATATTGAAATAGAACTAAAAATAAGGAAAGCCTGTATACCTTAAGGCAAAGGATATTCACATGTTAATAAGGCTCTGTTGAATGAAAGGTTTGATGAACACTTGATGTTTGATCTTTCCTTTTCTGAGAATTCATAGAAGTGTTTGCTTCAGGATATCTTGCCATGTAATTAAATTCTAGGAATTTTTATTTAGTTAAATTTAAGTGATAATTTTATATATAGCATTGAAACAAGTTTTCTGACTCTTAATAGTTAGTTCATTTTTCAGATTATATGCAAATTTCCCCAGTAAGATATTATGCTTTTAGATTGCCTTTCTTGCAGTTTTTATTGGCAAATAGCAGTCTCCATGCTTTTGAAGACTCTTAGTGATATTGAGAAGATATAATTTATTATAAGCAGTAAATTCAGCTCATGTTAAAAGAGAAATACATTTAGAGACATCTTGTAATGCATAGAGCTGTTGGTGTGAGTTGTTTTAAGTTTATCAGTTATTTCAAAATAGTGCAAATATTCCAAGAAATAACAAAATTGCTGTTATTAGAGATTGAACAGTGGTTAAACTAACCCTAGTAATTCCTATCTATATAGAGGAAATTTCATACAAATCAACAAAGCTTGGATTTATTGTATCCAAATTTAAGTTTCTAATTATATCTAAGTCTGATAAAACACTTAAGATCTAGAAATCAATAGATGCCATTGATTTTATATAAATGGTGTTTTATTTGTAATATATAAGCCTTGTTTAATTCTAGACCAGTTATATTTGTGCTAAATTACCCAAGAAATACTGGGAGCGAGGCTTCACCTAGACTCTTTTTGAGTAAGCCCCTTTCTAATGCCTTGAATGTGTTTACCGATGGAGGGAAGGAGGGGTCTGCTGTTGTTGTCTTTCCCCCTCCTCACCTCTCTAGCCAGTTAAAAGAAACCCAGCATTTTGAAAAAGTTACTGGCTCAGCGCAATTTAAGGAGTTGTATGCCATAGCATTGGCCCTAAGTAAAATTTCTGAACCTATGAATCTTTTTTCTGATAGTCTGTATGTGGTGAACTTGCTTCCCACCTTAGCCTCTTCTTATATCAAGTTAGATAAAAACCCCATAACCCCCTTGATGATTCAGGTGAGATCCTTGCTAATGGCACGATCCAAGCCCATATTCTTGCAGCATCTCCGAGGACACCAAGGTTTGCCCGGATTCCTCTCCAGAGGAAACCTATTAGCTGATCAATTAGCGTCCTCTGCTGCTCAAGCCCTTTCCATGCAACAGGCCCAAGATTTCCAGTGGGCCCAAGCACCTAAATTGGAGAGGACTTCATCATAGATTTCCTCATATTCCTATTAAAGACTTGAAAAAAAATTATCAGGACTTGTAAATCCTGTTTGCCTTTTCTACAAATTCCACCCCTCCAGTCTCCTGGAGTTAACCCAAGAGGCATTAAACCTAATGGTCTCTGGCAGACTGATGTTACAAAAACAAAAAGGGGGAATAAGCCCCCACGACCAATTATGGATGGCTCTACTTACATTAAATATTTTAAATTTTTCAAAAAATCAACCTCTAACGGCCTTTCAAAGGCACTGGACAAATCAAACGCCATATGCCAAAATAGAAGTGCGCTGGAAAGACCAGCTGACTGGGCAATGGCGAGGACCAGATCCACTGATAAGTATGGGCAGAGGATTCGGATGTGTCCTATAGACGGGCCGAATCCAATCTGGGTTCCTGCTAGGAACTTGAAATTCTGCCCTCAGACTACTCAGCAAATAGAAGAAAGCCATGATATAGATTCTCCCCAAGAGGGTGACCTCTTGAGGGCTTGTCTTTCTTCTCTCTTTCAGGACTGACCTTTTGAGGAAGAAGAAAAGGAGTGATGAATGCTGGACTATTACTCCTGCCATAGTCCAGACTGCTGAAGAAGTGACACTGTTAAGCCTTCAACAAGGACGTCTTTGCAGTTCTATGTTTTCTTACCCTCTGCTTCTTTCCTTTTTTTACCAGAGTATGGGAAGAAATAATTAAGTTTGTTTAGTCTACCCAAGCTGTTATTAGGAGGTATAATAATTGTAATGTCATCAGTTATTTTCATGCTCATGTGGTGGTGAAGATCATATCAACAGCAACAGATATTGAAGAAGGAGTTCCCCATACCCCAGAGCATTCATGGGCATCTATAAGCCCTACAGAGAGGTGCAAGCGACCTCTTGAGAATGTCATTACTGGAAGTGCTAGGATGGTAGTCAATGACGGGTAAGATCTCCTGAAAGATGGGGACAACCTAAGACAGGCACATCCTCGAGTACAGGATGGCATCTCTCATGCTCATACAAAAACAAAAAGGGGGAAATGTGGGGAACTGCCTTTGCATCCAGCCTCGCCACGAGGGTGGCCGCTGAGAACTGCCTTTGAATCTCAGCCATGCCACAAAAGATGGCCACTGAGAACTCAGCCGCGCTGCAGGGGTGGCCGCCAAAAGCCCCCTGAGGTTTAGCTGCGCCCACTCCGGTCCGCTTCTTACATCAGAGACAGCTGCGCAGGCGCGCAGCTCTGTGCCTGATTCGGAAAAGTAAAGTCACCTTATTGGCATAGGTGACCGATGGGGGGAGGCTTCACCCTATATATCCCATGCCCTGAGCCCCAATAAATGAGTTCTCCCATCGAGTGAACTTCCTGTCGCGTCTGATTGTCTCCGGGGAAAGGGGCAGCCAGCGGCGAGTGGCCAGTGGCCAGCGGCCAGCGGCGGTGACAGCAGAGGCTGGAGCGGCTGCAAGCGGTGGCGCCGCCGAGCTCCGGAGGCTGCGGGAACGGGCGGACAGCCGGCGCTTACCTCCCTTGCTCTGCCTATCGGGGCGAGCCTCTCTCCCTGCCTTCCTCCCCTCCGCTGGTTCGGAGGGTCGCAGAAAGAGCTTGTAACACAAAGAGCTGTAGTCCTGACCGAGAGCAGGACCGGCGGGAGAGAGAGGTGAAAAAACTCCGATAGGTAGGCAGCCAGGGGATGGAGCACCTGAAGCTCTTCAAAGTTTCTAACCAGCTGGGCAGAGCACACCCAGATAACCTTGTCCAGCTCTTCCTTCTCCCGTACAGCAAGCTGCGTGCAAACCACGCCCCTTCAGCAGCCCTCTGGCTGCTAGGAAGCCTCTCAGACCGCCCGACCCTCCTCTGACACTGAGCGGCCAGGTATGGATTCCGCCCCTCTGCAAACGACTGGAATGTCAGTCTCCCAAGCACTCCGCCCGTCCAAGCTCCCCGACGTCCAGAGGACCACACAATATAGGTTTCCGCTCACAAAGCAGATCTCCAGGGCTAGGCGCTCAGCAGTCCCAAGCTTCCTCCCACTCCACGCTCCGTTTCTTTTCCTCCCACCAGTGAGCTGTGGTGGGGGAAGGGCCTTGGTCCCACGGGATTAAGGCTTTAGTATGTTACCCTGTTTCGTGAGGTCTGCTCTGTTCGTGAGGTCTGTATGAAGTCTGGTGTAGCCTTCTTTCTTCTTGCTGTTTTAGGTTTAGTTGTATTAATTAACTATATTTTTATAATATTTGTGGTTTTGGGAAGAGTTCTCCGTGTCACCTCTCACGCCGCCATCTTGAATCTCTAGTCCAGAAAAGGTTCTAAAACTGCTGCACATATATTTAATTTATGTTAATGATTTCCTATATTTAATGCACTTATAATTCATTCTTCACAGTAGATTGTGGTGTTTTTTATTTAGTCTTTCAAAAACTTGTATGTCATCAAATGATTGTTCAATCATTTAGCCTCTGCTTTTATAATACTCATTGATTTAATGAATATGTGTGTATTAGTTTCTCCATCAGAGGCAGACTTTCCTTCTGGCCAGAGCACCTGGGCCAATGTGTCTGCTTCATCATTCCCTGGGGATGCCAAAGGCAAATGGCCAGTCACATGATATACAGTAGGTGTCTGTGCCACACCACTCTGTGGCATTTGGGTCCAGTCTCTCACCCACCCCGCGATGGGATAGGTGGTTATTACCTTCATTGGACCTTTTCCAGTGATGGGCTCCGTAGCCAGCAAGGTGTGGTACACAGCAGCCATGTGCTTCTCTATCAAGGTGACCCAGAGCTCTGCTCCTTTCCATAGTTGTGACCAGGCTCCAGCCGGCAGCACAAGCAGCAGCAGCAGCAGTGGCAGAAGCAGTAGCCTTAGGCTCGGGCCACAGGCCGGGGTCGGCGCGACCAGCAGCAGTGGTGGCACCTCCATGACCACATGAGTGTAGACACATGTCCCTCTGCGCAAGTGCCACTTCTCCCCATCATTTCTGAGGGCGGCTCTCCCAAAGGTCGCACCCATTATAACAGATTTTGGGTTCAGAGGAACCCTGCCAACTGTGCCAGATGTAGTCCGGGGAGAGGAAATCCCGGGGCAAAATACCTCTAAAAACTGAAATCTGTCAAAGGGAGAAATTAAGTTTAAAATCCATTTATTACTCACAAACTAAAGTCTGGGGCCATTTCTCTCTTTCCTGCTCCAGCCAAAGCCAAAAACCGGCCCTCCCCTCCCCTTTCAGGTACAGATAAGCCCTGCTTGCCCAGGTAATTACCCACTGATATGGAGATGAACTTCTCTCCACCCCTGAGGAATGATGCAAATGCACTAAAGCCGTACTTCTCTCCACCTCTGAACGCCTATTGATATGCAGATGTACCAAAGCCAGGGGAGATATTCTGGAAATCTGACAGTTTTACCCACACCATCCTCACTTTTTTGACAAAGAGTTGGCTTAGGTTGAACTAGTCCTATTCTGCAATAATTAAAAAATAAACAAAATAATTTTACATAAACCTATTTTTCCAAGATTTCTTACCCTATCTTTCAAACACTGCAATTTTCTCTGGGAAACCTCTTGCCCATTGTGTATGACCATATTGTGAAATTTCTGCCCTCCCTCCAGAAACTGAAAAGGTTGGTTGAGATTCTGCCCATCAGATCTCCAGGCTCTGTTAAAGGCAAACAGAGAGCACTTTACCTAAGTTCCACCAACTAAAATCTCTCCTGAAGCTTTAAATGTTGAGGAAAGAGACAGGAGAACAGAGACTATAGGGCCAAGACCATTTGTTTCAGCAATGGAGGAAGCTGCTGTGGCTGAAACCTTCTGAGGCTGCCTGGTTATTTAGGTTTTGCTTTGATCTTGGGAGCAGCCCCCACTTAAATTTCTTTGAATAAATCCATTGTGGCTTAAACAGTCTAGAGTTGGCTTCTGTAACTACAGCCCACAAATCCTCATTAATACGAACATTTTTTCTAAATTCTCAATAGGAAAAAAGGAAATCCAATCAGGTTATAGATGATGAGCACATTTTTCATGAGGTTTTCTCAAGAAAGTAAGAGTAAATTCCTAGAAAATTGTTAAAGGACTCAAAACAAATATCTATTCTATGAAGCAAGTTATAAAAATCAAAATATAACATTGTGCTGAGAGGGAAAGAAAGCTGGTAGAACTGAAGAAAGATTTTAATTACAAACAATGCTATGGCAAAGTTTTAAAGAAAACCAGCAATAGTGAGTATCAGAATGGATACTGCTTGAAATAGACAATTTGTATCGGGAAGTGATCTTCTAACTCTTCTGATTTTGTTCCATGTAAAAGAATTTTGAAAATTTTAAGTACCCTTTGAACATTTTTAACTTGAAATCTAAAAGTTTTCATCAAAAATATAAATGATTTGTTTTGTAAATAAAACATTGAACATTTCATAAAATGAAATAAGATGAGGAATGACTACAATTAGAACAAATATTTCACGACATAAGTTTGATTTTAATTAAAGCTTTAACCACCTTATATAATTCATACTAGATCTAGAAGTAATCACATAGCTTTTTTATCTGAGAATGTTATCCAATATATCTTGAAATCTGGTGCTTTGGAAAAATATTCCAGCTTCATTTGAAAGAACTGGCTCCTTAACCTGTTCTGCTTCAGTTGTTCTGAATTCAGAACATTCCAACTCTGGCCAATCTTTTCTTATAATAAAACACACACAGCTGACAAGGAAATGCAGGAAAACCAGACTCAAATAAATGTATTAATCATTAATGGGTAATCCCCAAACCAATACTTGGAATTATCCCTTTGTTGACGACCAGGAAGTGTTTACACTCCAGGCATTGCACCACAATACAGTGTGTATGTCTTTCTTTTTTTAAATGGGAGGAGGGACAGTGGGAACATAGGTATATTTTCCAGCAATTTTAGGAAATAAAATGGAACTCGTGGAAATCAGAGAAGCCCTTGGGAAATGTGTTCATGTGCTTTCAGCACTGAAAAAGCATGTAAAAAAAAAAAAAGTCCATGGAAGAAGCAAAGTAAAAGATTCAAGGATAAAAGTCAGCAGAATCTAGAAGATAGATAATAAAGTTCTAGTTTACAGATAAATAGATAAGTGATTCTCAACACATATAGGAAATCACTAAGTAAAGCAAAATTGAAGGAAAATCTAAGACCACTAGCTGAAAATCAAATTACTCATGATGTTCAAGACAACATTGCTTGCGAGTGATTAATATCTTGGAACATGTTGGTGAAAGTATGGAATTCCAGAGTGAAGAGAGAATCCTATAGCACCAAGCCTAAATTTATCTTTTCTACAAAAATTATCTGGCTGACCAGACTTCCTTGTTATGTTTGTTGGACACTAGAAAAGACTAGCAGGAAGTCAGTACTGCTTTGGAATTCTTGTGAAACAAAAAAATCCTTTTCCTGGTTAATATTTAAATGTCTTATGGCTATATAATGATAAGATGTCATATTAGGAAAGAAATTTCTCCACCATTCTGGTACTCAGAAGATAGCCAAGTAGTGTTCCAAATGAATCTCCATTGAAATATTTTGAGAAGCAGCAGCAGGAGGGGTGGTCATGAAAAAAATGCCTGTGCAGGAAGGGGTGAAATAGGTGAAGGGGATAAAGAGGAACAAAATCTCAATTATAATGTAAGTAACTCACGGGGATGAAAGTACAGCACAGAGAATATAGTCAATAGTTCTGTAACATCCTTCTAGGCTGACAGGTAGTTACTACACTAGCAGGGGTGAGCACTTAATAATGTAGATAATTGTCAAATCACTATGTTGTATACCTGAAACAAGTATAAGATTGTATATAATTATACTTCAGTAAAAAAATATGTAAAAAAAATGTCAGAGGCCAGGGCTAGACTAAGATAACCAAGAGGTGCCAGGGGCACAAAATTAAGGAGATCCTCACAGTCATGTGCCAATTCTGTGCTTGCACAACCCTAAGAAAGAGGGCCTCCTTAAATATCGCTTCCTAGGCATCTGGCTTGTTTCATCACTCTTGAATTATACCCAAGTAACAGTAACAATTATGCTACTCAATAGAACTTAATTCTTCAAAGGAAAGTACTAATGCAACATTAATACATTAACTGCAATAGGTTAGAGGAAAATTTCAGAGAACAGTAATGAAACCAAGGGTTCTGTTCTTGGATGAGATGTTTGGATACCTCAGTGTGCCAGTTTCCTCACTGTAGCTTTTTTCCTAGTGCTTTTCTACTCCATAGGTTAACTTCAGAAATAAAGCATTAAGAAAACAATGAATTTGGGGGCACAATGCAGCAAAATGTAATATTCCCACAAAAGTGGACTTGGTGGATAAGTACTCCTCTAAGTCTTAAATTCTTTCATAATTAAACAAAACTAAATGAAAATAAATGAACTAAATTATTCAAAATAAAATCTGTAAGAAGTAAAACAAGAGGAAATAGAGGTAAGATTGATGAGACCAAGCTAAGAGATTATAAGATAAAAGGACAAGCTTTCTTTAAAATAAATAAATCACTAGGAGGAGTAATGAAGATACAAAAAGAAGCACACATGCTATCTCAGAGGTATAGAAGCTCGCACCTTGGATACAGAAGAAATGAATATACTGTAAAAAGACAATTTGATAAAATATTTGAAGAATTTTTAAATGTATTTTAAATTGTGTACAAAATGGATGATTCTCCAAGAAAACACAATTGTCAAAATTGATGAAGGAAAACACAGAACTCCTTAACAGGCCTATAAACATGATGGAAATAGAGGAAGTTATTAAAGAACTCTCCTCAAATGCTTTTAAACTTACATAGTTTTATAAAGCAGTGCTTTCAAGCCTTCAGATAAGACCAACAATAATAAAATTTCCATTCTAGTTAATTTTTCTCAGAGTATTTGGGAATAAGGGAAGTTTCCCTTTTTTTTGAAATCAGCATAAGCCCCATATGCAGACATGACTTGTATGCATATGGAGCTAATGTCATGTGTCAATACAACAGCCAAAGTCCTAAATAAGCTACTAGTGAGTCAGATCCTGTGGTATATGAGAACACTCCAGCAACAGTTTTCTCAGTATTAAGACACTTTTAATGTATTAATATAATTCATAATACTTAAAAGTCAAAAGAGAGTGAAAACAGATCATCTCATTGTTAGATGTCAATAAGCTATTTGAGAAAAATGATTTAATTTCACGACTGTTAATGTTAGAAATGAATGTCAGAATAGAATTGTTAATGTTAGAAACAACTCTTAAGGGATCGGGGAGACGCTTCCTCAGCTCACAATTGCATCTATTCTGAAGCCATTAGGAAACATGAATAGTAACTCCTTCAAACCATCAAATGAGGAAATATAACTTAAAAGCCTTAGACACATAGTGTTATGTGTCTGAAAAATCAATCCCCAGAGATTCAGAAAGCCTAGACATGCTGGGCCGTTGCTCTTCTTATCTCCAATGGCAGACTGATGCTTCCAGGGCCATGGCTTATTGGGAGGCCTGAACTCATTCATGTTGCTGTTTGGGAACTTAGACTTTGATCCCAAAACTGACAATATGGATTGTCCTTGGTGCCTTTTCTCCTGCTTTGATGCTGGAGGGTCCAGCAGAGGAGGAGGAGGGAGAAGACCAGGAAGAACACGGAAGCAGAGCCCAGAATTCCTTCCCAACTGCTCCTTTTGTCGGACCTAAACCAAAGGGAGAAGAGAAGCTTTGAAATGGATGAATTGTTGATTTGTTTTAAGTAAATGTTTCACTTTTTACATCCATAAAATCGTACAAATCATAATGTACACTTTTTACAAAGTAAAAACACCTATGTGAGTAGCATCCACAGAATAGGTTACTCCCAGCACCCAGGGGGCCTCTTTCAGTCCCTCCATCCTGTCACTACTTCCACTCCTACCCAAGGGGAATCCCTAACTTAATGTTTAATAGGATAGATTTCTTTTGTCTGTTTTTAAAAAATCGATTTAAATTTGGAATAAAAGGTATTGTCTTCTTTCACTTAATACAGTGTTTATAAGATCCTTCCATAGTGTTGTGTATTGTGATCCGTTTATTCTCATTGCTGTGTGAATAGACACTAATTTATTTACTCATTCTTCTCTTGATAATTTAACTGACTCCTGTTGGGCTATTATAAATAGTGCTCCTACTAACATTGTTGTACATCTTCTTCTGAATGGAAATGTATATTTCTAAGTGAAATGACTAAGTCATTGGAATATCTAGATTCCACTTTAGGAGATATTGGCAATCACCTTTCCAAAGTTTGAATTTATGCTCACACTCATATCATGTGCATTTCATTATGGGTTGCTCCACACCCTTGCCAACATTTGCTGTTTTCCATCTTCCTTCATTTTATCCATTGTGTTAAGTGTGTAGTGATATCTCAATGTGGTTTTGATTTTCATTTCTGTAATGTCTAATGAAATTGAGTACCTTTTTATATATTTACAAGCTATTTAGAATTTCTTTTCTATGAAGTCTCTGTTTAAGACATTGACTCATTTTTCCATTGAGTTTTTTGCCTTTTCTCCCTCTTTTCCTGTATTTAATTTGTCCATCCATTATACTACTACTCTCTTTTTTCCTTCTTTTTGTTTTCTACAAACACTGTTTCCTTTCTGTATTATAAATACCCAGCAGACAGACCCAGAGGGTCCTCATCTCAGTAGCACTCTCAGAGCCTGATAATCTTTTTTTTTTAAATACCTGCTCAAAAATACCTGTTGATTGGTACTAGGAGACCCTCTTCATCTGCCAAATTAGCCCAAGGTTCTAGTCCTTGTGGATCCACTGAACTTCTAAATATGGTGAAAATTTCTCCTATAAAATGGTCGCGGCACAAATGGAATCAGCTCTGTGTTGATCCTAGAGATTGCATTTTAAGTGTTAGGAGACAGAAGTAATTCCTTTTGGGGTTGATGATGACTATTTGAGAATCTTGGAAAAATAAGAAAACTATGAATAAGGTCAAATGATCTTTTTCAATCCTGAAAAAGAACTTCTCTGGATGTGATATCATCTTACATTTTTTTCCATCTTGTTATACCTCCAGTATTCTAATCCACATAAGTCATTATTTCATTTGAAAGTACCTCTGTTTTCTCCCTCTAATTTTCATTATGAGGTCCAGGATATCTCACTGTCCCTTCTCGAAGTGCTCACCTTGCTTCCCTCACATCCATTCTTTTCAAATTGCAAGTTTTCCATTCTATCTTCTCTTTCCCCTGATTTCTTGTTAACCTTATTCATTTAATCTTTTCTGTTCATTTCTTGGTTGTTAATGTCCTGGAATTTAGTTAGGATAAGTGAATATTTTTTCCTGATGGAAATATCCTCATCTAAATAATTTGAAAATGGTCTGCTTAATTTTAACAGATGTGAATTTACTATTTAAAATGTGAATTTTAGTAGAATTCAACCACATAAATAAATATTCATATTTTACAATGTATACAAACAATAAAAATGTTAATTCTGAGGGTTGCAGCCTTAAAATTCTGTTCTTTGCTGAGCTCTATAAATTATATGGCCACAGTTACTAGCAGATCTTCTCTAGTTCATAAATACCCCATGAAGGTAGTTATCAGTGATCATTTTCACATAGGTTTTTATTCATCCAGTACTTTCCAAAGAGGAAAAGTCAAAGGCAACAGGAATTGACATTTCAAGTTTGTCCAGAAGTTGTCAACCCTGGCTGCAGGTTTAAAAATCCTGGGAAATGTCTAAAAATTAGTGGTATCTGGGCTCTCCCATAGACCAATTCATTCAGTCTCTGGAGTAGGGCCCATTCATTAGTATGTTTTAGAGACTTCCCAGGGAAATTTAATACACAAACAGAATAGAAGTCTGTTGAGTCTATGGCCAAGAATATGAAGAAAGAATGACGATGAATAAAAAATGTCGCAAAGTTAATGGTCATTTAAGTTTGCAATTCTCAGTAATCAGAGGCGGGTGATGGGCCTCTCTTTGGCCCAGTCCTGAATTTCTGCTTGTCCAAATTTGATGTAAAAAACCAGGCCAAACATGTTGACAGCAGCAGACAGGAAAAAGACACTCCTCCATCCAGACACAGAATCCTGGCGGCAAGAAACACAGAATGATCAGTCTCACAGTTCCTTCTCCACCAATTCTAGAAATCTTCCATTTTGTGTATTGCAACATTGATCACAAAGAATATAGGGTACAATATGCAATAGTCACTTAACATCTTAAGTAATCAAAGGTTTCATGAAACACATTGGGTTCTGGGTTGGAATGGATTTTTCCTTAAACCAAAATAAAGTAACCTACTTTAATGTGTATCTAGAAATTTGGGTCTAAACATTCATGAAAATATTTTATTTCCCATTTAAAATTATTCCTACAATGACATCTTTAAGATCTCATTCTTGTGTTCTCTCTGTTTTATTTTCGGCTGTTGACATTAATCACAATAACCCTTTAAATGGACATCTCCATACAATGTGAGTTATATTTGGTCTGCCTGTATGATTCTCCTCACCAAGCCCTGGTAAGTCAAAGTTCATTTCTGGCATTATAATAAGAGTGGATTCCTAGCAATTTGCCAGAAATTAACCCAGAAGCTAGGCCACATATAGGGATGTATTAAAAATAAAACAAAACTTTTTTTGTAAGTTGGCTCTGTCCTTCCATCCCAGCCTGGTTCTACCTTTTCATCCTTCCTACCAGCCCACACTTCACACCCAGAAAGCCTCATGGCTCATGTGCACTGCTTTGTCTCACAGCCTTTCTCTTTTCCAGCCATCATCCAACCTCTCTTCAAACTGGCCTTGAAACACTTTGTGTTTCCATTTTGTGATCTGTTTTTAAATGGAATTCATCTGAACATATTCTTCATCATCTTCCCCTCTGCTCCTCAGCCTTCATCTCTTACCATTCCTTAACATGTATCATTTACTCTGATCATAATTAAGAATTGTCATGCTATTGTTCCTCTAGGATATCATCTATGATGTTTCTCTGCCTGAACTGCTCATTTTCATCAATCTAACATTTATTCATTTTTAGAAATTCCATTTATATTTTTCTTTCCCTGAGAAATATGACCTACCAGACTCTGATTTGTAGACCCCTATGAATAGAATAATTGTGTTGACATCCATGCTTATTTCCCCCATCAGACCACACAATCCTTGAAAGCATTTGTGAATTCCTAGTGCCTAAAACAATACCTGCTACTTGCAGATGTTCAATAAACTGGCCCAACCTGACTGATAAGGAATCCAGTGGCAGTGGAAGAGATGATTCCTGCGATGAGCCCAAATCCCCTTGAGATTCCCATGAGGAAACTTGCATATCTGTGGGGAGATGATTTTATATAGAAAGCTGCCTATGACTTTTTAGCAACTCAACTCTGATGCAGTTCAGCTCTAATAACAAAGTATGTTTGTCAACCCTAAAATCACGTACATGCTGAGTCAACAACTACGGAACAATTCAGTCTCCTGCGAGCACAGATTCCTACCCCTGCTGCTCAGCAAGGCCAGCAGTTTGTGCAGCGGACAGGGTAGCAGAATCTGGACAAGCCAACTGGTTGCAAATCTCAGCTCTGACTTTGTGTGAGCTTAAGCATGTCACTTATCATTACTGTGCCTCTGTGTCCTCCCCTAAACAGGATAACAACAGGGCCTGCCTCATGTAGTTGTGAGGACTAGTTGTGTTGATATATGAGAAATCCTTTCAATGGGGCTTGGCTCTTGGCAAGTGTGTATTTACGTGGTAGCTACTATGATTAACACTCTGGATGCTTTTCCAAAACACTCATGTGTGTGCCTTTCCCAAAACTCAGTCTGCTCTCTGGTGGGGAATCTTGGGAAGCTATTCATTCAAATAATTACTGACCAAGATTGGTGATTGGGAGCTCTTGTTCTAAAAATGCGTTAGGTCACGACCACATACTGACGTTTCTAGGTACTTGTCATTATTCTGGCTATCATTTTGTGCATGTCAACAACACAAGGACGTTGCAAAAAGACTGAGGTGTAACACCCATGGAAGGTTCTGGGGGAGGGGAACAAACAGGCAAAAATCTTACCTTGGGGCGATATCTAAGGTGTTGATGATGAACCCCGAATCACACAAGTTGCTGGTCCCGGGAATAAGTATCAGCAAAATAATGGTTGTCATGTAACTGGAAGCCACGAAGGGCAGAGCTGCAGCACACAGGGATGGAAGGAGGAGCCCTAGGCAATGAGGACAAGCTGTCAGGAACCCTCAGATCATGTGTGGAAAAAGGGATTGGTTAACTGAGACCAGACTCCTATCCTTACCTAAGGATGAGAAGAGTTTTCGTACTGTGATCAGTCTGAGATCCCTGGACAGAAGGAAATCTGCCAACTGACCTCCTAGAATGGTGCAACTTGAGGCAGCAATGAAAGGCAGGGAGGACAGAACCCCACTCTGAAGGAAGGAAATTTTCCCAGTGAGTACAGAGGTGCATATAGCACCAAGATTATCAGTTACACAGACAAACCATTGGCCCACCCTCCTGACACTCTGAGTCGTTTTAAGGAAATTAGCATCCTTTTCCACACAATACTGTCTCAGGTAAGAAGTCCAGCACCTGCATTACACTGGTCTCCAGAGAAAAGCAATATTAATTTCTAAGGGAAATTGAAGAATAAGCATGTGGCAATAGTGTACCATAGAAGTTAAGAACACAGAGCAAGCCATCTCACCTTTCTATGTACCCCCTTCCACACCTGGGCAATGGGAGCCACTACAATGCCTCTCTCTCAAGATCATTGTGAGGGAGGGCCAAATAAGTTGTATGTGTAAAGCCAGAATGTAGTAGGCAGCATAGACCTATTTCTTTTCTTGCCATTATCATTTTTGTAGAAGTATGGGAAGCATACTCACATCTCTGATGTTAACGTGGAGCACAGAACTGATGTACGTTGGTAGGTATGTTATGATTATGGTGCATAACCAGAAATGGCTGAAAAACCCCATAAAAATGGCCCAAAGTGGTAGGCATCTGACCATAGCCTTTATGGGGACAGATCGTCTAGGAGAACTGGACTGAAAGGAAAGATCTAATCAATGGGTATTAGAACAGGTCAGAGAGCCCCATCCTCTGCCCTGGAGATCTCTGCATGGACCACAGGTAGAATGGGTGCACTGTACCTGGTGAGCTAGTGAGGTCATGATATGTTCCTTTTCCCTGATGCTTATGCATGGATGGCGCACAGGGTCATCATAGATCACTGTGAACCACAGCAGACAGCAGACACAGCCAATGCTACCTGGGAAGCCGGAACCCAATTAGTTTTCACGTAGATTTATGTGCTGGGGGAAGGGAGTTTCCTCTGAAGTGGCGTGCCTGGCCCCCAAAACACACAGATCAATTCATGGTTATTTCAGCATAAGGACCATTACAGCTCTCCTTTTAACTAATGCTTTCCAGATACCTCCTCGCAAATACAGAGTGCCATTCGTCAACATCAGAGCCCTCTGGGAAGAGCATGGGCATGAGCACAGCTGATTAATTGTTCCTAAGACTCCAATGTGTATAGTGTTGTATGTCATTAACAGCAATTTCTTAGTACACACAGTAGTGTCTAATTTTGGAAGATCTGAATAGTCAGGATTGAAGAAAGTCTTCATATATACATTAAACAACGTGCCATGAAATCAGTGTGGCAAAGAAAAATTTCCAACACATTTGCAAAAGACACTGTTATTTGTATTCAAATAATACATCCATTGTGGATTTCCAGAAGAAATAATTGACAGTCCCTCATTAACATGTGTGGACCAAAATAACCTGGGATTAATATCATTAATGAGAAAGCCATTCAAGCCAGAACCACATGGAATGACACCATTTGGAAATGACAGCAGAACAGAAATTTGTCTCATCATCAAGATTTGTCATTTGAAGAAGGATTTATGTTAAAATATTCTGGGGAATAATGATCCTTAAATTCCCTCTAATTACCAGATTCATCCATTCTTTTATTAATAAAAATAAGTCATGTACCAAATAGTACTAAAGTGATTTTTTAAATTATAGAATTGCCTCAAGCATTTCACAGTCTAGTAGAGAAGGAGAAGGGAAAATAAATAATTGCATATCAACATAGCCTAGAGAAGAAATTACCAGTAAGCGTCACAGAGAACAGAAAGACTGAACCTGCAGGGACAAGTCCTGGAAGCCCCATCAGGAAGGATGCATTTAAACTGAGCTTTGCAAGATTCACCTGGTAGAGAAAAAGTTAAGGGCATCTTGACAGAAGTCATAATCATAATGAAATATGAAGACACAGTTAAGGTTTACTTCACCGACTTTGACATCTTAACCACACGCAGCAACTAGACCTCGCATTTCAGATGTGGTGGCAGAGATCCCACAGAAGGTGCCTGGGGTGGAAGGGTATGTCTGAGCTCCTGGCTTCTCAGAAGTTGGCGCCATGCATACAGTCATTTCCTAGACTAGAATAAGAAAGCTACCAATCCTCAACATTTTCCACTTAACAAAGGACGCTTTCTCTCACATGGGCAGAATGTGGGTCATGGATCCCCAGGCATCAAAATGAATGCCTGTGTGATGGAGGTGTTAGGATTTAAGAGAAAGTGACTCACCAAAGATGTAGAAGATAAAAGGCCAGCCCAAAGCTTGTGAGATTAGTCCCCCAACACAGAGGATGATGAAGGACCCAAACGCTGCCCCTGAAGAGAAGAGGGAGAAAACACACTTATGAAAATAGCAAAGGCTGAGACTGAGTTGCCTTTCTTGGATGTTGTCCCAAAAGAGAGATGGTAGACTTAGAATTACTGGATGATGAGAGCCTTTCTTCCTGCTCAAAGATCTCCCCCAATAAAGTCATATGAAGTAATTAGACTTAATAATGATATGCCTCCTGACATTTTAATGGCTCCCTAACACTAATGTGACCAAATCCAAATCCATTCATTCATCATAGAAATTCTCTGTAACTATACTCCATCAATATTTCCTTATGGTTACAGTTATATTCTGGCAGGGGGCAATATGAGGTTGGGGACAGAAAAGGGAATTCTTGGAAAAATTAATGGTACAGTCCCTGACCTTATGCAGATTTTAGTCCAGTTGAAGAGAAAATCACAAACAAAATTCACTATTACAAGTATAATACAATGTAGACCCTTGGAGTCTGAACACAGTTTATGGAGACCCACAATAAGAAGTGCATTTTACATGGCAACACAGTACACACACACACCCCTCAAACAAAGGTTTCATATATCAATACTTAAGTGCAATACACTCCAACATTTTCTATTCTATTTACTTTCATTTTTAAATACTGGCTTTGACCCACTAAATTGATTTTATGACCCCCTCTGTGGGCCCCATCTGCAATTTTTAAAAAAAGATGTGCAATGAAAGTAAAACTACAATATGATATGAAAGTATACTTGGGGAGAAAACTAAAATGGATGATAAAATTTATGAATTGTTTACTTAAGTGAAGCGGTTGGATGTATGGAATTTTGGTAGAATGAGCTGGAAGCAGAGGACTTTCCAGAAAAATGAGCCATTAAAAACAGAGCCAGAAAGAACTTAAATTCAGATTGCATGTGGTGCAACTTGAGTCTTGCTTACAGAGGGATGTTGCATGGAAAAGCCTGTTGGGACCATATGCCACAGCATCTGTACATCCATTCAATAAGGAGGAAAGTCTTTATCTGCCCTCATGGAGTAACACAATGAAGATTCCCAGCAGGTGAACAAAAATGCCTCATGTACTTTAGGGAGATAACTTGGCTTTGATGGGAAACAAAGTTGGAGGAGAGAGAAGAGCGGCTGAGGGAATTTGTAGATAGAGGAGATGGTGACACCGCATGGAAGAAGCCAGAATGCAGGAAGGTTGCTTTGCAATAAAAGTCTGCAGGATGCAGCCACGCACTGGACCTGAAAGTGAGAGGCTTGATGGAACCTCACTTCTGTTCTTCAAGTATACACTCTCAGAGCCACCAGCTGAGGCAGTAACGACAAAGTCGTCAAGCCCTTGGTATGATCACGCACTATGGAGAGGCAGTCTGCCATGCTGACTGGCAGTGTGTGCTCTGGGGCCAAGCTGCCTGGGCTCAGATCTCAGTTCTCCCACTTGCTGGCTATTTGTATTTGGGCAGTTTACTTAATCTCTGCATACCTTAATCCCTTCTCGTGTAAAAATGAGAGCTAAAAATTATACTTACATCAGAGGATGGTTGTGAAAATTAGCTGAAAATGGTAAAGAGCTCAAAACAAATGTGGGCTCTTTAAACTCCACTTTCCAGCCTGATTTCTCTTCTTATCACTCTGAAATATCACTTCTTAGCTTTTCCTACGATGCTTTTCTGACGACCCTAGCTCACAGGTCTTTTCTGCTTCAGAGCCTCAGTGGGCTTGCAACACAGATATGTCATCCTTATGTATATGTAACTGTTGAATTTCTTTTTGGTAGTACTTTCTTCCCTCTCCTCCAAACCACCCCCCGCACAGAAGGGAAGATGTGGTGGGGCGACGCAGGTTACAGAACCGTGATCCTTGTGTACAGCCTCACCTGATCCCGCAATGCTGGTGAGCTTGCTTCGTTCAAGTGGAGGGGCCCATTTTGCCCAAATTGTAAACTGACCTGTCCATGCCATTCCCTGAAATGAAAATCATTAAGACCTTTGGTCTCTAGTAGAATTCAGGAATGTGTACCCCAGTCTGAATGAGAAAGCATCTGCGTACCTGGGCCATGCCCTGGACTGCTCGAATCGCAATAACCAAGACCACTCCAAAGTCAGCAGCTGATGGTGTGAAGAGGGTGAGAAGGGAGGAGATCAGCAAACCAGCACCAAGCATATGCTTTGCGCCAAATATCCCTGCTAAATATCCACTTGGGATCAGGGTCAGTATTATCCCATAGCTGATGGAGCTAAAGATGATACCCTGAGTTTCTGGGCTCCATTCATATACAGAAGCCTGGGAACAGAAAAAAGGAAAGTTCTTTGTAAAGAAGTTCTTTATTACAGCCAGAGTTACTTGGGGTTGATGGAACCCTAGTGTAAAATATAAGTTATGGTTTTTCTCTATTTTTTACCTAACTTAAATATTCTATCTTTTCCAAACAAACAAGCAGTTATACCCCTAACTTGCTTCTCTCAGCAGGAGAAAACACAGAGGAAGAAGAAGAAAAGAGAAAAAGAAATGATTACACAGACAGATGAGAGGAAGATGTAAATGAAAGGAAGTACTGAGAAAAATTTTGTTGGAGAAAGAGCTTCCTTTAACTATTTTGCTTCTGGTAAAAGCTGGGTGACATGTTGACTCTCATTTCAAAAATAAGAAAACACAAATTTACTGAAGTTTCATCACAATCAGTCCGTAAAGTCAAGTTAGGAATTATGGTCTGCCCTGGCAGAGCTGACTTCCTGAAACACATGTTGCACATTAATAAGATCACTGTCTTCTTCTGATATAACCCAATAAATAACTTTTGGTAGCACACTAGATATGTGGCTTCCTGCTATAAACTGAAATAGAGAGCCAAAAAATATAAAAATATGAAACATTTTATCCACTTAAATAATTATAAATAATATAAAACATACGACTCATGTCAGAATTTAAGTTTGATGATGAACATCAGTAAAATAGGGACTTCAAGAAAAGGGAAGAACAATTTGTGAAGATCTCAGGAAGGAAGCAGTACTTGAACCACCCTTTGAAGAATAACTATAATTTGCATAAAGAGAAATAGAAAAATTCATTCTTATTGAAGGAAACAGTAAAAGTGGACTTGTAGCATTTGCAATGATACATAATGATCAGAAACCAGAACTCTGACTTGCTCAGAGCAAAGGCTTTCCCTGGGCCATTGATAGCAGATAAGAGGGTGCTGAGAAGTGGGACCAGATTCTGGAGAAGCACAGCAGATCAAAACAAGAGTCTGGCAACTTGATTTTTGAGCATAAGAGTGTCAATGTGTAGAATGAATGATGGAAGAAAGACTAGAGGCAGAGAGGTCATTATAAATAACTGGATCTAAGGTAATAAAATCATGAAATATGAGGATGTATAGTAAATTTCAGTTTAAAGGGAAAAAATTAAGGTAGGGTAAAATCATGATTCTCATATAAATATAAAAAGAACATGTGATAAAGATTTTATTTTATTTAATCAACTCATTGATTAATGAGGGGATTGGTAAGATGTTACAACTGGTCCAAAGGAGAATGCAAAGAACCACACATATATAAGTCGGAAGTAATGGTGAAATAGATTTTAAATGTTTGGCAAAACTGGCTTATTCAACGGAGGGGCAAGTAGACGAGAGTGTCCGCTGATTTTCCATGGACAGAATTCATTTGCAAAACTATGCACAGAAATAATTTGTATTACTATTTGCTATATAGAACTTACAGAGTTGAAAAATGACTCCAAGACAATGAAAGGTAGAGACAGGCATAGAATAGGGCAGACGTATGTGCCTAGTTTTTCACTGAAGACACCCAATAATCTGTTCCTTTTTAGAAGTTTTCACAGTTTTGTCCAATAGTTCTTCCACCTTGTAATCATAATAATCTCAATGAAAGATTATTTTTATCACAGAGGTAAGCAATGTCTCAAAGAAAAGTAGTACCAGTCCTTTGCAGTTTTTCGTTGGAAAGTCATGCCTCTCTATTCCACAGAATCAAGGCCCAAGCACACCTTTCAAACTGGGTTTTCCCTCTCAGCAAAGAGTTCTCTGTTATACATACCCTTGTACGAAATTCTTCGATGGAGCTGCTGGAGTTACTGAGGCTGTCTGCAAGAGGTCCTTCCGAGGAGGCATTAGACTGACCGTGCTGCTGGGTGCTATTCACCATGGCAATGATTGCAATGCTCAGACTCACACGCTGGGTTATCATGGTGAAGTTTGAGAAGTGCATGATGAGAGCCAGTCCATAGCGTAATGAACAGAAATCTGGACCTAGCAAATTACACACAAGTATGCAGTGCGTATCCTGACTGATAGTACCTCTTTACATTTCTCCTACGGCTGTTTCTGCAAACTTCAGATGGTCTTATGTAGTCCACTGTCGTTCTTCACTAAAATAACCATGACTACAACCCTCCTTTGTCTTATTCTTTACTTGGCTTCAAGACAATAAATCTGGGATCTTACAATCCCATAAAGCAAATATGGCCTTTTTTCCAGAGGTGTGGGAAGCAGATGGTAATTATAGCAAAGCCTAAATGAAGGCATAAATGTCACATTGTTCCAAATTAAACTGAATGAGGAAGATGGTAACAGAGCCAGTCCCAAAACTCAAGTCTCCTAGCTGTAAGTCAGCAGTACCATCTGTGTTGTATAAGGATTTCCCATATAGCTTGAAAGTTTTATACTTAGAGAGCTGCCTTTGAATTAAGCTAATTGGACATCAAAGGATTCTCTTTTAAAGTATCTGAGTGTGTATAAATAAGCACTCATACTAAGTCTTTAGTGTTCACTTGGAAATACTTTTGTTGTGTGTCACTAGGCCCTGCCTTCACATATGCTCAGCTTTAAAAAAAATTAATATGGAGAACCATTTCTACTGAGTTTATAGGTTATATGATGCTAGGGGAGTATTCAATATCTTATAAGAGCAACACATTTTTTTGAAGTGCCCACGAAGTGGGACAATGGCCCAATATTAAACAGGCTCCCAAGTGAATGATGGATTCAATTTTTCTGCATTTGGAGAACTTGGACTAAAAAGAAATGAAGAGAGAAACTGTGAGAAACAGATAAAAATATAATGGAAGAAATAATCTTTAATTGCAAGTAGCCTCAGGCATAGAAATGGTTACCTACAAAAGAATTATTTCCATATTACTGGAGGTTTCCAAGCTCAGGGGAAATAGCCAGCTACTTGGAAAGGATATTACAGCAGGAATTCATATATATGTTGGGGGTTTGTTTGAAATGGCTTTTTCAAGACTCATTCCATTCCTTATGTCCCAGAACGCATCGATCCTTTGGCTCACTTTTGACAGATAACTCAGCAGGGGTCCATCAGGAAAAACAACAGATAACAGGATGAGGGACCCTCGTTACAACAGGATGGAGCTGGTCCGACGTAACACTGAGAGAGTCTCTACATCAGGGTAGCATGATAGAAAAAAGAGGAGAGGAGAGCAAGGATGTGTAAAGAGCACTGGAAACAAGCTTCCACTCTTCCATAAGGTAGCCTGCAAGCAAGAGAAAACTTTACCTTTCCTAGTGGAAGGCTTCTTGTCCATTTGCCTTCTCTGGGGAACGGTACCACACTTTGTGGTGGAGTTTCCCTCGGCCCTGAATCTCTTTTACCACAAAAGGCTTTTATCTATGGGAAGAACAACAATGCAAGAGAGGAGACATAAATCATTTTCTCATGTTAATGTTGCCATCCCTCAGCATCAATAAAAAATTTTAATCCAACATAGCTACATGATTTACATTTTGCAGTACCATGCCTATGTGACTAGATTTTTATAAGAAAATTTGGCTGTTAAGTTCCACCTATGTGACTTAGAGCTAGTCATTTAAATTCTCTACCCATCCATTTCCTCATCTGTTCAACAAGAATATGTTTCCTTTCTGAGTAGCACTGCAAGAATTAAATGAGAAAATTGCAAATCTCAGAGAACCATGCAAAGGTATGGAGTTTTATGGCTTGAGGCAGTTCAGAACAGGAACATTAAATTAAGCTCAGGGCTGAGGAGAAAAGTTCCAGAGCAGTCTTTTCTTTCATTCTGACCATGTTTTTATCCCTTCTGTATAATCAGGAAAATCTTCAATGATGTATTTTTGAACATGAAGGACGATGCTGCATAACACCCACGTGCATTATATTTAAAGATGTAAAATGTTTTTCTTGTTTTTGCTATACACAATTTTTAAACAATTGGACTGAAAATTCTTCAAATCACCGTAAAATCATACAGAATGGGGACTTTCTACTACAATTATGAATAAATCCAGCTATTTTGATAGAGAATTCATAACAAAATAGACATATTTAATTTTGTATTTGTAGACCAATCACAGTCTTTGGAGATACATGCATTTATTCTTTTAGGAACAATCCTTGCTCTGTGAGTGTTGTCAACTATGCAGCCATTTCTAAACAAAAGCATCCATGACAAACACATATATCATGCTTAAATCCATCATTCAAAGCCTTGCCTTCTTTCTGCACATATATTTCACAAGACTTATCTGCACCCTTAACGATTTTCATAATATATGACCTTAGGATGGAATATTATAAAGAAAGGTACAAATAAAAAATTTTGCTCAAAAATATTCTTTGCAGCATTAGCTATTACAGCATAATATCGGAGACAGATTAACCTAACAATAAGGATTTGGTGAGTCAATTTTAATAAATTCTTAAGATGGACTTTATTAAAATAATGTTTTCAAAGATGTTGAATAACATTAGGGAAATGTTTGTACTCTAGTGTACAAAGCAGGCACTATGCCTGTGTTGATACATGCACATCCACAGAGCAACAAAGTCACACAAGTGCCAGCAGTGGCTATTTCTGGGTTATAGAACACAGTGGTCACATTATTCTTTATGATTTTCCATATTTACCCAATGGCTTTTTTTAACAACTTGTAGATATTCATTTTATATCCAGAAGAGGCTAAGTTTCTTTGAAAGAACAATAATTAGGCTTCATTAGCATAGTCAGGATAGTTTTCTGCTTGCCAAATGTCTCTAAAATTCTAGGAATAAGATCTCCCCATCGAAGCTTTGATATTTTCTTTTTTGATTACAATGGACCCAAATAGATGCCCAGTCTCACAAGAGGTCAGCACCAGGAAACATGTTGGCTTTTGCTCTGCCTTGAAAAGCTTTCAAGTCTTGCCAACATCTGGATGATGCCAGGAGTTCAGTTCAGAACTCTATAGTCAGATCCTAGCCGAATCAAACTGGAACGGACACCTAACTGACCCAGAGTTTGGACCATTTACTATTTGATTTCCTTTGTTATGTAAGGTCCAAGAGTTGGCTGAGGCAACTTTTTAGCTGTACATGCAGCTACAAATACTTATACACCACTTAAAGCTTCCCAATCTCTCTAATATCTTGTAAGCACTGAACTTCAGAACGAAAAGAGACTCAGAGATCCTGTTCATTTTATCAATAAGACAACTGCTGTGCAGAAAGCTTGAAGCTGCCTCAAATCACACAATTTACAGAGGCAGCACCAGGTCTCCTACTATCCAGACTGCTGCTTTTTTTATGTGTTAGTCCTACTTCCCTTTCATGTTCATATTTTAACTGCAAGCTTAAAACACAAGAGGGTATGTTCATTTTGAGGCATTCTACATGAGAATGTATATAATTTTTAAAATTAAGTTTTATTCATTTATTTCAGAAGGAAATTTGATGTTAAAAATATTTTCAAATGGAGCTTTAAACATTAAAAAAAATAAAGAGAACTCCTCTTTCTTGCTTTTTTTGTTAATGGAATTTTATCACAAACCTTTCACTTTTGTTGTCCTTCTCACTCCATTTGTTGCCATTCCTACTTATCTTTTATGGTTTCATGTTCTACTTTGAATTTTGTCTCAATAACTAATTTCAATTGTTAATTTCCTTGTTTTCTTTCCATGAGATAAATACAGAAATCAGGTGGACATCCCAAACAATTCTAAACTAGGTTCTTTCTGTAGCATAGTGATGAAAACTATTTTTCTCAAATAATCACAGAAGCATATGAAATTATGGGGTCTGCGCACTGGCAGGATTGATACGTACTTAGCAACAGTGGAATGAGTCTTAGTCTAGCTGCAAACATTGTCAAGTATCTTCTCACTAGAAGTTACACTTCTAAAAAATAGTGAATCCTAGTGTCAAAGCTGTAAGTAGAATAGAACAGAATATTAAATTAAAGGAAAATTCTGTATTTTAAAAAGAACTTTATGACAATATAAAGTTATATTTGACGTAAAATTAATAATATAGACAACATGGTTTATGCATAAGATAAATTTTTCCCCTCTTCATTTTAGTCTAGAGTTCACTATTTTGTTACAATGGCCTTTCTATTGCTCTTAGATTTCTCCTAATATTCAGCCTGTCTTGCATCACCTCTTGTTAGCTGAGTGTCCTAGTTTACTCAGAGTAAATGTTATTTGTGGTTGAAAGAGTGTGAACCTGCAGTTCAAAGGGTATTCAGGGACCAAGTTCTTCCTGCCATTCACAGTCTAGGTACACCAGAGCAAGTTTCATAAGCTCCCAGAGCTTTAATTGTCTCATAGGAAAAACAGGGATAATATTACCTCACAGGACTGCTATAAGTGGAAAAAAAAGGTATGACACATGGCTTCTAAATGTAAAGTATTATACATTGTAAAGTATTGTTGGTATTAACAACATAAATAATAATAAACAGTCATGAGATTAGCACCCTGCCATCTTAGATTAATAAGTACAGGTGTACAACGAATAAAATATATTTCTATAGGAGTGTTTTTGATTGATTGTTCAACTGGTTTTAAACATTTCCTTTTAAAAGTGGCTTCTTCTGGACTAGAAACCATGAGATGGATGAGGAAGGGATGCATCTTGCTATAAACATCAGAGAATGTGGGAAGAAGTAATTTCTTCCATCTTAGTAAAACTGAGGCCCCTTTTAACAGCTGACTAGTTTTCTGAAAGATTGGTAGTTCTGAAATAAAATTGGTTATTCCAGTAGATCTATATAATGCTGTCAATTCATCTATGAATTTAATCATGGAAAAAGGGAAAGAAAAAGGCAGTTGAAAAAGAAGGCTGAGTTATGCCTAAATTAAGGTACAGCAGGGGCCCTACCCACAGGAGCTCAAAGCTCAGCTCATCGGGAAATACACAGGAGTGCCCTGCACCTTTGTTTCAAGTGACAACCTCAGGCTGTTTCTTCCAGGCCAATATGAGCCCAGCTGGGCTTTAGACTTGATATGCTCTCTGGGCAGGCTGGGAGAGAGAGCACCTTTGCTGAGTCTTCCCCCCAGGGCCTCCTACCACAGCACAAACAGGTGGACACCTTTCTTTGGCTGTACAATGAAGACAACAAGCCAGGTGATCTTTACAAGCATGCAACTTTTCTTGGCTTCAGTCTTATTCACAACTTGTTCATATTTTCCTTTTCTTGAGAGACAATTTCAAATATATATAGAAATCTGAAGAGACTCCTCAGTCACAGTCCCCAAACACAAACCTTGTTATCTCTGATCCAGTATTTTATTCCACAGCCAGACCCGTCCCAATTCAACAAGGTGTCATGGTTAACACTCACAGAATCCTGGGAGAAATAACCATTGTCTGTAGTGTCCATCAGTACTGGTGGCCTCTCCAGCCTTGCTCTAGGGTCCTAATTGAACTGATAAACTTTTTTAGAAAGTCTCTCCACTTTGGAATAAGAAACCAATCTCAGATGGAGATCCTTAAGCTGCTACTAATGTTCTTCCTCTGACTTCCCCTCAAATTGTTCCCTCACTTTAATAGATCTCTAGTTAGTAATTATCCTCTGACCCAAAAAGAATCAAAAAGAAGAAAAGCACTTACCTTCACCATTAAATCAGTATTTTAAGCCCTAGACTATAAGGCTACCTTGAAGGAAGCAGGAGTTTCTGTTCCTTCTTTCCTTTCAAATAATCCTGCAGTTTCACAAGAATAACTGATGAGCCATGTGGCAGTCCGCACCAGGTTCCGCCCCACTTTCTCAGGGCAGAGAGCCTGAGTTTGGATTTGCTGCTTAATTTTTAACTGAATTTTCAAGTTCTCACTGATAGAGTAAGTATCTCAAAAGATACCTTGCGTTTTTGCTTTGACATATGTATACAACCAAAAATTTAACAAGCCTTTTTCCCGAAAGAAAGGTGGCCTGGTGGGGAAGAAAAAGAGTGAAGCTCCTGGGATGAGAGAGATGAGGTCAAGCTCATCTTCACTGCCAAGTGTTTTCTCTGACCTTGGAAAAGTCACTTAACCTCTTTTAATTGGTTTATACATTAATAAAGCAAGAGTTATAATACTCAACTCATGGGGTTATCGGGCAAACTAAATAAGATATTCATGCTGTCTGACAGTAGATCTAAACAAATGAGATGTTCCCATTAAGGGATTCTGTTAAACATTTGATGCCCACCATCTAATAAATGTGAACTTTGGCCACTTTGATATCTTTCCATGAAATTTCCCTGTACTCTTCCTTCCTGCTTCTTATCTGTGCTCTTCTTAATCCAATGTCTGCTTAACTCCTGGTTCTTAGATTTGTGTCCCATTTGTGATTCTTAAATTTTGGACTGTGGTTGATACTGGGTCTTCCCAGTTTGATTCTCAACCCTTATACAGTGAGGTGGGGTCCTGCCCTCTCTGGCTTTACTAGCTTCAAGCTGCCTTAGCTGAGTTTCCCTGTCCCAGGTAGTCTCAGTACTCCCCCAAGAAGCCTACTGGAGCCCTTTAGTTACTTTTTCCTTATGCATTAGTTTTCTATTGCTGCTATAATAAATTAACACAAACTTAGTGACTTAAAACAGCAAATGTTTATTCGTACAGTTCTGGAGGTCAGAAGATCAAAATGGGTTTCACTGGGCTAAAACTAAAGGTGCCGGCAGGGCCATACTCTCTGGAGGCCGTAGAGGAGAACCCATGTCCTTGCCTTTTCCAGCTCCCAGAGGTCACCTGCATCCCCTGGCTCATGGCTCTTCTTCCATCTTTAAAAGCAGCCGCATAAAATCTTCAGATTTTTTTTTCTCTAACTTGACCCTCCGGCCTCTCTCTTTATTGGGAAACTTGTAATTATATTAGGGTCACTTGGAAAATCCAGGATAGTTTTCCCATCTCAAAATCCTTAATCTTGTATGTAAAGTCCCCTTTGCCATACAAGGTGGCATAGTCACAGGTTCTAGAGATTAAGGTGTGGAAATCTTTGGGCAGCACTATTCAGCCTACCACAGTCCAGTTCTGAGAAGCAGGTAGCAGGGAGAATTGAAACAACAGTTCCTTCCATTCTTTAATTGAAAATTCTGGTTATTTTGATGTATTGTAATCATCATGTGCCTAATCAGCCAATGAAAACAGTTTATAAAATGACAAATGAGAACTGTTTTTGGTCTAGTCTGCCCAGAAGACGATGTGACAGCATAACCTGGAAGCAGCCCTGGTAGAAAAAGTAGCCGAGGGTGGATCTCCAAAATAGGAGTGAGTATGATAAGGAAAGAGTGGTCAAGAGCGTCCAATGCCACAAATAAGATTCAAACTATACTCTTGAAGCTGCGTATTTTGTTTAAATAGTATAATCTTACAGTTGGATTTTGTAAACTCTCTGATGGGATAGCGTGTGTTCTGAGAATCTCTATATACACAGCTCTTGGCACAGTATCTGACCTATAGTATGTGTCCAATAAACATTAGTTTACTGAATGAATTAATTCTTCAGTCACACTTGCCATCAAGAATCAAGATTTCTGTAGCTGGTCCAAGCCCCTCAGCCTCTCTGATTTTCACATAACAAAGTATTAAATCAAGTCAGTGAAATATACACTTAAAGAATAAGTATGTGTAACTATAAATATCAAGAATAATGTAGCAAAAAATATCAGAGATCTATAAAAAAATTAGGTCACTCTGTCTTGGCATTAACAGCTATTTCCAGTCAGAACAGGTCAATTACAATTTTTTTAGTGTGTTCCAGATTTGGTGCTAGTTTCTGAGAATGTCAGTTTGTTTAAGCCCTGACTCATGACTCCACAGAGTTCAGAGACTACACATGAAGATAGACAGCTAGAATGAAAAGTAATAAAAACAAACAATACTAACATGCACAAAGTACTAGAAAAGAGAACAAATAAGGATCCTTGTCAATATGGGGGCGTCAGAGGAACACTTACTGGTCAGTCTTCACAGGTGGTATGAATGAGTCAGCAGCAGAGGAGAAAGATCTTCCAGCAAGAGCAAAGCCATAGATGCATGGTATGAGGAATTAGAAGTTCAACATGACTGGGGATTAAAGTACAAAGGCATGAAGGGAATTTGGTAAACTGACTAGAAGCATGATAAACATTTGAAAAAGAAAATCAATTGCTTTTTCCAGTAGTAGAAATAAATAGTCAGATATGGAACAGAAGTTTTTAATGTTCTCTAGCAACAAAAACTATTAAATTTTTAGGATTTATTTGAACAAGTGTGACCCAAAGGAAAAAACAATAAAATTTAATTAAAGGACACAGACAAGATCTGGCTTAATTGAACTGTATACTATACTACTGGATAGGGGAACTTAATATCATAAAGATAATGATCCTTTCTAAATTAATAAACACAGTCAGTGAAAATCTAATGAGAAGAAGGAAAAATGGAAGGGCAAACTGGAAGTAGCTAAAAAGCTCATCGAAGGGAGACCAAGTGAATACTTTGTGATACATCCTTATCGTTTAAAATTAAGCAACAGTTTAAAAGGATGATTGCATCTACACCAGTTACTTGGATGTTTTTGTATGATGTCATATAACTTTAAATGAGTAAAGCAGATGCAGAGTACATAGAAAGGGATCCCATTATTTTCTAAATATTTACCCAAGGAAAGCCTGTATGTTTGTATCTTAGTATGAGATTCTGATTCAGACATGGCTGTTTATTTGGTTATCTGGTTTGGGTAGCTACAGAGATGGTTAAAAAAAAATCTATAAAACTAAACTAAAAGGTGACTACAAAAAACCAACCATAGCCTATGCATGTAAAATTATGTGTGTGTAGATATGTGTGTGAGTATATATATATGTACATATTTGTCTAGATGGCATGTGTATATACCTATACAGGCATATATGTAATAGCATATGTGTATATACATATATGTGTGTGTATATATATATATATTTTAAGAGAGAGTGAGTATAGTATCTAAGGTAATTATCTCTGGGAGAGGGATTTTAGATGAACTTGACCTTCTTTAGGCTTTTTCATATTGTTTAGAGTTTTATGCAAAGAGCATTTATTTCTTATGTAACCAGAAAAAGAAAAAAAAAATTAATTTTAAGAAAACCCAATGTACCCAGATCAAAAATTCCAAGTCAGAGAATAGTGGAACGCTTAGAGGAAAGTCATTATGACCAGGTCACAAAGGCCTTTTATGTAAAATTCAGGAGCATGAACTTTAACTTGTGGTTCCTGTACTTCCTCAATGCAAATGTATGTGGACACAGAAATAGGAATGCATAGCAGTATACTCAGACCACAGGAAGAAATACAAAACATTTTTCTGAAGTGCCAATTTTATGCAACAATTTGGGAGCTTATTTTTATTTGTTTCAAGAAAATTCACTGAATGCAAAATTTGCATAATTTTAAAAGGAAAAAAATAGACACTTGAGAAAGAGGCAAAGAGGGACCAGTCCAAGGTAAAGTACACCAGAAAAGAACAGTTTTCACTGGAATTTTAAGATAAGTTAGACTCTTAAAGGATGCCCTGGAAAAATAACATATCATCTACACAAAAAACAACTTTTCACTTAACAACAGATTTGGCAATGGAGAAACACCCCAACAATAAAGTAGAATACAGCAGAAGAGAGGCATGAACCACCTGCAGTTCTCCTGCTCAGGGCTTGCAGTGTACTTACGATTTGAAAAATCATTGCCTTTGTTTCATTCCAAAAATTTCTCAACTATTATCTTTTCAAATATTTCTACTCTGTTCATCTGGATTGACTAGTTATAGGTATACAGAATCCTTTGTCTGCTATCTCTGACTCATAATTGTTCTTTTACATACATGTTTTTCTTTGTCTTTCTGTTTTGTATTCTGAGCAAATTCCTCAAAATTTTCTTTCACTGTCCTAAGACAGCACTTCTTATATTTAATATGCATATGATTTACCTGAGGAATTTATTAAAATGTTAGATATCTCAATGCATGGGGTGGGTCTGAGGTCTTGCCCTTCTACCAAGCTTCCAGATGATGTTGGTTCTGATGCTGTTGGCCCATGGCTATTTGTGCAGAAGAGCTCTTATACTCTCTCCTTTGTATTTAGTCTATAATTCATTCCAGGAATAATATTTAGTCTAAAATTCATTTCAGCAATGAACTTTCTTCTTTCATTGTCCATATTTCATCTAGTATTTCTAAATGTTTTAAATAGTCAGCTTTTATTGTTTGACTTCTACCTACTTTGGTTTCAAAATTTCCTGCTGTTTTTAAATGGAAGTTAATCCTTCATTTATTTCCTTGAGCATTCTGAACATAGTTATCTTTGTCTGACTTTAAAAATTATTTTTATCTAGAGTAAATTCGCATTCCATTTATTGAATTTGATTGCTCTTTTTTATGTTTATATTACTTTATAAATTTTGAAATTTTGGTGTGAAAACCAAATTTCAATGTTTTTATTTTGTCTCTCTTAATCGCTTTCCTCTCTTCCCTCTCTCCCTCTCTCAGGGCTTACCTTACACTGTCTAGGACTGTTTCAGGTTACCTTCACCTGTGTTTTAAAGTTCACATTCCAAACATACGAGGTCTTACCCTATCATTCCAGGTGTTCTGCCCTGTGATAATATTGAAGCCGTCACAAATCTGGTCTTTGATCCTGTAAGCAGCTTCACTGAGGTATCAGTTGCTAGCCTTGATCTGTTTGCCTCCCTACTTCCACAGGACTACATTTTGCTAATGCCCACAGTCCTGATGTCATCAGGCACAAATTGGTCTGAAGCCTTTTTCATGGTATATATGGCCTACACGATCCCTCTCCCCTTGGGTTCATGTCCGTGTTCACACTCTTGAGTGTGGCAAACCCATGATTTGCCTCTACCCAATAGAATATGACAAAGGTAATGGGTGTCATTTCCATGATTATACTATACCGTATTGCATTAGCCTCCATCTTGCTAACAAGTTTGCTCTCTCTGTCTCTCTTTGCTGGCTTTGAGGAAGCAAACGGCTGTGTTGGGGAACCCCCGCCTGGCAAGGAACTATAGGCAGCCTCTAGCAGCTGGGCAGCATCCACCAAGAAATTTAAACTTTCAGTTCTGTAGCTGTAAGGAACTCGATTTTGTCAATAACCTGATGGAGTTTGAAAGTGGTTATTTCCCCACCTATGCCTCTGAAGAGACTTCAGACGCAGTAACACCTGGATTGTAGTCAGGTGAGACCCAGAGAACCCACCTAAGCCGTGTCTGAGTATCTGACCTACAAACACTAGACATTGTTTTAAACCACTAAATTGCTAGTAATTCATTTGACAGCAATAGATAACTAATATACATAAGCAAATAGTCTAGTATGAGCCACAGACTTTACAGTGAGCTCTGATCCTATGTCTTTACAGAGAGCCCTCTTTGTCTCTATTCTTTTCACCCTGGAGAGTTCAAATTCCCAGACCCTAGTACCAGCTCCTCGTCCCAGGCCCCTGTAGGCCTGTGGCCCCAGCCTTGTGCAAAGCTTTGTGTCTCTCCTTATTTTCTAGCTTATAGAGATATTTATACTGTTTTTAAGTTTTAGTCAGTTATTTCCCTCCTCTGTTTGTAATTTGCCTATTGTTGCTTTATGCTCAAAATAGAAGAGAATGAGTTTTATATTCAAGCTTTTTTTTGTAGGAAAAACATAAATAGTTTTATTAATTTCTTTTCTCTTTAGGAAAATAATAGATACCTTACTTACCTTAAAATAGATATCTTACAACTACCCTAGGAGTCCCCCTTCAGGCTATACAACTTGGAAATTCATAGAGCAGCTAGTGAGGACTCTTAAAATGTAAACAACAATAGGCAGAGAGGGGAAGAAGAAGAGAATTTGAAGAACTACTGAGCTGGGAGTGAGTAAGTCATTTACTTTTCTTCAGTATATCTTGATCTGGACTCCAGGCAGCTCATAATCCAGAAGTGGGCACAGAGGCACAGAAACAGATCTAGAGGAAGCTCTCTAGTTCTGGTTCAAGGACTAGGAAAGGGGTCTTCTGACACTCAGAAAGAGTGGAGGTTTACTCTTTTTACTCATATTTTTCTCCATTCTCTACCACACTAGCCCTCAATTAATCCCATAGCCAAAACTCTAAGTGAGGCCAATCTTCATCTCATGTCAGGGACACTGTGCTGTCCAAGCAGTGTGCTGAATGCCCATTTCTTTTTTCTCTTTATGTTCCTGACATTTGGCCCTGGACAAAGGTGCAGTCATAGGAAGACAACAGAATGGGGTAAATAAAGTCCCAGCTTTCTGGCCAAAAACATTCTGAAGAGGAAGCCCCAAGAAATTGACGATGCTAGAGACATCTTGAAGAAGGATGAGTTTGGGAGAGCAACCCCATGAGGTTATTCATGAACTCCTGGGCTCACCCGCAAGCAGTGTGCTTGAGGATCTGACTTTAAACGGCGTACGATGGAGCTGAGACATGAACTACGGATATACTACTGCCAAGGACCCTGACTTACCGCTGGGTGTCACACTCATGAGACAAATCTGAATAGCACTGCAAAAGCCTTCAGAACTGAACTGACCCACAGAAAGCTGATGGGAACATACAGCCTGAATCTAACTAGGTTGATTGTTTGCTAAGGCAAAAATACCAACATTCTCAATAGGATTTAAACAAGGCCCAGGACCTAATAGTTAATATTCAAAATGACCAGCATACAAACCAAAAGCACTAGGCATATTAAGAATCAGGAAAATGGCAAGGCCTCACAAGGGAAAAGGTAATCAACAGATGCCAATACTTAAATGACACAGATGTAAGAATTTTCTGATAAGACTTAAAACCAGCTATTTAAAAAACGCAGCAACAAAAAATTGCAGTTACTCTTGAAATGCCTGCAAAGTTTAGCAAAGAGATACAAGAAATACAGAAGAACCAAATAGAAATTTTAAAACTGAAGAAACAATACCCCTCCACCCAAAAAATCATTACTGAATAGCTCAAAAGCAGAATGCAGATGACAGTGGAGAGAGTCAGTGAACTTGAAGATAGATCGTTAACAAGACATTTTATCTGAACTAAAGATAAAGGGGGAAAAAGACTTTCAAAAAATGATCAGAGCCTTGAGAGACTGTGGGACAATTCTGAAATATTTTAATATTTCTGTCATCAGAGTCTCAGAAGGAGAGGAGAAATAGCACAGGGCAGGGGAAAAAATATTTGAAGAAATATTGGCTGAAAATTTCTAAAATACACTGAAAGACAGAAATTACAGATTCAAGAAGATCAAAAACTCCGAACAAGAAATAACCAAAAAATCCATGCCCATATTCATCGTAATCAAACTATTAAAACTAAAGACCAAGAAGTTATCTTGAAATCAACCAGGGGAGAACTTAGAAGGCAACAGTGATTTGAAAGACTATAGATTTCTTTTTTCTCTTTATTTAGGTATCACTGATATACACTCTTATGAGGGTTTCACATAAAAAAACAATGTGGTTACTACATTTATCCATATTATCAAGTCTCCACCCATACCCCAGTGCAGTCACTGTCCATCAATGTAGTAAGATGCCACAGATTCACTACTTGTCTTCTCTGTGCTACACTGTCTTCCCCGTGACCCCCCCCACACCATATGTACTATATACATAATACCCCTCAATCACTGTCTCCCTTTCTCCCCACCCGCGCTCCCACACCCCTCCCCTTTGGAAACTGCTGGTCCCTTCTTGGAGTCTGTGAGTCTGCAGCTATTTTGTTCCTTCAGTTTTGCTTCATTGTTATACTCCACAAATGAGGGAAATCATTTGGCATTTGTCTTTCTCCACCTGGCTTATTTCACTGAGCATAATATCCTCCAGCTCCATCCATGTTACTGCAAATGGTAGGATTTGTTTCTTTCTTATGGATGAATAGTATTATTCCATTGTGTATATGTACCACATCTTCTTTATCCATTCATCTACTGACGGACACTTAGGTTGCTTCCATACCTTGGCTATTGTAAATAGTGCTGCGATAAACATAGGGGTGCATATGTCTTTTTGAATCTGAGAACTTGTATTCTTTGGGTAAATTCCAAGGAGTGGGATTCCTGGGTCAAATGGTATTTCTCCATATTGCTTTCCACAATGGTTGAACTAGCTTACATTCCCACCATCAGTGTAGGAGGGTTCCCCTTTCTCTGCATCCTTGCCAGCATTTGTTGTTCTTAGTCTTTTCTATGCTGGCCATCCTACCTGGTGTGAGGTGGTATCTCATTGTGGATTTAATTTGCATTTTTCCCTGATGATTAGTGATGTGGAGGATCTTTTCATGTGTCTGTTGGCCATCTGAATTTCTTCTTTGGAGAACTGTCTCTTCATATCCTCTGCCTATTTTTTAATAGGGTTATTTGCATTTTGGGTGTTGAGGCATGTGAGTTGCTTAAATATTTTGGTATAGAATATTGCATCCTTGGAATAAATCCTACTTGATCATGGTGGATGATCTTTTTGATATATTTTTTAATTTTTTGTATGGGGTTCAACAATAATCCAGTTTCATTCTCTTGTATGTAGGTCTCCGGTTTTGCCAACACCAGCTGTTGAAGAGGCTGTCATTTCCCCATTGTATGTCCATAGCTCCTTTATCATATATTAATTGACCATATATGGTTGGTTTATATCAGAGCTCTCTAGTCTGTTCCATTGGTCTATTGTTCTGTTCTTGTGCCAGTACCAAATTGTCTTGATTACTGTGGCTTTGTAGTAGAGCTTGAAGTCAGGAGCATAATCCCCCCAGCTTTATTCTTCCTTCTGAGGATTGCTTTGGCTACTTGGGGTCTTTTCTGGTTCCATATGAATTTAGAATAATTTGCTCTAGTTCATTGAAGAATGTTCTTGGTATTTTGAAAGGGATTGCATTAAATCTGTAGGTTGTTTTAGGCAGGATGGCCATTTTAACAATATTAATTCTTCCTATCCATAAGCACGGGATGTTTCCATTTATTGGTATCTTCTTTAATTTCTCTCAAGAGTGTCTTTTAATTTTCAAAGTATAAGTCTCTAACTTCCTTGGTTAGGTTTATTCCTAGGTATTTTATTCTTTTTGATGCAGTTGTGAATGGAATTTTTTTTTCTGATTTCTCTTTCTGCTAGTTCATTGTTAGTATAAAGGAATGCAACAGATTTCTGTGTATTAATTTGTATCCCGTAACTTTGCAGAATTCGGATATTAGATCTACTAGTTTTGGAGTGGATTCTTTAGGTTTTTTATGTACAATATCATGTCATCTGCAAACAGTGACAGTTTAACTTCTTCCTTAACCAATCTGGATGCCCTTTATTTCTTTGTGTTGTCTAATTGCTGTGGCCAGGACCTCCAGAATTATGTTGAGTAAAAGTGGAGAGAGTGGACATCCTTGTCTTGTTTTTGATCTTAAAGCAAAGGCTTTCACCTTCTTGCTGTTAAGTATGATGTTGGCTGTGGGTTTGTCATATATGGCCTTTACTATGTTGAGGTACTTGCCTTCTATGCCCATTTGCTTGAGAGTTTTCATCATGAATGTATGTTGAATTTTGTCAAATGCTTTTTTGGCATCTGTGGAGATAATCATGTGGTTTCTGTCCTTCCTTTTGTTGATGTGGTGGATGATGTTGATGGATATTCTAATACTGTACCATCCTTGCATCCTTGGAATAAATCCTACTTGATCATGGTGGATGATCTTTTTGACATATTTTTTAATTCGGTTTGCTAATATTTAGTTGAGTATTTTTGTGTCTATGTTCATCAGGGATATTGGTCTCTAATTTTCTTTTTTTGTGGTGTGTCTGCCTGGTTTGGTATTAGAGTGATGCTGGCCTCATAGAATGAGTTTGAAAGTATTCCCTCTTCTTCTATTTTTTGGAAAACTTTAAGGAGGATGGGTATTAGGTCTTCACTAAAGGTTTGATAAAATTCAGCGGTGAAGCCATCTGGTCCAGAAGTTTTGTTTTAGGTAGTTTTTTGATTACCAATTCATTTCCGTTGCTGGTAATTGGTCTGTTCAGATTTCTTGTTTCTTTCTGGGTCAGCCTTGGAAGGCCATATTTTTCTAGAAAGTTGTCCATTTCTTCTAGGTCATCCAGTTTGTTAGCATATAATTTTTCATAGTATTCTCTAATAATTATTTGTATATCTGTGATGTCTGTAGTGATTTTTCCTTTCTCATTTCTGATTCTGTTTATGTGAGTAGACTCTCTTTTTTTCTTGATAAGTCTAGCTAGGGGGTTATCTGTTTTGTTTATTTTATCGAAGAACCAGCTCTTGCCTTCATTAATTCTTTCTATTGTTCTATTCTTCTAGATTGTATATATTTCTGCTCTAATCTTTATTATGCCCCTCCTTCTACTGACTTAGGGTCTCATTTCTTCTTCTTTTTCTAGTTTCATTAATTGTGAGTTTAGACTGTTCATATGGGATTGTTCTTCCTTCCTGAGGTAGGCCTGTATTGCAGTATACTTCCCTTCAGCACAGACGTCGCTGTATAGACAGATTTTGCGTTGTTGAATTATTGTTGTCATTTGTTTCCATATATTGCTTGATCTCTGTTTTTATTGCATCATTGATTCAGTGGTTATTTAGGAACATATTGTTAAGCCTCCATGCGTTTGAGGGATGTTTTGTTTTCTTTATGTAATTTATTTCTAGTTTCATTCCTTTGTGGTCTGAGAAGCTGGTTGGTACAATTTCAATCTTTTTGAATTTACTGAGGCTCTTTTTGTGGCCTAGTATATGATCTATTCTTCAAAATGTTCAATGTGCACTTGAGAAGAATGTGTATTCTGCTGCTTTTAGGTGTAGAGCTCTCTAGATGTCTGTTAGGTCCATCTGTTCTAATGTGTTGTTCAGTGCCTCTGTCTTCTTACTTATTTTCATCTGGTTGATCTGTCCTTTGGAGTGAGTGGTGTGTTGAACTCTCCTGGAATGAGTGCATTGCATTCTATTTCCCCCTTTAATTCTGTTAGTATTTGTTTCACATATGTAGATGCTCCTGTTTTGGGTGCATAGATATTTATAATGATTATGTCTTCTTGTTGGATTGACCCTTTTATCATTGTGTAATGTCCTTCTTTGTCTCTTGTGACTTTCTTTGTTTTGAATTCTATTTTGTCTGATACAAGTACTGAAAGTCCTGCTTTTTTCTCCCTATTAGTTGCATGAAATATCTTTTTCCATCCCTTCATTTTTAGTCTGTGTATGTCTTTGGGTTTAAAGTGTGTCTCTTGTAGGTAGCATATAGACGGGTCTTGTTTTTCTATCCATTCAGTGACTTTATGTCTTTTGACTAGTGCATTCAGTCCATTTACATTTAGGGTGATTATTGATAGGTATGTACTTATAGTTATTGCAGGCTTTAGATTTGAGGTTACCAAAGGGTCAAGGTTAACTTCCTTACTATCTAAGAGTCTAACTTAACTCATTTAGTATGCTATTACACACACCATCTAAAGGTTGTATTTTTCTTCTTCTTTTTCTTCCTCCTCCATTCTTTATATATTAGGTATTATATTCTGTATTCTTTTTCTATCCCTTGACTGACTTTGCGGTAGTTGATTTAGTTTTGCATTTGCTTAGTAATTAACTGTTCTGCTTTCTTTACTGCGGTTATATTACAACTGGTGACAGCTATTAAACCTTAGGAACACTTACATCTATAGCAGTCCCCCCAAAATACACTGTAAAGGTTCTTTGTGGGAGGCAAATTCTCTCAGCTTTTGCTTATCTGGAAATTCTTTAATCCCTCCTTCAGATTTAAAGGATAATCTTGCTGGATAAAGTATTCTTGGTTCAAGGCCCTTCTGCTTCATTGCATTAAATACATCATGCCACTCCCTTCTGGCCTGTAAAGTTTCTGCTGAGAAGTCTAATGATAGCCTGATGGGCTTTCCTTTGTATGTGATGTTATTTCTCTTTCTGGCTGCTTTTAATAGTCTGTCCTTATTGTTGATCTTTGCCATTTTAATTATTATATGCCTTGATGTTGTCTTCCTTGGGTCCCTTGTGTTGGGATACCTGTGCATCTCCATGGCTTGAGAAACTATCTCCTTCCCCAGATTGGGGAAATTTTCAGTAATTACATCCTCAGAGACACTTTCTATCCCTTTGTCTTTCTCATCTTCTTCTGGTATTCCTATAATACGAATATTGTCACACAGTTCTCTCAATATTCTTTCATTCTTAGAGATCCTTTTTTCTCTCTGTGCCTCAGCTTATTTGTATTCCTCTTCTCTAATTCCTATTTCATTTATCTTCTCCTCCACCCTATCTCATCTGCTTTTAAAACCTTCCACTGTATGTTTCATTTCTGATACTGTGTTCTGTAATGATTGGATCTACCACTGAATTAATTCCTGAGTTATTGAATATTTTTCTGTACCTCCATGAGCATGTTTCTGATTTTTTTTTTGAAATCTCTTTCAGGAAGATTCATGAGATCAGTTGCATTTGACTCTTTTTCTGGTGTATGTAGGATTTTGCTTTGAACCAGGTTCCTTTGATGTTTCGTATTTGTATGTGGCGCCCTCTAGAGCCCAGAAGCTCTACTCTCTGGAGCTGCTCAGCCCCTTGAGCAATGTTGGGGGTCACAGGGGAGTGGTGTTGGTGCCTGGAGAGAGGAAAGAGCTGTTTCCTGCTTCCCGGCTGCTATGCCTGTCTCTACTGCCAGAACCAGTGGGCCGAGCACACAGGTATAAGCCTCTATGATTTGCGTTTGTAGCTGCTGTAGGCGGGGCTTCCCTTTGGCTGGCCTGATGCCAGGGCATGGTTTGACAGTTGGCGAGCCTGGTGTGGGCTGGCCGGGAGGAAGGTGCAGCAGGCTGTATATCACAGGGAGTGGCTTTCGAGCTTCATAGCCAGCTCTGGAGATCCTGAATATCGTGGAAGTTCCCAACCTCCTGGACAGAGTATACCTGGATAATTTTGTCTACCTGTCCTTTCTCCTGAGCAGTAAGCTCTGTGCAATCATTGTCCCTTTAGCAACCCTCTTGCTTTTAGGAAGTCTCTCAGACTGCCTGCCTTTCTTTTGTTCCAGAGCAGCTGGATATGGATTCCTGTTTTCCACAAGTGCCTGGAATCTCAGTCTGTCCAGGTATTATGCCTGTCTTAGTTTTCCAACTCCCCTAATCACCAGAGCACCATGCAATGTAGGTTTGTGCTCCCAGAGCCGATCTCCAGAGCTAGGTGTTTGGCACTCCCAGGCCTCCCCTCCCGTCCCACTCTGTTTCTTTTCCTCCAACCAGTGAGCTGGGGTGGGAGAAGGGCTTGGGTCCAGCCGGGTCATGGCTTTGGTACATTACCCTGTTCCGTGATGTCTATTCTTTTCTCCAGGTGTATGCAGTCTGGCACAGCCTTCTTTCCTGTTTCTCAGTCAGGATTAGTTGTATTAATTATATTTTCATATTATATGTGGTTTTAGGAGGAAGTGTCTGTTTCACCTCTCATGCTGCCATCTTACAAGACTATAGATTTCTTATAAAAAAATCACAGAATCCAGAAAGGTGCAGCACATTTTCAAGTGCTAAAAGAGAAGAATTATCAATGCAGAATTCTGAATCCAGTAAAAAATACCCTTCAGGAATGAAGGTAAAATACAGACATTCTCAGATGGAAGAAAACTTAGACAATTTGTAGTCAGTGAACCTGTTCTAAAAGAATTATTAAAGTTCTATCAGAAGGAATTGAAACCAGAAGGAACCTTGGAATATCAGGAATGAAGGAAGAATTACTGAAGTAGTAAATATCCAGGTAAACATAGTAGACCATTCTTCTACTTTTTAGTTCCTTAAAATACGTTTGACATGGGAAGCAAAATTTAGGACAGTGTCTGATGGGATTATTGATGCAGATATAATATAGTTACCTGCAGATATAACATATAAGACAGCTACAACATAGATGAGGAAGGGTAAAAGAATCTATATGGTAATAAGTTTCTACACCAGAAGTAATAAAATAGGTATTCTCAAAGTAATAAATGCAATACAGGAGCTATAAAGAAGAAAGTAAATGGCACCCTAATAGTCAATTAGAGAAAGATGGCAACATGAGAGGTGAGACAGAGGCTTCCTCCTAAAACCACATATAATATGAAAATATAACTGATACAACTACTGTTGAAAGAGCAACAGGAAAGAGGACTGCACCAAACTGCATACACCTGGAGACAAGAGCAGACCTCACGGAAAAGGGTAACATACTAAAGCTTTGGTCCTGCAGGATCCAAGACCTTCCCCCACCCCAGCTCACCAGCGAGAGGAAGAGGAACAGAGCAAAGAGGGAGTGGAGATCTGTGACTGCTGAATGCCTAGCTCAGACGATCTGCTCTGGGAGTGTGAACCTGCATTTCGTGGTGCTTGCATGATGTTCTCGTGATTGGGGGATTGGAGGGCCGAAACGGGCAGGGTTCCTGGAGAGTCTAAGATTCCAGCAGCTTGTGGAAAGCAGGGATCCATATCCAGCTGCTCTGTGACAAAAGAAAGGTGCGCAGTCTGAGAGACTTCCTAACAAAGAAGCCCTTAGCAAGAGGGTTACTAAAGGGGCAAGGATTGCACAGAGCTTACTGCTCAGGAGAAAGGACAGGTGGACAAAATTGTCGGGGTACACTCTTCCCAGCAGATTGGGAGCTTTCACGATCTTCAGGTGCTCCAGCTCCCTGGCTGCCTACACAGCTCCAAGAACCCCTTCCATGACAGGCAGACTACGCACATTTCTCCTGGCCAGCCCCACCAGGCTTGTAAACTGGGAAATCCTACCCTGGCATTAGGCCAGCCCAAGGGAAGATCTGTCTACAGCAACTACAAACGCAAAGCACAGAGGCTTATACCTGTGTGCTCGGCCCACTGGTTCAGGCAGTGGAGACAGGCATAGCAGCCAGGAATAAGGAAACAGCTCTTTCCTCTCTCCAGGCACCAATACCATTTCCCTGCCACTGCCAACATTGCTTCAGGGGCGAGTACCTCCAGAGAGTAGAGCTTCTGGGCACTAAAGGGTGCCATACACAAATATGAAACGCCAAAGGAACCTGGTCCAGAGTAAAATGATGAATACAGCTCCTGAGAAAGATTTAAATGATATTGACCTCATGAATCTCCCTGAAATGGAGTTCAAAATAAAAATCATTAACATGCTCATGGAGCTACGGAAGATATTCAAGAACGCAGGAATGAATTATGGTTGGAAATCCAATCATTGAAGAGTACAATGGACGGTATTAAAAGCAGATTGGATATGGTGGAGGAGACGATAAATGAAATAGGAACTAGACAAGAGGAATACAAAGAATCTGAGGCACAGAGAGAAAAAAGGATCTCTAAGAATGAAAGAATATTGATAGAACTATGACCAATCCAAACAGAAAACCCAACACAGGATCTCCTACATATGTGAAACAAATACTAACAGAAGTAAAAGGGGAAATAGAATGCAATGCATTCATTCTAGGAGACTTCAACACACCACTCACTGTGAAGGACAGATCAACCAGGCAGAAAATAAGTAAGAAAACAAAAGCACTGAACAACACATTAGAACAGATGGACCTAACAGACATCTAGAGAACTCTATACCCAAAGCAGCAGAATACACATTCTTCTCAAGTGCACATGGAACATTTAAAAAAATAGATCATATACTAGGCCAGAAAAAGAGCCTTGGTAAATTCAAAAAGTTTGAAATTGTACTAACGAGTTTCTCAGACTACAAAGGAATGAAACTAGAAATGAATTACACAAAGAAAATGAAAAATCCCACAAACACATGGAGGCTTAATAACATGCTCCTAAATAACCAGTGTGTCAGTGACTAAATAAAAACAGAGATGAAGTAATACATAGAGACAAATGACAACAATAATTCAACACTGCAAAATCTGTGGGATGCAGCGAAGGCCGTGCTAAGAGGAAAGTGTATTACAATACAGGCCTACCTCAAGGAAGAAGAACAATCCACATGAGTGGTCTAAATTCACAATTAACGAAACTAGAAAAAGAAGAGCAAATGAGACCCAAAGTCAGTGGAAGGAGGGACATAATAAATATTAGGGCATAAATAAATAAAATCGAGAAGAATAAAACAATAGAGAGGATCAACAAAAGCAAGACCTGGTTCTTTGAGAAAACAAACAAAACAGATAAACCCCTAGCCAGACTTATCAAGAAAAAAAGAGAGTCTACTCACATAAACAGAATCAGAAATGAGAAAGGAAAAATCACTACAGACACCACAGAAATACAAAGAACTATTAGAGAATACTATGAAAAATTATATGCTAACAAACTCGATACCTAAAAAAAATGGACAACTTTCTAGAAAAATACAACCTTCTAAGGCTGACCCAGAAAGAAACAAGAAATCTGAACAGACCAATTACCAGCAACAAAATTGAACTGGTAATCAAAAACCTACATAAGAACAAAATGTCTGGACCTGATGGCTTCACCACTGAATTTTATCAAACATTTAGTGAAGACCTAATACCCATCCTCCTTAAAGTTTTCCAAGGAGTAGAAGAAGAGGAAATACTTCCAAACTCATT
>JAQQAC010007890.1:41495084-41547130 GCA_029783875.1 Phataginus tricuspis | reverse complement strand
TAACAGACCAATTACCAGCAACAAAATTGAACTGGTAATCAAAAACCTACATAAGAACAAAATGTCTGGACCTGATGGCTTCACCACTGAATTTTATCAAACATTTAGTGAAGACCTAATACCCATCCTCCTTAAAGTTTTCCAAGGAGTAGAAGAAGAGGAAATACTTCCAAACTCATTCTATGAGGCCAGCATCACTCTAATACCAAAATCGGGGAAAGACACCACAAAAAAAGAAAACTACAGACCAATATCCGTGATGAACATAGATGCAAAAATACTCAACAAAATATTAGCAAATTGAATTCAAAAGTACATCAAAAGGATCATCCATCATGATCAAGTAGGATTTGTTCCAGGGATGCAAGGATGGTTCAACATTTGAAAATCCGTCAACATCATCCACCACATCAACAAAAAGAAGGACAAAAACCACATGATCATCTCCATAGATGCTGAAAAAGCATTTGACAAAATTCAACATCCATTCATGATAAAAACTCTCAACAAAATGGGTATAGAGGGCCAGTACCTCAACATAATAAAGGCTATATATGACAAACCCACAGCCAATATTATACTTAACAGCGAGAAGCTGAAAGCTTTTCCTTTAAGATCGGGAACAAGACAAGGATGCGAACTCTCCCCACTTCTATTCAACATAGTACTGGAGGTCCTAACCACGGCAGTCAGACAACACAAAAGAATAAAAGACATCCCGATTGGCAGGGAAGAAGTTAAACTGTCTCTGTTTGCAGATGACATGATATTGTACATAAAAAACCCTAAAGAATCTACTCCAAAACTACTAGGTCTAATATCTGAATTCAGAAAAATTGTGGGATACAAAATTAATATGCAGAAATATGTGGCATTCCTATACACTAACAATGAACTAGCAGAGAGAGAAATCAGGAAAACAATTCAATTCAAAGTTGCATCAAAAAGAATAAAATACCTAGGAATAAACCTAACCAAGGAAGTGAAAGACCTATACTCTGAAAACTACAAGACACTCATGAGAGAAATTTAAGATGGTACCGATAAATGGAAACACATCCCGTGCTCATGGAGAGGAAGAATTAATATTGTCAAAATGGCCATTCTGCCTAAAGCAATCTACAAATTCAATGCAATTCCTATCAAAATATGAACAGCATTTTCAATGAACTAGAGAAAATCATTCTAAAATTCATGTGGAACCCCAAAAGACCCCAAATAGCCAAAACAATCCTGAGAAGGAAGAATAAGGCTGGGGGGATTATGCTCCCCAACTTCAAGCTTTACTACAAAGCCACAGTACTCAGGAAAATTTGGTACTGGCACAAGAACAGACCCATAGAACAATGGAACAGACTAGAGAGCTCTGATACAAACCCAACCATATGTGGTCAATTTTTATATGATCAAGGAGCCATGGACATACAATGGGGAAATGACAGCCTCTTCATCAGGTGGTCTTGGCAAAACTGGACAGCTACATGCAAGAGAATGAAACTGGATTATTGTTTAACCCCATACACAAAAGTAAACTCGAAATGGATCAAGGACCTGAATGTAAGTCATGAAACCATAAAACTCTTTGAAGACAACATAGGAAAAATCTCCTGAATATAAGCATGAACGACTTCTCCCTGAACGCATCTCCTAGAGCACAGGAAACAAAAGCAAAAATGAGCTCCTGGGACTACATCAAACTAAAAAGTTTCTGTATGGCAACGGACAGCATCAACAGAACAAAAAGGCATACTACAGTATGGGAGAATATGTTTGTAAATGACATATCCGACAAGAGGTTAACATCCAAAATATATAAAGAACTTACACGCCTCTACATCCAAAAAGCAAATAACCCAATTAAAAAATGGGCAGAGGACATGAAGAGACAGTTCTCCAAAGAAAAAATTCAGATGGCCAACAGACACATGCAAAGATGCTCCATATCACTAATCATCAGGGAAAAATGCAAATTAAATCCACAATGAGATATCACCTCACACCAGTTAGAATGGCCAGCACAGAAAAGACTAAGAACAACAAATACTAGCAAGGATGCGGAGAAAGGGGAACCGTCCTGCACTGCTGGTGGGAATATAAACTAGTTCAACCATTGTGGAAAGCAGTATGGAGGTTCCTCAAAAAACTAAAAATAGAAATACCATTGGACCCGGGAATCCCACTCCTTGGAATTTACCCAAAGAATACAACTTCTCAGATTCAAAAAGATATGTGCACCCCTATGTTTATCGCAGCACTTTTTACAATAGCTAAGATAAGGAACCAACCTAAGTGTCCATCAGTAGACGAATGGATAAAGAAGAGGTGGTTCATATACACAATGGAATACTATTCATCCATAAGAAAGAAACAAATCCTACCATTTGCAACAACATGGATGGAGCTGGAGGATATTATGCTCAGTGAAATAAGCCAGGCAGAAGAAGACAAGTGCCAAAGATTTCCCTAATTTGTGGAGTATAACAACGAAGCAAAGTGAAGGAACAAAATAGCAGCAGACTGAGAGAGTCCAAGAAGGAACTAGTGGTTACCAAATTGGAGGGGTGGGGAAGGGTGGGTGGGGATGGAGGGAGATAGGGATTGAGGGGTATCATGTTTAGTACACATGGTGTGGGGTGTCACGGGTTAGACAGTGTAACACAGAGAAGGCAAATAGTGAATCTGTGGCATTTTACTACACTGAAGGACAGTGACTGCATTGAGATATGGGTGGGGACTTGATAATATGGGTAAATGTAGTAACCACATTGTTTTTTCATGTGAAACCTTCATAAGATTGTATATCAATAATACCTTAATAAAAAATAAAAAAAGAAAGAAAACAAAGGAGATTTAAAATCTAAGTCCAGATCCTGCAAATGCAGATGTCTAACAGAAGAATCCCTTCCCCATCAAACTGAGATCCCAACAGGAGATACGGGTGAGCTAGAAGTAAACCATCTCAGTTCCTGGGGACTGTGAGGATATGTGCTCTGATGATGAGCAGATCATGGCACAAAAAGAAGGAAAAAGAGAGAGAGAAAGAGGGAGTGACCCTGTTAAGGTGTAACCATGAACCAATTTTTATACAGATTTAGGGTAAAGTTTCATATCACTTGGGTTATAAAAAAATCCAACAAAAACCCTCAGGCCATGAAATGAATTTAAAATAATTCTTGACTGGTAGTACCCCAGGCGCCTGTCAAAAGCAAACACAAATCTCCTTGGGAGGATAGCACTTTCATTCTGGTCTGAAATACCCACGGATAATTTTATCAGAACAGTGAAGAAAATGGCAAAACAACCAAGCACGCCAGAATGGATTGGAGGGAAAGGAGTGCGAAAGGATGAAGGCAGACCAGTTAGGAGGTTTCAATAAACGAGGTGAAAGTGATGGTGGACCATTTGTGTGTGTTAAAGTGAGTTTCTTGTAGACAACGTACACAGGGATCTTGCTCTGTGTGTGTTGTGTGCGTGCACGTGGGAGTGGGAGAGTGTTTATTCAACACGACAATCTCTGCCTTTGAATTGGTGTTATTAGATATTTACATCAAATGTGATAATTAATATCCAGATTTGTCTACTACTTTACTCTTCTCTATTGTCTCATCTATTTTTTTGTTCCCTTTTCCCTCTTTTTTCCCTTCTATTGGACAACTTGAATAATTTTGTGATTATATCTTACTTCTTTTTGTGCTGGTACTACCAGTCAAGAATTATTTTAAATTCATTTCATGGCTTGAGGGTTTTTGTTGGATTTTTTATAACTTATTAACCATAGTTCTTTGTTTTGTTATTTTTGTGGTTGTTTTATAGTTTATGGTGTATATCATTAATTTATCATAGTCCATCTTCAAATAATATACCACTTCTCATATAGAATAAGAACCTTAAATAGTATATTTCCAGTTACCTTTCTTACTTTTGTGCTATGTTGCCTTGCATTTTACTTCTGCTTAAGTCCCACATTACATTGTTACTATTTTTGCAGAAAAAGCAACTACTTTCTTTGAGATTTAAGTGTCATCTTAAAATTTTTATCTATATTCCCTTGTAGTCACAATTTCTGGTGCTCTTTATCCCTTTGTGTAGTTTGGTATTTCATACTGGTATTATTCCTTTATATTTCTTATAGTTCTAATGTGCTGATTAGGTGTTAATTGCTTTTGCTCCAATAAAGAAAAGTATTTTACAATATCTCAGTTAAGGGCTTATACAATTAAAAAAATAAGTTTACCCACTAACTAAACATTCAGTTGTACAGCTGATTTTTAAAAATAAAACAAAACTTACATCTACATTGCAAGGAACATCATTAAACTCCTACATGTGACTACATAAATTCCTTCATCTTTTGTATGTCTGAAATAGCTTATATTTCACCTTCATTTTTGAAAAATATTTTTGATGGGTATAGAATTCTAGGTCTTTTATTGCTTTAAAGATTTTGTTCCACTGTTTTCTTGTTTGCATTGTAGCCTGTGGGAAATCTGTGATTTGTTCCTTTATAAGTAATGTCTTTTGTTCTTGGCTACTTTTAAGAATTTTCTCTTTTAGCAATGATTTTGAGTAATTTGACTATGCTGTGTATTGGGATGGTTTCATTCCTGTTTCTTGTATTTATGGTCTTTGAGATTTATGGATTCATAGGTTTATAATTGTCACCAAATCTAAAAAACTTTCAGCCATTATTTCTTCAAATATTGTTTGTCCCTTCTCCCAGTCCTTCCTCTCCTTTACGGACTGCAAGTACATATATATGAGGATACTTACAGCTGTTCTACAGCTCACTGGTGCCCTGTTAATTTTTTTATTTTTACTCTTTTTGCTCTCTGTATTTCCTTTTATATAGTTTCTGTTGCTACACCTTGTAGTTCACTAGTTTGTTGCCATTGCAATGTCTCATCTGTCATTAATCCCACCCATGGTATTTTCTAGCTCATATGTCACAGTTTCCATCTCTAGAAGTTTAATTTGTGTCTTTTAAATCTTTTTTGGCCTCTGTTTAACTTTTTGAACATATGGAATGCAATTATTAAAACTTTCCAAATTTCTGTATCGGCTAATTTCAAATCTCTGTCAGTTCTGGGTGAATTTCTGTTGATTCTTCTCTTCATTATGGGTCATGCTTTCCTGCTTCTTTGCATACCTGGTTATTTTTTCTATTAAATTTTTATAAAGGTATATTTCACATACCATAAAATCCATCCTTTTAAAGTTTACAATTGAGCTGTTACAGTGTTTTCACAAAGTTGTAAAATTATTACCATTATTAAATTCCAGAATATTTTCATCTCTTCACAAAGAAGCCTCATAGCCTTGAGCAGCAACTCCCCATTCCTTCAGCCCCTGGTAACTACTAATCTAGAGATTTCAGTACAATGTTGAACAGAAACAGTAAGAGCACATACATCCTTATCTTGCTCCTGATCTTAGGAGGAGACGTTTTCAATTTTTTACGATTAAGTATGATGTTGTCTCTGTGGTTTTAATCCTTTATCAGGTTGAGGAAGTGCCCTGTATTCCCACTTTGCTAAGTGTATTACAATGAAAGGATGTTGGATTTTGTCAAATGCTTTTTCTGTGTTTATTGAGATGATCATTTGGTTTTGTTATTTGTTCTATTAATGCAGTGTATTGCATTGATTTATGTACAAATGTTGAGCCTATATTGCATTCCTGAGCTGAGGTCTACTTGGTCGTGGGATATAAGCCTTTTTATATGTTGCTGGATTTAGTTTGTTTGTATTTTGTTGAAGATTTTGGCACCCATATTAAAAAGGGTTATTGATCTCTATTTCTCTTTCTTGCAATATCTTTGTTTAGTTTTGGTATCAGAATCATATTGGCTTCATACAATGGGTTGGAAAATTTTCTCTCCTTTTTTATTTTTTGAAAGAGTTTGTGCAAAAGTAGTGTGATTCCTTTAAACATCTGGTAGAACTCACCAGTGAAGATACCTGTTCCAGGAATTTTGTTTGTATAAAGTTTTTATTCCTAATTCAATCTTTTTACTTGTCATAGCTTTCTTCATATTTTCTATTTCTACTTGAGAAACGTCAGTAATCTGCATCATTTTATGTATTTGTCTATTTCTTCTAGGTTATCTAATATCTTGGTAAACAATTATTCAAAATATTCTTTTATAATTCTTTTATTTCTGTAAGGTAATGCCCCCCTTTCATTCCTGATTTTAGTGATTTGTGTCTTCTCTCTTTTTCCTGGGTTAGTCTAGATAAATGTTTTCCAATTTTGTTGATCTTTTCAAGGAACCAACTTTTGTTTTCATTGATTTTTCTCAAATTTTTTCTACTCCTTGTGTTTATCTCTCCTCTGAACTTTATTATTTACTTCCTTCTGATTAGTTTCGCTTTAATTTGCTCTTTCTTTCTAGTTTATTAACATAGAAGGTTAAGTTATTAATTTGAGATCTTTATTCTTTATTAATATAGGTATTTACAGCTATAAATTTCCTTCTAAGCATGCTTTCACTGCATCCATAAGTTTTGGTATGTTGTGCTTGGATTTTCATTCATCTCATAGTGTTTTCTAATTTCCTCTGTGACTTCCTCTTTGGCTCATTGATTATTTAGGAGTACGTTGTTTAATATAAACTCTCTTCTCTCCCTCTGGAAGTCCCATGATGTGTATGATGACATTTGATAGTGTCCCACATGTCTCTGAAATTCTTTTCATTTTCTTCATTCTCTCTTCTTTCTGTTCCTCACACTGGATAATTGAGGTCATTAATTCTTTCTTCTTCTTGCTCAAATTTGCTTTTCAACTCCTCCAGTAGAATGTTCATTTATTACAATTTAAACTCCAAAATTCTTATATGGGAGGATTATATGGACAGTGTCAGCACAGGGCCTGGCTTAAAGCATGTATTCAATAAATATTTAGGTGTGTTATTACCAACTGTTACTGGAGCCAGTCAAGGAAAATTGTCCTCTTTAAATCCCAGCTCACCTTGCAGCACACTTCAGTAAAATAGTCATCTATGTCATGGGAGATAAAGGTACAGACTGTTTGCAAAGGATGCTAAGACTTTCTTTGGAGAAGTCCTTTGTCATGTCCATCATTCTGAATAGCTCAGATCAGTCTCCTCCCAGGAATTTTTTTTAATACCTATAATCCTGTGCCCTCTCTTCCTACCTCTGTGTGGTGCTTCCTCTCTCCCCTTTGGTTATCTGAGAAGCTTGTCCTTGAGATCACTTTTGTAGTGTGCTGTTATCAAATCTCCTCTGAGGTCTCCTTCATAGAGGCCCAGCTTTTCTCTTCCATTTTCATTTCCTCCCAGTCTAAATCATCAATATATCTATCCTACAGGAGGTAGAGAAACAGCTCTGTGGGAAGCCAGTAGCCATCATGGATTCTGGTATTTTCTGGCACCATTTGCCACATTAATCTACCTGCCACCTCCAACATGTACATACACACACATCACAGATACACCCTATTACTCCTATCACACAACACAAACCATGTATCACACAACACACAGCACAAATCACCATACAACCCACAACACATATTACACACACACACATGCATGCATACCAGACACATCACACATATCACATATGCATAAGCATACACCACCTACTACATATAGCACATACCATCACACCCCTTGCATAACTACAGCACACTACACATTACATACATGTGCATGCACACATCTCTTATGATGTGTGTTTAGTGTAGCTCAGAAAGTTACGCTCTCATTTAACATATGTCATTATGCCTGGAGCTATACTGGACACTTGAGGATTCATCAGTAAGAAATACTGACAAAAATGTCTAGCCTTGAGGAAGTCGCATTTTCATGCAGGAGGAAGACAATAAGATACGTAAATAAAACATTCAGTGGTAAGTGTCACGGGAACAAAATAGAGCACTGTTAGAAGGCCCAGGAGTGGGGGAGGGGTACAACCATAAACAGATGATCAGAGTGAGCTTAGCTGCTAAGGGACACCTGAAAGAGTTGAGGGACAGCACACTCTGGAGTGATCGTTCCCCACAGAGCGAATACTCAGCATGCAGGCCTTTTGAAGAAGACTCCAGTGACCCAGTCACCATTCTGAGTCTCTGGTTTCCTGTATCCCAGACTCGCAGTGCCAAGCCCAGCCTCACTTACCAGAAGTGCTGCATTCCCCCATGGGGCAGCTCCTACTGGTCTTTTCCTAGGCCTTCCTTTGGGAAACATATCTCAGAGGGTCATCTGCGTTCCCTCTACCCTGCTAAGACTTGCAGCTCTCTGCATGAACCAGTCCCTCCATGGAACAGGAAACAAGTACAAGGTAGGGCAGCTGTCACAGACAGACCCCGTCTTGATTTTATGCTTTTATCTTGCTGTAGTTGTTTGTTGGTAGTGGCAATGTCTTGCCAGTGGGTTTCAGCCCTGAGTAAGTTCGCTATGGATTCAGTGTGATCAAAGAAATGACAGTAGAACGTTCTTGGGGTGAAACGGTTTATATCCAACTTTATTCCCACGGTGGTAGGTCAATCACTAAAATCCCGTTCACTCAGAATGAGTCTGCATGCAGTAAGCCGGTCTTTGCCCCTGGGCCTCTCTACCTGCACAGCCATTCTCTGGGTCTCTGTTTTCTGCACTGCCACACTCCAGGCTCTGCTCTTCTGCACCCTTGCAGCCATGCGACCGTGTTGCCCAAAGCACTGGACAGAGCTCTTTATATAGAGCTAATAACAACGTATTGCTCACACGTGTGTAGTGGGCTATCCAACCAGGGCCAGGTGAGAATCCTGGCCACAGAAACCTTGGTTTTCTCCACAGGCAGTTTGTTTCCTTTTTGGGATTCACTAACTGCCTTTCCATGACCTTTTGACAGGACAAATTTGGGATGAGCTATGTCCAGATCCAGAGTCACTTCTAGAACAACGTAAGTCTGGGGATTTGCAAGGAGTTATCTTAGATCAGAGATTCTGTCTCCTCCATGTGCTGGTTGCCTCAGGAGTGATACGTTCTGTACTGTATGCAGGGCTGGAGGACATGCCAGCAGGGCCCAATGAGTCACTGGGTGGCAAAACGGTGGAAGCCCTTGTGATGAGCCAGGAGGGTGCCATGCTAAAGAGAGTCTCCTGGTTGGGATAAGGAGAGAGGAAACTTTCACAATTTTGCCTCCAGCTGGAGCTCCTGGAGCTGCTGGAGCTGCTGGAGCTGCTTGACCAGCAGGACTGCAGCTGGGCCGAACTTCCCTAGCTCCTTTTGTGTTGCCCTGAGCATAGACCTTCTGTGTTGCCCTGAGCACAGCTCTCAGAATCAACACCTGACCAGCCAGGTCAGGAGCCCAGCATTGTTCTCAGGCATCTCTTAGAATCCAAGTTTAAATTCTCCTTCCTGTGTCCTCAGCCTCCCTTACCAGCTCCCTTGAAACACAGCAAATTTTATTTCTTAAGCAAACATTGGTTGTGCACTTATCATAAATGTCACCTGAGACATGTGGCAAGGTTTTATTCTGAGGTGGTAATCTGTTTTTTTCCCCATTAAATGATAACTCTAACTGGCTGGGGACAGTCCTTTTGCTGTTATTTTTAACTGGAGGACTGGAGCTGAGTCATTAAGAGCATGCTCCTGATCCCACTGCCTTTTCTCCACAGAGTGCATGGCGGAGCTGTGCCCCCAAGTTTCAGGCTCCCAGCTGAAGCCACTCACTTCTGGTGCCTGAGTGGCTCCTGTTTGCTGTCCTGGGCAGCTGACTGACTGTTGATAAGTATTTGAATCCTAAGAAACACTGAGATGGAAAATGAGACACAGCAATAGGACAAAGAAGAAAGGAGACAGGCTTGGGCAAATTTTGATAGTGATGAACGCTATTACTATTACCATGCCCTTCATAGCAGTTCTAAAACAGTAAGGTACCTAAAAATAGCAAAAACCACCCAGATCAGGAGGTTTATGGATTGCAGGGGGGTTGGAGGCAAAGTGAAACTCAAGTCAGACTCTGTGAACTGACCTTTTCAGGCTTCCTGATTTTAGATACTCTGTGCTGAGGCCACAAAATAGTTTACTGGGTTAATAATGTGTCCCTTCTTTTTACTGCTGTAAAAGAAAGGTATTTTTCTTATCATCTACTCTCCATTTTAGGACAAGCTGAGCACAAAAGATAAGGGCAATTTCACCCATTTCCTCCCCAAGACTTACAGGGCCTGCCTCCCACAGTAGTTTCACTTCTGAGTTTACACTGTTTGGAGTTAACTTCCTTGTCCTAGACTCAGAAAGTGGCATATGGGAGGGGACTAGCAGCAAATCTGTGACTGTCAGCTGTGTGGTGAAGGTAGTAGAAACAGTCTGTCCAGGTTTTCTCAGCGGAGGGATGTGATACATGTGAGTGTGGTTTGGGGAGGTAGTGGGGGGCAGGCTATGTTTCTTGATAACAGAGACACTCGAATTCTGGGACTGGTCAGGACTTTGCTTTATAGTTCTCACTCCCTGTGTGCTTTCTTTTTCACCAGACTCCATGCCGTGGCTCAGAAGATCCAGGATGTGAGGTGAGTGAAGGCCTAGGACAGGCACTCTTTTGCCTCAGAGGAGGGGAGATCCTTCTCCCAGGAGCACAGCACCCCTGGCAGAGAGGATCATATTGTAGCCCTTGGGGAAATAACTTGCCAAGGAATGGAAGTCTCCAGAGGAAATTCTCTATGGTGTCAAAAGACTGGCCCTGGCTATTAGAGGGAAATAGCTTATCTAGTAATTTTAGTTGAATCCTGCTTTTAATTCAGGTACTGTGGGTTCAAAGGTATGGTCAGTCTCCCAACTCCCTCCTGCCTCTGCTCCCCACCCCAACAAACTGCCAGAAGGGAGGGGGCGGCAGGGCCCTGCAGCCGCAGCCGCTGTGTGCTCCAGCTGACTCCTCCACGTTCTCTGGTTGTCAGGTCCTCCCTGGGGGCTCCAGGGACCCAGTACCTGGGATCCCACACAGGCCTGGCATTCCTCATCTGCTTCTCACCTCCCCCACTCCCAGGTTCTGAAAGCTCTCTGTCTTCCGGTCACCCTGAGAGACAAATCCTGGGTTGCAGCAGAGATAGTCCCCTTTCTAGTTCTAGAAGCTCTGTTTCCGAGGACCAATTCTTCTTTTCCCAGCTCTCTTTCCAATTCTTTTTCCCTGAGGTCTTGGGAGGACGAGAAAAGGGCAAACTTGTTCTTCTGGTTCTCTTATTTACTTTCATTATCGTGCTGATTGGATCTCCACTGAGACTTTATTAACTTGGAGTCTTGTTCTTTGTGGATGCGAGTCAGGGTAGAGAGAGCTGGGGCTGGGTTTGAGTACAGTCAAATTTGACTGTCTCAATAAAATCCTTCATAAACTACCCAATTACCTAAGCATTACCACCAGCTGCAAAGAAATAATTCTGGTTCTAATTATTCTTGATGTTCATTAGAGTGGGGAAAAACACTCCCCTGTGATTTTGCTCTCTCGCTGCTTGTGAGGAAGCAGGCCTTGCTTCTCTCACAAGACGTGTGCCAAGGCTACAAGGTGAGTGTGTGGGCCAAGGCCTGCTTCTCTCTCTCTCTCTCTCTGCAGTTGGTCCAGAAAACTTCCTGCAATGATGGAATGTTCTACATCTGGGCCATCATGTAGCCATGAGCCACTTGTGGCTATTAAGCAATTAAAATGTGACTTGTGGGCATAAGAAACTAAATTTTAAATTCAATTTAATTTTAATTAATTAATTTTTATTGAGGTACATATAATCAAAGCCACAGGTGTACAGCTCGATGCATTCTGCCATGTGTATACACTTATGTAACCATCACCTAGATCATGATATCAAATGTTGCTAATTCTAATTAATTTAAATTTGAGTGGCCACATGTGATAGTTACTACCATATTCCATAACATGGCTCTTTTATACATCTTCTAAATTCCAATCTATTTCTTCTCTCTAGAGAAAAGACTTCAAGACTTGTGGAGGCCAGTGGAAGCCAGTGCATTGGACAGAAGCTCTGGTGACCTGTATTTCCATCACTGGGGAAAAGTTCTGGCTGCTTCATCTCTGCCTCTAGATCCCAAATTGGAGCTTTTCAGGAAAAGCCATGGCCTCAGCCAGAGTCACCAAGAAGATGAGGGAGGAAGCCACTTGCTCTATCTGCCTGCAGCTGATGGCTGAGCCAGTGAGCATTAGCTGTGGACACAGCTACTGCCGCTTGTGCACCACAAACTACCTTGAGAACCTACGCTACATGCAACCGTGGCAGGAGACATTCTTCTGTCCCCAGTGTCGGGCTCCATTTCAGATGGCTAGTCTCCGGCCCAACAAGCAGCTGGGAAGTCTCATTGAAGCCATCAAGGAGATGGATCACCAAATGTTGTGTGAGGAGCATGGAGAGCAGCTCCACCTGTTCTGTGAAGATGAGGGCCAGCTCATTTGCTGGCGCTGTGAACGGGCATCACAGCACAGAGGGCATACCACAGTGCTTGTCGAAGACGTGTACCAAGGCTACAAGGTGAGTGTGTGGGCCAGAGGGCCTTGGCAAGTTCCCAGTCTCATGCTACTCCCTGAGTCTTGAGAATATTTAGCCTGAAACCCAAAATAATGGTCCTGTGTAAGGAAATGGATGTGTCTGTGGCCAGTATTCTCACCTGACGCTGATACACTTGCTCACTGTGCACGTGCACTGCTTGCAGGTGCAGGCTTGCCCATGTGTTGGTAGTTAGGTATTACTGACTTATATAAAGCGCTCTGCCAGGTGCTCTGAGGCTGCCAGGAAGTGGAGAGGCCCGGAGGCAGAGACCAGTTTGCTGCATGCAGACTGCCCTGGAGGCTGGTGGTATTCTAGCGCTCAACCTGCTACCGCAGAAATGAAGTTGTGTGTAAACCCTTTCACCCCAAGAATGTTCCATTGTCATTTATTGGGTCTCACTGAATCCAGAGTAAACTTGCCCAGGGCTGAAACCCTCAGGCAAAACATCCTGAAATAGTTTTCATAATGCCATTCTTCTGAAAATAAGTTTATGATGCATCCTCACTGCACCAAGTCCTGACTATCCATCCTGATTTTCATTAGGATAACTGGACTCTTGCCCCCATCCACTCTTGCTATGATGAACTTCTCCCTGCTCTCCAATACCACGTGCTGTTCATTTTATTGCTTCACACTGTGGGTGTAATTTGAGAAGCCACAATGTGCAAGACTATGTGACAGAGTCTGAAAACGCATGGGACAAAAACACATCATGTCTAGATATCCTGCAGTTTAGTAGGGAAGACAAGCCAGCAAAAAAGAAGGCCTGGAGCTACCTGATTTGGACAGTGGGGAGGGGCACTAAGGGGTGGAGAGTGGTTCCTGAGGAACTTCCCCAGAAATAACCTTTATATGGAAATATGGAGAAAACAGAAGGCTCAGACAGAGGGGACCACATGTGCAAAAGCACAGCCATGGGAGTTTTCCTGACCTGCTGTAACCAGGCCAGGAGTGTACACAGGGAAAAGCTGGTGATGGCATAGGAAAGGAAGGACTCGGGCCCAGAACCTGGCTATCAACTCAGAGTCTAAATTCCAGCCCAGAGTAGTACTGGCCACCTTGGTGGGGAGGCAGGGAGTTCATCTGCAGAGTGAAGAATCAGACTGACATTGAAAAGAGCATTTTGGCACTGATAAGAGGAACATCAAGGAGTAAAATTCAGACTATTCCTATAACAAAGGAGAAGGGGGGCTGAAGGATTTGGAAATGATTGGTCAGAGAGGGTGAAGTGAAGGGAGAGGTTTCGGGGAACTCCTGAGTTTCTCACTGAAAAGCATTAAGGGAATGCTGCCCTGTGCTGTGGCGGGATGAAGAGCAGGCACAGTTCTGCTGCCCGATTCCTTGGCTGCCCTGCCTAGATTTGAGAAAAATGTTTGTCTCCACTGTGGGGCTCCTTGTTCCCTCCTGCCTTGAGGCGTAGGTGGTCTTGTATTAAGGTCTGGGTCCTCTGTCTAGCAAGGGCAAAACAGTCTTTTGCTAAGAAGTTCCATGGAGCCCTTTCTTGGGAGCACTCAAGAATGAATGAGTATACTTTCTGGATTTGTAGGAAACAGGAACCAATGATTTTTGTATTGACTGCAACTAGCATGTGGATCAGCTACTCTTGTTTCCATGAACACGTGAAAAACTATTTTGAAAACTAACCTAAAAGCTTAATGTGGATACTAAACCATTTTAAATTGGTTTCAGGATACCATTCTTCAAAAGATATCCAAGCTCCATCCTCACTAACTGTTTCTAATGACTTCAGCTGGCATCTGATCTTTCCTTCCTGACTCACATAATATATACAAAGTTTCCGGTGTGCCAAACACTCTGGCACTGGTTATGTGTAGTTCAGTAAGTTATTTTATAAAAATCTTCTTTTAGATTTTATAAAAATCTCCTTTGCACAATATTTGCCCAGAAAAATGATTGTGGTGGGTTTAAGTCAGGCTTAGCACTGGCAGATGAGGTTGGAATCACAGCTCAAACACCTACCAGTTATAGTGCCTTGACAAGTTATTTAACTCCTTCCTAAGTCTCAGTTTCTACAAGCACAGAAATTATGTTAAAAATCCTACCAACTGCTCAAGGTTACTAAAGGTATCAAATATGTTACTGCACATACAGCCCTCGGTGTACTTCTTGGCAAAGCGAAGGTATTCAATAAATATTCCGGGTTATTCTAAAAGTTTTGGTGGCCTGAGATTCCTCTTAAGTGCCTGATGAAGAGCTGTTGAATTGAATAAACTTTATTCACCCATTTTTTCCTTCAGGAGAAGCTCCAGAAAGCTATGACAGAATTGAGGCACCTGGAAGAGGAATGTATGAATCTGAAAGCACTCACGACACAACAAATAACTGAATGGGATGTAAGAATTTCAGTTTATTTTTCTCAAGTTATTTTCCATCCTAGATCTTGTGCATAGGGGATGACTGGGCAAAGCACAATGATAGTTTAGTCTCACTAAACCAGACCAGATAGATGAAACCCAGAGAAAATACCATTACTTGTTTTTATGCCCCTAATCATCTATATCTATGAGAATTTATCTCCATCCCCTTCAACCTTTCAATAGTAATTGGCTAGGAATCCCAATAACTCAGTCAGGAGAAGCAGAATTGGTATGCCTGTTTACCTAGAGCCATCTCTTTGACTGTGTTTCAAATTTTAAATACCTCAAAGTACCTTCCTTGTTTGAAGGCTTACCCATATTACCTTGGCACGCTTACCACAATGCAGGGTGTGGCTCTCAGCCTTGCAGGTTCAGAAAACAACTTCTGTGAGCACTAAGAATCACTCCAGGTTGATATTCATATTACTTGAGCTAATGAGGTTGATAAAGAACACTTGCAATTGCAGACTATAGGGTCTCTAAGGCAATTTCCACAGCTGACCAGGTCCCCATGATCAGAAAGGCATCATTTTTGGAAATATTTATGCAATCCATCAGCTGGCAGTCAAATCTCCTGGGCCAGTGAGCCATTTTGCATCTTCAATGGTTCTCTTCCAACCTCTGCCCTGATCCTTTGCATGCAGATATTAAACTTGAACTCTCAGGGGACATTCTTCCCTAATTTCTGCAATCTTGGATAGATGGAGAATCTTGATTTTAATTAAATACACCAATGACCTTCTACCACAGCATCACAGGCATTGAAACACTGCATGAATTGAGAAAGCACTAATGGAAATTGTAATTCTATATCTTCCAAATTGAAACCTGTGTTCCACAGATAATATCACTTGGTTTCTGCCACTTACACATAAATATGATTAAGTGGACCCTGGGTTGGTGGGGTGATCATTTCTCAGTAAACTGTTTTAAAAGCCTTCTACTCAGACCTCCTCCTGATGAGAATCATGGACTCTCCTACTGTCCTGGTGATGTTCCTTATAAGCTTTTGCTTCAGGAAATTCCTTCAGACTGAGAGATACCTTCTTACATCCCAAATAAAAACTTGTTTTTATCTGTATACCTGATATGTTTGACCTTGGCCCTAGTTCCATGATTGAATTATCTAGCACTCCTGCCTCTTCTTTCTCCTGACTCTTAGTTGAAGAAGAAGTAAATCAATCAGGTGACTATAGACAATTGTGACAACCTCTCCCACATCTGAGTGCCTGCCTCCCAGGCATGATTCTGTAGCAGGGAATCTGGGACATTTTTTCCAGCTCAAATGACTGAGGGGAAAAAAATATCATGGTAGCTGAGCAAACTTTCTTTTGGGTATGTGCATGTTACAATATACATAACACATAAAATTTTCCATTTTAACTATGAAGGTCAATGGCATTAAATACTTTCACAGTTTTGTGCAACCATCACCACCATCCATCTCCAGAACTTTTTCATGATGCCATACTGAAACTCTTTGCCCATTAAACAATAATTTCCTATTCCTTTCTCCTCCCTGTAAGTCTGGGGAAAGGAAATCCCGGGGAGAAATACCTCTAAAAACCGAAATCAGTCAAAGGGAGAAATTAAGTTTAAAATCCGTTTATTGCTTACAAACTGCAGTCGGGGCCCTTCTCTCATTCCTGCTCCAGCAGAAGCAAAAAAACGGCCCTCCCCTCCCCTCTCAGGTACAGATAAGCCCTCCTTGCCCAGGTAATTACCCATTGATATGGAGATGAACCCCTCTCCAGCCCTGAGGACCGATGCAAATTCACCAAAGCATAAGTTTTCCACCTCTGAATGCCTATTGATATGCAGTTGTACTAAAGCCAGGTGAGATATTCTGGAAATGTTACAATTTTACCCACACTCCCAAAGCCTGTTAACAACTGTGCTGCTTTCTGTCTCTGTGAATTTGACTATTCTAGGTACTTATATGATATAAGTGGAATCATGCAATATTTGTCCTTTTGTTTTTGGTATATGTCACTTAGCATAATGTCTTCAAGATTCATTCATGTTGTAGTATTTGTCAGAGTTTCATTCCTTTTTATGGCTGAGTGGTACTCCCTTGCATCTGTATACCACATCCTATTTATTGATGGACATTTGATTTGTTTTTGAGAATACTTTCTTGGCTCTAGGAGAAGATTGAGACTCAGAGACAAAAAATCCAGTCTGATTTTAAGAATATCCAGAGCTTCCTACATGAAGAGGAGAAGTATTATCTATGGAGACTGGAGGAAGAAAAAGAACAGACTGTGATGCGACTGAGGGACAATGAGGCCACTTTGCTACAGAAAAGCCATGAAATCCAGAGCCACATCCTGGAATTAGAAGAGAAATGTCAGGGCTCAGCTCAGAAATTGCTGCAGGTGAGGCTGTGCATGTGGAGGAGGAAGGGAAAACACTCATGAGCTATTAAGAGGAAAATGGTGAGAAAGGGTGGGAAGATGGGCAAGGCCTGCTGCCTCACTCAAAAGTGGCACATTCATGTGGGGAATCTCAAGTATTGTTTCTTTTAGATACACATCAGTATATATGCAGGGTGTTCTTCAGTAGTCTATAGCGTGCCTTTATGTGAATCAGAAAACGACACCTGCTCCACAGGGATATGGTGGATTCCTTGGCCAAATGGAACCATGGATAACTTTCACTACCATTTGCCTCTGTCCATATGCACAGAACCTGGGCTGTCAAACTATCTCCTAATATACTCCTCCAGAAGACTGGTGGGGGACTGTAAGTCCGGGGAGAGGAAATCCAGGGGCAAAATACCTCTAAAAACTAAAATCAGCCAAAGGGAGAAATAAAGTTTAAAATCCGTTTATTGCTTACAAACTGCAGTCCAGGGCTGTTTCTCTATCCTGCTCTAGCAGAAGCAAACAAACAAGGACCTCCCCCTCACCTCTCAGGTACAGGTAAGCCCTCCTTTGCCCAGGTAATTACCCATTGATATGGAGATGAACCCCTCTCCAGCCCTGAGGACCGATGCAAATACACTAAAGCTATACTTCTTTCCACCTCTGAACGCCTGTTGATATGCAGATGTACTAAACTCAGGCGAGATATTCTGGGAATATTACAATTTTATCCACAGGGATATAATGGGGAAGCTAGAACGAGTAATAACTTTTTCCCTGGTTTGCTTGTAAGAACCCTGCAGAGCTCTTACAAGGCCTTTCCGCCACATGAAGGAGCTAGCCCATTAAGATAAACTGCTCCTGGAGCTGTTTATTCTGGTTCCCACTAGCAGAAATGGAGGTTGCACTGTAAGGTTGAGAATGTGGCATGACTGCCCCACCCCCATGCAATATCGGCTGCCACCAGCTTAGTGGCCAGGCTCCCTGGGGTTAGGTGTATGGATTCACCACTAAGGACCTCGGTGGTAAGTGATCTCTAAGATGAGCTCACTTTGTGGGACATTAGGTCACTGAAAGCAAGTGTTGCCAGAGGGAGCATGGACAAAGCTCCTGGCGTCTCCCCTAAGCAGCCTACAAGCTGATTCGAGTGCAGACACTGCAGCTCTCCAAGATCTCAGCAAGGAAGAGAACAGACTCAGAGGTTGATAAACTTCCTGAAATGCTGAGTATCCCAGGGGAAGCCAGCATAGGAATCATTCTGAGTACCCATGGATAGCTAAGGCTGGGGTCCTATTCACTTCATTTCTTTGGAAGAAGTGTTTATAGAGAATAGACCCACGTGCTAAGCCCCATAAAGAACTGATGTTCCCACACTCACCTTTTGTCTTTGTTCCTCTATAGGATGTGAAAAACACTTTGAGCAGGTGAGTCCTGTGTGAATGCAGGAGGGAAGGGGATGGCTATGTAAAGCTGAATGAATGGACCACTGAAGTGTCTGGCCTCTGCTTGTTTTAGGAGTTGGGCTGTGAAACTGGAACCACCAGAGGCCCTCTCTTTGGAGATTCACACTGTGTGCAATGTTTCTGAGCTTTATTTTGACGTGAAGAAAATGTTAAGGAGCTATCAAGGTATGTGAAGAATCCCTAAATGCTGTGAATGGAAGGCACCTCAAGTGGTAACCAAGTTCACCACCTGTCCCGGGGCAGGCTCAAGCCAGAGAGGTTGTTTAGGTCTTTTCAATGGAGCTGTCATTCTCCTTTGTTAGTATGCTCCAGTGCTTAGACAAGAACATTGCCTAGTGATTATCTGTGCAGACCCTTCAAATTCCTGCTCTCTCATTTATTAGCTGTGTCATCCCAAGCAAATAACCTCCTCAGCTTCCCTGGTTAAAAAATGAATGTACAGTTTCTACTTCATTGGGTTGTCACGGAAATGAAATATGTCAACATGTGTAAAGTACTTATAGTGTCTGGGACATAGTGTTTATTGTTAATATTTCAGTCTACTCTTAGAGCAATGCAAGAAAAGTAGGTGAGTATTATGGACTGTAGTTTAACTTCTTTTTGGGCCTTGTCCCAGTAACACAGATGGTAAACGTTAAACCATAATAAAAATCAAATTTTACCAGTTCTAAAACCTGAGCTTCCTGCTCCCTTGACTGCCGTAATCAGTGCTTGCTGTATTTCCATAATCTCTTATCCACAATTGCAAAATTCAAAAAGCTCTAAAAACTGGAAGTATGTTTACCTTGTTTGCTGCAAAATTAGACGTAACCTAAATGATTTGGGGGCTGCATTAATTACCCAGTGCTGTAAACAAATTAGCAGCTTAAAACAACACATGCATAATATCCCCATAGTTTTGTGAGTCAGAAATCTGGGTACAACTTAGTTGGGTCCTTTTCTTAGGGTCTTACAAGGCTACAAATAAGTTGTTGACCATGCTGTGTTTTCAGATGGAGGATAGACTGAAGAAGAACTTTTTCCAAGCTCATTCATGTTGTTGGCAGAATTCATTTCTTTATGGTTATGGAACATAGTGCCATGGGTTTTTGCTGGTTGTTGGCTGGAGGCTGTCCTTACCTTCTGGAAGCTGCCCCTCAGCTCCTTGCATATGGGCTTCCCAACAAAGCCAATTATTTCTTCAAAGTGAGCTCAGGAGGGAATCTTTAGAGCAAATCTGCTGGCAAGATGGAGTGCTATATAATGAAATATAACCATAGGAGTCATATCCCATCATTTTTGCCATATTCTGTTGGTCAGAAGCCAATAAAGACTCAGCACATATTCCATCAATACCTGAGAAAAGTTCACATTCCCTGTTTATTAATTGTTGGGCTCTCTATATATATCTGTTAGGTTGGGCTTGTTGGCTTGTTCAAATCTTCTATATCTTTAATTTTTTTTTCTGTCTGCCTGATCTATCAGTTATGGAGAAAAGAATGTGAAAATGTCTCATGATAATTGTAGAGTTGTTAATTTATCCTTGCAATTCTCTTATTTTTGCTCTATATTTTGAAGGTATATTAGTGCATGCATGTTTGGAATTGTGATATTTTCCTAGTGGAGTGTACATTTTTTTTTGGTATTATTAATGTACAATTACATGAGCAACATTATGGTTACTAGACTCCCCCTATTATCAAGTTTCCACCGCATACCCCATTATAGTCACTGTCCATCAGTGTACTAAGATGCTATAGAATCACTACTTGTCTTCTCTGTGTTTTACTGCCTTCCCCGTATCCCCACCCCCTGCTACATTTTGTGTGGTAATTGCAATACCTCTTTTCCCCCCTTATCCCTCCCTTCCCACCCATCTTCCCCAGTACCTTTCCCTTTGGTAACTGTTAGTCCATTCTTGGGTTCTGTAAGTCTGCTGCTGTTTTGTTTCTTCTGGTTTTTCTTTGTTCTTACACTCCACAGATGAGTGAAATCATTTGATACATGTCTTTCTCTGCCTGGCTTATTTCACTGAGCATAATATCCTCAAGCTCCATCCACGTTGTTGCAAATGGTAGGGTTTGTTTTCTTCTTATGGATGAATAATATTCCATTGTATATATGTACCACATCTTCTTTATCCATTCATCTACAGATGAACACTTAGGTTGCTTCCATTTCTTGGCTATTGTAAATAGTGCTGCGATAAACATAGGGGTGCATCTGTCTTTTTCAAACTGGGCTGTTGCAGTCTTAGGAAAAATTCCTAGGAGTGGAATTCCTGGGTCAAATGGTATTTCTATTTTGAGTTTTTTGAGGAACCTCCATACTGCTTTCCACAGTGGTTAAACTAATTTTCATTCCCACCAGCAGTGAAGGGGTTCCCCTTTCTCCACATCTTTGCCAACATTTGTTGTTGTTTGTCTTTTGGATGGCAGCCATCCTAACTGGTGTGAGGTGATTTCTCATTGTGGTTTTAAAGGAGTGTACATTTTTATTATTAATAATAATACTTAATAATACATTGACAAGAGTAATGCAAGGATTAAAGATGGCAGTGTGAGAGGTGAGACAGAGGCTTCCTCCTAAAACCTCCTATAATACGAAAACATAATTAATAACACTAATCCTGAAAGAGGATAAGGAAAAGAGGGCTGCACCAGACTGCATAAACCTGGAGAAAAGAATAAACCTCAAGGAACAGGCTAACGTACCAAAGCCATGGCCTGGCGGGACCCAAGCCCTTCCCCCACCCCAGCTCACCAGCAGGAGGAAAAGAAATGGAGTGGGGAGGGACTGGAGGCCTGGGACTGCTGAATACCTAACTCTGGAGATCTGCTCTGGGAGCACAAACCTACATTTCATGGTGCTTTCATGGTACTCTCATGATTAGCGGGTAGAAAAGCTAAGACAGGCAGAATACCTGGAGAGACTGAGATTCCAGCTGCTTGTGGAAAACAGGGATCCATATGCAGCTGCTCTGGAACAAAAGAAAGGCTGGCAGTTCGAGAGATTTCCTAACAGTAAGATGGTTGCTAAAGGAGCAAGAACTGCACAGAGCTTACTGCTCAGGAGAAAGGACAGGTAGACAAAACTGTCCGGGTGCAGTCTGCCCAGCAGGTTAGGAACTTTATTGATCTTCAAGCATTCCAGCTCTCTGGCTGGCTACACAGCTCAAAGGGCCCCCTCTGTGATATGCAGCCTACTGCACCTTTCTCCCAGCCAGCCCCACCTGACTCGCAAACTCGCAAAGCCTACCCTGGTGTTAGGCCAGCCGGAGGGGAGCCCAGTCTACATCAACTGCGAACACAAAGCATAGAGGCTTATACCTTTGTGCTCAGCCCACTGATTCTGGCAGTGGAGGCAGGCATAGTGGCCAGAAAGCAGGAAACAGCTCTTTCCTCCCCCCAGGCACCAATACTGCTCCCTTGTGACACCCAACATTGCTCAGGGGCTGAGCAGCTCCAGAGAGTAGAGCTTCTGGACACTAAAGGGAGCCATACACAAATATGAAATGCCAAAGAAACCTGGTAAAAAGTAAAATTATTAATACAACACCTGAGAAAGATTCAAATGAAATCGACCTCATGACTCTCCCTGAAAGAGATTTCAAAATAAAAATCATTAACATGCTCATGGAAGTACAGAAAGATATTCAAGAACTCAGGAATGAATTCCGGTAGGAGATCCAATCATGGAGAAGTAAAATTGAGGGTATTAAAAGCAGATTAGATATGGTGGAGGAGAAGATAAATGAAATAGAAATTAGAGAAGAGGAATACAAAGAAGCTGAGACACAGAGAGAAAAAAGGATCTCTAAGAATGAAAGAACATTGAGAGAACTGTGTGACCAATACAAACAGAACAATATTCTTATTATAGGGGTACCAGAAGAAGAAGAGACAGAAAAAGAGATAGAAAGTGTCTTTGAGGGGGTAATTACTGAAAACTTCCCCAATCAGGGGAAGGAGATAGTCTCTCAGGCCATGGAGGTGCACAGATCTCCCAACACAAGGGACCCAAGGAAGGCAACACCAAGACATATGATAATTAAAATCCAAAAATCAAGGATAAAGACAGACTATTAAAAGTAGCCGGGGAGAGAAACAAGATCACATACAAAGGAAAACCCATCAGGCTATCATCAGACTTCTCAGCAAAAACCTTACAGGCCAGAAAGGAGTGGCATGATGCATTTAATGTAATGAAACAGAAGGGCCTTGAACCAAGAACACCTCATTTGGCAAGATCATCATTTAAATTTGAAGGAGGGATTAAACAATTTCCAGGTAAGCAAAAGCTGAGAGAATTTACCTTCCACAAACCACCTCTACAGGGTATTTTGGAGGGACTGCTATAGGTGTAAGTGTTCCTAAGGTTTAATAGCTGTTACCAGAGGTAATAAAACCACAGTAAAGAAACTAGAACTGTTAATTACTAAGCAAATGCAAAATTAAATTAACTATCCCCAAAGTTAATCAAGGGATAGACAAAGATACAAAATATGATACCTAATATATAAAAAATGGAGGAGGAAGAAAAAGGAGGAGAAAAAAAGAACCTTTAGATTGTGTTTTTAATAGCATATTAATTGACTTAAGTTAGACTCTTAAATAGTAAAGAAGTTAACCGTGAACCTTTGGTAACCACGAATCTAAAGCCTGCAATGCCAATAAGTACATACCTACCCATAATCACCCTAAATGTAAATGGACTGAATGCACCAATCAAAAGACATAGAATGGCAGAATAGATAAAAAAAAAAAAAAAGACCCATCTATATGCTGCCTACAAGAGACTCACTTTAAACCCCAAAGACATACACAGACTAAAAGTGAAGGGATGGAAAAAGATATTTCATGCAACTAATAGTGAGAAAAAAAGCAGGAGTTGCAGTACTTGTATCCGACAAAATAGACTTCAAAACAAAGAAAGTCACAAGAGACAAAGAAGCACATTACATAATGATAAAGGGGTCAACTCAACAAGAAGATATAATCATTATAAATACCTATGTGCCAAACACAGGAGCACCTACATATGTGAAACAAATACTAATAGAATTAAAAGGGGAAATAGAATGCAATGCATTCATTCTAGGAGATTTCAACATTCCACTCACTCTGAAGGACAGATCAACCAGACAGAAAATAAGTAACAAGACAGAGGCACTTAACAACACATTAGAACAGATGGACCTAATACACATCTAGAAAACTCTACAACCAGAAGCAGCAGAATACACATTCTTCTCAAGTGCACATGGAACATTTTCAAGAATAGATCATATACTAGGCCATAAAAAGAGCCTCACTAAATTCAAAAAGATTTAAACTGAACCAACCAGTTTCTCAGCCCACAAAGGTGTGAAACTAGAAATAAATTATGCAAAGTAAATGAAAAATCCCACACACACCTGGAGGCTTCACTACATGCTGCTAAATTACCAATGGATCAATGTCCAGATAAAAACAGAGGTCAAGCAATGTATGGGGACAAATGAGAGCAATAATTCAACATCACAAAATCTGTGGGACACAGCGAAGACGGTGCTAAGAGGAAAATATATTACAATTCAGGCCTACCTCAGGAAAGAAGAACAATCCCATGTGAACAGTGTAAACTGACAATTAATGAAACTAGAAAAAGAAGAACAAATAAGGCCCAAAGTCAGTCGAAGGAGGGACATAATAAAATTAGAGCAGAAATAAAATTGAGAAGAATAAAACAATAGAAAGAATCAATGAAAGCAGGAGCTGTTTCTTCGAGAAAATAAACAAAATAGATAAACCCCTAACCTGACTTATCAAGAAAATAAGAGAGTCTACACACATAAACAGAATCAGAAATGAGAAAGGAAAAATCACTACAGACACCACAGAAATACAAAGAATTATACTATGAAAAATTATATGGTAACAAAGTGGATAACCTAGAAGAAATGGACAACTTTCTAGAAAAATACAACCTTCCATGGTTGACCCAGGAAGAAACCAAAAATCTGAACAGATCAATTAACAGCAATGAAATTGAACTGATAATCAAAAAACTACCTAAAAACAAAACCCCTGGACCAGATGGCTTCACCATCAAACATTTAGTGAAGACCTAATACCCATCCTCCTTAAACTTTCCAGAGTACAAGAAGAGGGAATACTCCCAAACTCATTCTATGAGGCCAGCGTCACTCTAATATCAAAATCAGGCAGAGACATCACAAAAAAAGAAAATTACAGACCAATATTCCTGATGAACATAGATACAAAAATATTCAACAAAATATTAGCAAACCGAATTAAAAAATACATCAAAAAGATCATCCACCATGATCAAGTAGGATTCATCCCAGGGATGCAAGGATGGCACAATATTCGAAAATACATCAACATCCACCACATCAACAAAAAGAAGGACAAAAACCACATGATCATCTCCATAGTTTCTGAAAAACCATTTGACAAAATTCAATATCCGTTCATGCTAAAAACTCTCAAGAAAATGGGCATAGAGGGCAAGTACCTCAACATAGTAAAGGCCATATATGACAGACCCATGGCCAACATTGTACTTAACAGTGAGAAGCTGAAAGCTTTTCCTTTAAGATCGGGAACAAAACAGGGATGCCCACTCTCCCCACTTTATTAAACATAGTACTGGAGATCCTAGCTACGGCAATCAGACAACACAAAGAAATAAAAGGCATCCAGATTGGCAAGGAAGAACTTAAACTGTCCCTCTTTGCAGATGACATGATATTGTACATAAAAAACCCTAAAGAATTCACTTCAAAACTACTAGATCTAATATCTGAATTCAGCAAAGTTGTGGGATACAAAATTAATAGGCAGAAATCTGTGGCATTCGTATACACTAACAATGAACTAGCAGAGAGAGAAATCAGGAAAACAATTCCATTCACAGTTGCATCAAAAAGAACAAAATATCTAGGAATAAACCTAACCAAGGAAGTGAAAGACCTATACTCTGAAAACTACAAGACACTCATGAGAGAAATTTAAGATGGTACCAATAAATGGAAACACATCCCATGCTCATGGATAGGAAGAATTAATATTGTCAAAATGGCCATTCTGCCTAAAGCAATCTATAGATTCAATGCAATCCCTATCAAAATAGCAACAGCATTCTTCAATGAACTAGAGCAAATCATTCCAAAATTCATATAGAACCAAAAAAGACCCCAAATAGCCAAGCAATCTTGAGAAGGAAGAATAATGCTGGGGGGATTATGCTTCCCAACTTCAAGCTCTACTACAAAGCCTAATCAAGACAATTTGGCATTGGCACAAGAACAGAATCAAAGACCAATGGAACAGACTAGAGAGCCCTGATATATACCCAACCATATATGGTCAATTAATATACCATAAAGGAGCCATCGATATACAATGGGGAAATGACAGCCTCTTCAACAACTGGTGTTGGCAAAACTGGACACTACATACAAGAGAATGAAACTGGATTATTGTTTAACCCCGTACACAGAAGTAAACTCAGAATGGATCAAAGACTTGAATGTCAGTCATGAAACCATAAAACTCTTAGAAGAAAACACAGGCAAAAATCTCCTGAATATATGCATGAGCGACTTCCTCCTGAACGCATCTCCTCGAACAAGGGAAACAAAAGCAAAAATGAACTCATGGGACTACATCAAACTAAAATGTTTCTGTACAGCAAAGGACACCATCAACAGAACAAGAAGACATCCTACAGTATGGGAGAATATATTTGTAAATGACATATCAGACAAGAGGTTAACATCCAAAATATATAAAGAACTCACACTCCTCAACACCCAAAAGCAAATAACCTGTTTAAAAAATGGGAAGAGCATATGAAGAGACAATTCTCCAAAGAAGAAATTCAGATGGCCAACAGACACATGAAAAAATGCTCCACATCACTAATCATCAGAGAAATGCAAATTAAAACCACAATGAGATATCACCTCACACCAGTAAGGATGACCACCATCCAAAAGTCTAAGAACAACAAATGCTAGCGAGGATGCGGAGAAAGGGGAACCTTCCTACCCTGCTGGTGGGAATGTAAACTAGTTCAACCATTGTGGAAAGCAATATGGAGGTTCCTCAAAAAACTAAAAATAGAAATACCATTTGACTTGGGAATCCCACTCTGGAATTTACCCAAAGAATACAACTTCTCAGACTCAAAAAGACGTATGTACCCCTATGTTTACTGCAGCACTATTTACAATAGCCAAGATAAGGAAGCAACCTAAGTGTCCATCAGTAGGTGAATGGATAAAGAAGAGGTGGTTCATATACACAATGGAATATTATTCATCCATAAGAAAGAAACAAATCCTACCATTTGCCAGAACATGGATGGAGCTGGAGGATATTATGCTCAGTGAAATAAGCCAGGTGGAGAAAGACAAGTGCCAAATAATTTCCCTCATTTGTGGAGTATAACAATGAAGCAAAACTGAAGGAACAAAATCGCTGCAGACTCACAGACTCCAAGAAGGGACTAGTGGTTACCAAAGGGAAAGGGTGTGGGAGGGTGGATTGGGAGGGAGGGAGATGGGGTTGAGGGGTATTATGGTTGGTACACATGGTGTGGGGTATCACGGGGAAAACAGTGTAGCACAGAGAAGGCAAACAGTAAATCTGTGGCATCTTACTACACTGATGGACAGTGACTGCATTGGGTGGGGACTTGATAATATGGGTAAATGTAGTAAGCACATTGTTTTTTCATGTGAAACCTTCATAAGCGTGTATATCAATAATACCTTAATAAAAAATTAAAAAATATATAATAATACATTGACAATATATTTGAGAGCAATGGTCCTTATCTTACAAATCTTTCCAAAACTATAAATACAACTAGAAGCAGATCAAGGTTCACCTATAACTCTTACCTAGATCATCCTCAACTCCTAAGACAGGAAAGAAATAGTAGAAAAGAGGCCTTTTAAAATACAAGTAGCTATAGATGCACCATAGCTCAAAATCAAGCCTACAGCTTCCATAAAGTTGCATGCAAGGGACAAACAGAAATCTTGAATGTCTTCTCTTTGAGTATCAATAACTGTAATGTCTCTGTCTGGGTCTGTTCAAATATGTCTGTATATGTGTGATATTTTTCTACCTCTGGATTGTATTGCTATAATTAATTTTGAAGAGCTCTGTTTAACTGGTTTGAAATATGTGCTTATAAGTTAAACATTTCTAAATCTCAGAAATATATAGAAACCAACCCAAATGTTTCTCAAGTTCATGTGATCTATGACCGTTTTCAGTAAATAAAAGCTAGCTTAAGTTGTTGCTTTTAATAAAATGGACATGTCTTTACAATAGTCACCATTAAGTATACTTTTATTCTAACTAGGTTAACTAAGAATAAGCTCATGTTATCTCTGCTACAAAATTGTCAACAGTAACTTGGTATGCTACAACCTTTACTTAAAAGTAGCTTCCAAAATCTTTTTGGTTACTTGAAACCTTAAGGTCTTGCTAAGTTAAACTAGATGGTGTGGGAATTCATTGAATATCCAGATCATTTCCAGTAAGATGAAATTCTGAAACATTAATTGCTAAACAAGTTTAAGCTTATCTACATTTATCTCCTTGCTACAGAGAAACTAAAGATATATTTGGGTCGGTTGGTAAATTTGTTTGAGCTTTATTGAAAAATTGTACTATAAAGAAATACATTTTAGGTATTATGAAACGCGTTAATATATTTGCCAATCTAAAGAATGGTGGGGTAATAAACAGTTCATAATTGCTTGCTGCTTAGCGTTCACCAGAAATTAAAGTTTCTAGAAGCTAAGGATTCTAATAAGTGTGATTAAAGTCACTAGAAACAATAAGGGAAACATCACTGTATGCAAGAAAAGTTAGATGTATGCTTTGGTAAAAGAAGGAATGAATAATGTAAATACATTTTTTGTGTTGTTGTTGAAAAGAAAAAAAAGTAATTTTGTCCTGACACTGAGAGGTTGGTTATCTAAAGAGGAACAATGCAGGACAAAATCTGAATTAAAAAAAAAAAAAAAGTTGTAGAAGGTCTAGGAAAAGGAATCGTGGGAAAGGAAATTTCTGATTTCTCTCTGTGCTAGTTCATCGTTAGTGTATAGGAATGAACAGATTTCTGTGTATTAATTTTGTATCCTGCAACTTTGCTGAATTCAGATATTAGATCTAGTAGTTTTGGAGTGAATTCTTTAGGAATTTGTATATACAATGTCATGTCATCTGCAATCAGGGACAGTTTAACTTCTTCCTTGCCAATCTGGATGCCTTTTGTTTCTTTGTGTTGTCTGACTGCTGTGGCTAGGACCTCCAGAACTATGCTGAATAAAAGTGAGGAGAGTGGGCATCCTTGTCTTGTTCCCAATCTTAAAGGAAAAGCTTTCAGCTTCTCGCTGTTAACTATAATGTGGGCTGTGCGTTTGTCATATATGGCTTTTATTATGTTGAGGTACTTGCCCTCTATACCCATTTTGTTGAGAGTTTTTATCATGAATTGATGCTTAATTTTGTCAAATGCTTTTTCAGCATCTATGGAGATGATCATGTGGTTTTCGTCCTTTGTGTTGATGTGGTGGATGATGTTGATGGATTTTTGAATGTTGAACCATCCTTGCATCCATGGAATAAATCCTACTTGATCATGGTGTATGATCCTCTTGATGTATTTTTGAATTTGGTTTGCTAATATTTTGTTGAGTATTTTTGCATCTATGTTCATCAGGGATATTGGTCTGTAGTTTTCTTTTTTGTGGTGTCTTTGCATGGTTTTGGTATTAGAGTGATGCTGGCCTCATAGAATGAGTTTGGAAGTATTCCCTCTTCTGCTACTCCTTGGAAATGTTAAAGGAGGATGGGTATTAGGTCTTCACTAAATGTTTGATAAAGTTCTGCAGTGAAACCATCTGGTTCAGGCATTTTGTTCATAGGTAGTTTTTTGATTACAAATTCAATTTTGTTGCTGGTAATTGGTCTATTCAGATTTTCTGTTTCTTCCTGGGTCAGCCTTGGAAGGTTGTATTTTTCTAGAAAGTTGTCCATTTCTTCTAGGTTATTATTCAGTCTGATAGCATATAATCTCTCATAATTCTTTTGTATTTCTGTGGTGTCCGTAGTTATTTTTCCTTTCTCATTTCTGATTCTGTTTATGTGTGTAGACTCTCTATTTTTCTTGATAAGTCTGGCTAGGGGTTTAACTATTTTGTTTATTTTCTTGAAGAACCAGCTCTTGCTTTCATTTGTTCTTTCTATTGTTTTATTCTTCTCAATTTTATTTATTTATGCTCTAATCTTTATTATGTCCCTCCTTCTACTGACCTTGGGCTTCATCTGTTCTTCTTTTTCTAGTTCATTAATTGTGAGTTTAGACTGTTCATATGGGATTGTTCTTCTTTCCTGAGGTAGCCATGTATTTCAATATACTTCCCTCTTAGCACAGTCTTCACTGCGTCCCAAAAATTTCACATTGTTGAATTATTGTTGTCATTTGTCTCCATATATTGCTTGATCTCTGTTTTTATTTGGTCATTGATCCATTGGTTATTTAGGAGCATGTTGTGAAGCCTCCATGTGTGTGTGGGATTTTTTGTTTTCTTTGTGTAATTTATTTCTAGTTTCATACCTTTGTGGTCTGAAAAGTTGGTTGGTACAAATTCAATCTTCTTTAATTTACAGAGGCTCTTTTTGTGGCCTAGTATATGATCTATTCTTGAAAATGTTCCATGTACACTTGAGAAGAATGTATATTCTGCTGCTTTTGGGTATAGAGTTCTCTAGATGTCTCTTAGGTTCGTCTGTTCTAATGTGTTGTTCAGTGCCTCTGACTCGTTACTTATTTTCTGTCTGGTTGATCTGTTTTTGGAGTGAGTCCTCTGGTGAAGTCACCTAAAATGAATGCATTGCATTCTATTTCCCTCTATAATTCTGTTAGTATTTGTTTCACATATGTAGGTGCTCCTGTGTTGGGTGCTTAGGTACTTGTAATGGTTATATCTTCGTGTTGGATTGACCCCTTTATCATTATGTAATGTCCTTCTTTGTCTCTTGTGACTTTCTTTGTTTTGAATTCTATTTTGTCTGATACAAGTACTGCAACTCCTGATTTTTTCTACCTATTAGTTGCATGAAATGTCTTTTTCTATCCCTTCACCTTTTGTCTGTGTATGTCTTTGGGTTTGAAGTGAATCTCTTGTAGGCAGCACATAGATGGGTCTTTTTTTTTATCCATTCAATGACTGTATATCTTTTGATTGGTGCATTCAGACAATTTACATTTAGGGTGCTTGAAAAGTATTTACTTATTGCTATTGCAGGCTTTAGATTCGTGCTTACCAAAGGTTCAAGGTTAACTTTCTTACTATCTAAGGGTTTAACTTAACTCACTTAGTATGATATTAGAAACACAATCTAAAGGTTCTTTTTTTCTCCTCTTTTTTCTTCCTCCTACATTCTTTATATATTAGATATCATAGTCTGTACTCTTTGTCCCTTAAGTTACTTTGGGGGTAGTTGATTTAATTTTGCATTTTCTTAGTCATTAACTGTTCTACTTTCTTTATTGTGGTTTTATTACATCTGGTGACAGCTATTAAACCTTAGGAACACTTCCATCTATAGCAGTCCCTCCAAAATACCCTGTAGAGGTGGTTTGTGGGAGGTAAATTCTCTCAGCTTTTGCTTATTGTGGGAGGTAAATCCTCTTAGCCTTTGCTAATGTGAAAATTGTTTAATCCCTCCTTCAAATTTAAATAATAACCTTGCTGGGTAGAGTATTTTTGGTTTGAGGTGCTTCTGTTTCATTTCATTAAATATATCATGCCACTCCCTTCTGGCCTGTAAGCTTTCTGTTGAGAAGTTTGATGATAGCCTGATGGGTTTTCCTTTGTATGTGATATTTCTCTCTGGCTGCTTTTAAAAGTCTGTCCTAATCCTTGATCTTTCCCATTTTAATTATTATATGTCTTGGTGTTGTCTTTCTTGGGTCCCTTGTGTTGGGAGATCTGTGCATCTCCATGGCCTGAGAGACTGTCTCCTTCCCCAGATTGGGGAAGTTTTCAGCAATTACCTTCTAAAAGACACTTCCTATCCCTTTTTCTCTCTTCATCTTTTTCTGGTAACCTATAATGCGAATATTGTTTTCTTTGGATTGGTCACACAGTTCTCTCAATATTCTTTCATTCCTAGAGATCCTTTTTTCTCTCTGTGCCTCAGTTTCTTTGTATTTTTCTTCTCTAATTTCTATTCCATTTCCTGTCTCTTCTACTACATCTAATCTGCTTTTAAATCTCTGCATTGTATGTTTCATTTCAGATATGGAATTTCTTAATGATAGAGTCTCCACCCTAAATTTGTTCCTGAGTTCTTGAATATTTTTCTGTACCTCCATGAGCATGTTTATGATTTTTATTTTGAACTCTCAGGAAGATTGGTGAGTTCAGTTTCACATGGGGCTTTTCTGGGGTTTGTGAGATTTAGGTTGGAGCAGGTTTCTTTGACATTTCATATTTGTATATGGCACCCTCTGGTGCCCAGAGGCTCTAGTCTCTGGAGCTGCTCAGCCCCCGGAGTGATGTCAGGTGTCACAGGGGAGTGGTGTTGGTGCCTGGGGAGAAAAGAGCTGTTTCCTGCTTCCTGGCTGCAGTGCCTGTCTCCACTGTCTGAACCAGTGGTGAAGCACACCGGTGTAAGCCTCTGTGCTTTGCGTTTGTGGCTGCCATAGGTGGGGCTTCCCTCTGGCTGGCCTGACACCAGGACAGGGACTGCCAGTTTGTGAGCCAGTGCCGGCAGGCCAGGAGTAAGGCTCAGCAGGCTGCGTATCACAGTCGGGGGCCTTGGACCTGAGTAGCCAGCCAGGGGGATGGATTGCCTGAAGCTCCTGAAAGTTCCCAATATGCTGGGAAGGGCGGGCCCAGAAAACCTTGTCTACCTCTCCCTTCCCCCAAGTAGCTAGCTCTGTGCAATCCCTGCCCCTTTAGCAGCCCTCTTGCTCATAGGAAGCCTCTCAGACCACCCACCTTTCCTTTTTCCCAGAGCAGCCAGATGTGGAACTCTGTCCTCCACAAATGGCTGGAATCTCAGTCTCTCCAAGTATTCCACCTGTCTTAGCTTTCCAACCCCACTAATCTCCAGAGCACCATGCAATGTAGGTTTTTGCTCCCAAAGCAGATCTCCAGGGCTGGGTGTTCAGTAGTCCTAGGCTTCTACCATCTCCCTGCTCTGTTTCTCTTCCTCCTGCTGGTGAGCTGGGGTGGAGGAAGGGCTTGGGTCCCGCCAAATCAAGGCTTTGGTATGTTACCCTGTTTCGTGAGGTCTGCTCTTCCAGGTATATGCAGTCTGGTGCAGCCTTCTTTCCTGGTGCTCTTTTTGGATTAGTTGTATTTACTGTATGTTCATGTTATATGTGGTTTTGGGAGGAGTTCTCTATCTCTCCTCTCACGCTGCCATCTTTAATCTCCTAGCTTCAAAGATCAGAAACCATCTATTTTTTATACTTTTGACAAATTTCCCCAAATCAAATTCTAAATTCTTAAACTAATTAGACTTATTTATTAAACTTACATGGGAAGCATTGTTAAATAAGAAGTAATACTAAGTCTTCTTGTTGTATTTGTATAGGTATATCAGTGTTCTAGAAATCATGTGGAATTCTTAGATATCTGTTATGTCCTGTTATGATGTTATCACTTGCAATTATTCTCTTTTCTTCTGAAATTGCTGTCATCAAAATTGAGTTTCCCACTAAAAGAAATAAACCTGATCCCCAGGGAAATGCCCCAGCTGACTCATGAAAAGGCAACAATAACGGTCTAGAATTGGGGTATGAGTGGGGACTTGATAATATGGGTAAATATAGTAACTACATTGTTTTTTCATGTGAAACCCTCATAAGAGTGTATATCAATAATAACTTAATAAAAAATAATTAAAATAAATAAAAATAAAGTCTTTATCCATTACAAAAAAAAACCAATAATAGTCTATAAAAATTGTGGTGCCTGTGGATACAGTCCATTCTGCTTCTACAAGAAAAAAAAAAAGACCCTTGCTGCCAGACGTTTGCCATTCTGATATCATTGCCACACGGTAGTAGTCAGTCTACTTCTCAGTCTGAGAAATTAAGATGTGCTAACAATGACTGTAAAGTCAATAGGCAGTCAGGGCTTTGGGAAACCCTGGACAGCCACTTGATCCTTCCTGTCTCCCTGGCAAATTCTGTTTTTACCTCCTTCCCCTGGACCTTTTGAACACCTGCAGCTAGACTTCGTTCAACTGCCACCTAGTGTGGGTTATCAATATGTTCTTGTTACTGTATGCATGTTTCTGGATGTGTTGAAGTTTTCCCTGTTTGCCATGCCACTGTCAGTTCTGTGGTTAAGATACTGATACAAAAAGTTATACCAACCTATAGAGTGATAAGAGAACTCATTTTACTGGACAAATTGTTCAGCAAGTATGTGTCATCTAGCTAATACAACATTTTCATTGCACATACCACCTACAACCTTCTGGGTTAGTAAAAAGAATAAATGGAATTATAAAGACTCCACCACACTCATGAAAGTCTTAAAATTTTCTTGTTCAAAAAACCTTACCTATAGTTCTTTTGAATCTGAGGTCTAATCCTTTTGAAAAACATAAGCTTTTCCCTTTCTGAAATTGTAACAGAAATACCTATGCATCTGTCCTCTGTGGCCTTAGACTCTTTAGTTATAAAAGGTGAAATCCTTATTTAACTGCCAAGAGCTTATTAAATCTGTTAATAAAAATCACTCTTTAAAAAACACTATTTTTACCGTAGCAAGAAGAGTGACTTTCCACCCCACAGAATCCAACCTAGAGATTTTGTGTACTAGAAAAGAAACCTCTGCAAAAGTTTTTTACAAGCCCAATATAAAGGTCTATTCCAAGTATTTCTTGTGAATCCCTCTGCAGCCAATCTCTAGGGAATTCTCTCCTGGATTCATGTTTCTTCCCTAAAAAAGTATCCCACCAAAACGGCCCATCACTCCCATTTCCGTTTTCAAACTCCACCTGACTAGGAAGAGAAGCTGCTGACATCTTGAAGTTGACTGCTTGCCCAAGAGTTCGGACCAGGCCTATATATCCTGAAGGATTCAAAATTACTCCAATCTATATTCCTTCTATTTCCTTTCCTGTTACCATCCTTAACACTAAATGTGGGCAATCAGGCTACAGAAATCTAAAGCCCAAGCACCATCATAAAGTTTTTTTAATTTGTTTGATTGAGCTACTGCTGTTACAAAAATAAGGGCCCTAAGTGTTCTAACCCTGATTTGGGGGAGATATTAAAATAATTTGTGGCTCATGGATTAGCAATCTTTCAGAATTTATTTGTTGCCCTATTTTGAATTTTGCTTGGTGTAGATAAAAATCTGAACTTTGTACTTGTTCTTCCCAATTATGTAAGTCTAGGAACCAAACCCCAACCAACATTATGCTTGCTCAACAGATTAAATTAGCCACCTATACCTTTCCAGAAGATACTCTTTGAAAGGAAGAATTTTAAGTTACCTGAGTAGAGTGACTGATAATTCTCTCTCTCTCTCTTCCTCACCCTCTTGTTGCCCATAATTGCCCTGGGATTTCTCATCTCATTCTTCATAAATTTCCCTCCTCCGTGGGACATGACGTCCTAGGAATGAGCCTTCCTAGCAATGTGGGACAATACCCTGAACATAAAAGGTCCATTTTAAACATACTTAAGTTCACAACAGACATTCATAAGTGATGATTTCTGAGAAATATCTTGATGAAAAGGGGGAAATGATAAGGAAAAATTCTGAATTGTCCTATATTAAGTGACATAAGGGCCAGAGAATGAGGGAGAGAGACAAGGGAAGGTCATCAGTCAATAGCCAAGGGGTATAGTTAGCCAGAAACTCCACGTTCCTGGATGAAGTTATTTCAACAATCATCTAGATACCCCATGAACAGTGTCTGACCATCATCAACAACCAATCCACAAGGCTGTGGACTACCACCTATCCCAGGACCTTCCCGGTTTGCATTAGCCTGCCTTCCTTATCTGTAGCTAATGTAAATTTAAAGAATGTTCTTTCTTTGAGGACCCTTAGAAATATCCCCAGTTTCTTGAGTCTGGTGGACAAGTTGTTTCTGTTAAATTGCCTGGCTGCAGATGAAGCAGAATCTTCCTGTCTTAGGACTCAGTTCATTTTATGGCTAGTATCTGTAATGGCTCAATGAATTCTTTTACTTCAGAGATCTCCTGGCCTCTTCAGTTTTTGATTTGTGAGGGTAGTCAGCAAGCAACAGTGAAGCACTCAGGGTTAGGAATAAGTAGGAAGCCATCACCTCCCTGAGCCTCAGTGGCAGGTGGAGGGAGCTAGAACTACAGGAGAGTATGAACAGAAGCACAGAAATGCAGACTCTCCAACTCATAGCCAGCTGGGAGAGACTTGGGGTACTAAATACTTCAAACTCTGCTTCTTTTTACCCTATGGTCTCCTCTAGTGCTTCTCACTGGCTTTGGAGAGCATAGTAACCAGGTCAACTCTGGTTAATTCTGGTCCTTGGCTTCTCTGAGTGACTAAGATGATGATGATGGTATTATTATTGTTATTCCTACTACCATTTATTGGGCACTTACCATATTCCAGCAATTTTACCAAGCACCAAGCATACATGAGCTCAATCCTCCCCACCATTCTTTGTCACAGATATGATTTCTACTTTATAGTTAACAAAACTGAGGCTCTGAGAATGATTTGGCTGAGTTCACACAGCTAGTAAGAAACAACACTGGGATTTGAACACAGGCTGGCTTTATTTAAAATAAACTGTACTCTCAGCAACAAAAAATGTCTTTTTTTTTTCCCCAGTCAGTGTGACTCTGGATCCAGATACAGCTCATCACGAGCTGATTCTGTCCGAGGATCGGAGACAAGTCACTCGTGGATACCCCCAGGAGAATCTTGAGGCTTCTTCTAGGAGATTCAGTGTCTTGCCCTGTATCTTGGGCTATCAAGGCTTCACTTCAGGAAGACATTACTTTGAAGTGGATGTGGGAGAAGGAACTGGGTGGGATTTAGGAGTCTGTTTGGAAAATGTGCCAAGGGGCATAGGCATGAAACAGAAGCCTCAGTCTGGATTCTGGGCCATCAGACTGTGCAAAAAGAAAGGCTATGTAGCTCTTACCTCTCCTCTAACATCCCTTCAACTGAGGGAGAATCCCTTGGTTGTGGGGGTTTTTCTGGATTGTGAGGTAGGATTTGTATCCTTTTATAACATGACTACTGGCTCCCACATCTTCACGTTCCCTAAGGCCTCCTTCCCTGATACTCTCCGGCCCTATTTCCAGGTTTATCAATATTCTCCTTTGTTCCTGCCTTCCCCAGATGAGTAAGAAAAAAAGCAAAGTCTCCTTGGTTTAATTAGCATAGAAAATACAATGTAAATCCTGTGAGGCCAGAAATGTGGTCTGTTTTCTTCATTGCTCTTTCCTAGAACAGTGCTGTTTTTTTGATGGGTCCTTAATGACTCTGCATTGAATTGATGCATATAATAACTCTAAAAATTCCGCAGATGGTCAGCCTGAGCTGGGGGAAAGCAAGATAATAGCAATGATCATGCTCTCCATTCCTCTTTAATGGGTTCAGAGCTTTGATTTGCAAAAGCCCCTGGGTGACCATTAAGGTGACCCAGAGATCAGGAGGTCTAAGTTCTTCACTTTGTTTGGTGCTTTTCAAACTCGGGTGGAGATGGAGGGAAAGCTGCAGCTGCTTCTGCCAACTGAAGAAAAGAACAGGAAAATCAAAATAGCAGTGACTCTGTTAACCACTGACATGTTGATTAATAATCAGAGCCATAGCCTTTTATGATGTAGTAGGTGCAAAAAGCTACTAGATCCACTGAGCTCTGCCTGGGCAATAAGCAAGTGAAGTGTAAGAGAAGAGTTAAAATTGGCTTACAGTGAGATATTTCAAATGGGAAGGAGATTAGGAACAAAAGGGGATTTTCATGGGGGTCCCAGTACTGGAAAAGAAGTTGATATTTTCCAGACTGTGTTGGGGCCTGCTATCTTGAAATATTTAAAAATCTCAGCAAATAGTTTTTTGCTGGCATAATTGCTGGCACTTTTTATGATGATTCAGATATGATCAGGTAGGCTTAACTACACATGGGTTTGTTTTGAAAAGTACACTGCATGTCAGACCTAAATTATTATACCTGAACTGGCTAAGGACAAGACTGTGGTGAAGTCAGCCAAGACACAAAGAACATTAATAATGACCAAAAAATGTCATGAAATTGCTAAATGTAATAATTTAGAGTTGATATAAAAATTGGTGTTTGTTGATATTGTTGATATCGAGGTCCTCATCTTTCTAGGAATAAGGGAAATGAAGCAAAAGAGTTACGTTTGTATGTCAGAGGCATAGCTGGGCCTCCATCTCCACCCAGAGGAAGACAGAAGAGGTCAGACCATTACCCACAATCCCCAGCATGAGAAGTTCTCCTAGTCACACTGATAGAGGCTGGGTTTAGCTAGACAGTGAAGGATAGCAGAATATTCCACCCCCAAAACATACCACTTTGGTGTAAGAATTATTTTGAGTTGAAAGCAACTGAGAAAAAAAAAGTATGAGAAAAGCCCTCTGTCTTCCTCCTATTTACCTAAAAGTAGGACATATATTTGTAAAGGTGTCCCCCCACCTCTTTACCAGGAAGAACAGATAAAAATCACCATAGACAACTCCATACGCTTGTCAGTCCAGAGACAGCACTAGTGGAATCTACATAACAAATATTGCTAGAACTAGCCTTCATCTACCATTACTTCCCCATACATTTGCCTTTCCACAAATTGTCACCTAGAAAGCCATTTTCCTTTGTCTTATCACTTCTCTAAAAATGTATTGTTCTTTTGTCAAGATAACCATATAAGCCCAAAGTCTAGTCACTCCTTTGAATTATTAATCTTTGAGTGGTCCCACGTGTATGGATGATGCACTTGTGTCTGGGAAAAATTCCCTGTTTCTCCTTTATTCTTTCACTACTTCCACATTCACAACACTTCACTTTACTTCTAAAAACAGATTTGTGGGTTTTTTTTTCCCCATATGAAGATGGGTTTCCTACAATTCAATTCAACTCAATCCTGACATTAACTGGTGTTAGAGCAGACCCCACAGGTTAAGGGCTCAGTACCACAGACTGTGCCAACCCTCCCACTCCCAAGTTGCTTCTGATGGACCTGCTATTACTTGGAGGTTCCCAGGACCCCCTCTTCATGTATTAGAACTGTTCACAGAACTCAGGGAAACACTTTGTTTACTCGTTTATTATAAAGCAAAAGATACAATAAAGCATACAGATGAACAGCTAAATGATACATAGGATGAGGTCCAGAAAGGTCCCTAGGACAGGAACTTCTGTCCTCTTGGAGTTGGGGTATGTCACCTTCCCAGCACATGAATGTGTTCACCAATCTAGAAGCTCTCTGTACCTTATACTTTGGAGATTTCTATGGAGGCTTGATCATGTATGCAGGATCAACCATTAACTCAATCTTTATCCCTCCTTGTTAGGTTCCCTTTAATACACAACCTTGAAGGAATGTTAAGTTCCCTTTAACACACAACCTTGAGCCTCTGAGCGCAGCAATCCCTTATCATCTACAGTGGTTTCTAAGTCCCCCGTAGCAGTTTCTAAGTTTCCTATTGTCTACAACAGTTTCTGTTTCTCAGAAGTCCCAAGACCACCATCCTGCTCACCAAGGCCCTAAATTCCTATATAAGCAGCCCCCACTTGCTGCCACTGCTGCTCTCTCCTTCCGAGACAGCCATTTTGCCTCTTTACCTTCAGCTCCCCCCTTGCTGCTGCTCTCTCTCTTTCGAGACAGCCAGAGACTCTGTCTGTCTTACAGGGAATAAAACCACGCTGACGCAGTTCTCATGTCCTTTGCAAGCGAGTGAGCCGGGTAGCTAAAGAACCCTTTCACTCTTCCCTTCCCAGAGGATGGGAAGTGGAGCTAAAAGTTTCAAGCTTCTAATCATGGCTGGGTGTCTCTGAAAACCTGCCCCCATCCTGAAGCTCTCAGGCCAATTAGAACATGAGACATTCCTATCACCCAGGAAGTTCCTGGAGATTTAGGAGGTCTGTACCAGGAACTGGGGAGAGATGCCAATATATATGTTTTGTATTGCCCCAGCCCGCAGGGCTGGTTATTAGCGGGTCTCGAGAAGAATCCTTGGGATGGAGAGAGAGACGGAGTCCAAGTAAATTGTCGAGGCTTCGTTTATTTTTAGAAAGGGCAGGGAATATATAGCATTTGAAGGGGCGTGGTAGGGAGTGGCTTCTTCTGGTCGGTTGCCCATTATGATAATGAGGTGACTTACAAAGTCCAATCACACACTGAGTTGTGCACATGCGCAGTTGTCACTGACGTGAGCAACTGACCTGATTGAGAACACCTGGCAGGAAGTTGTGGCGGGAAATTGTCAAGAAGAAGTAAACAACAAGATGGAGTCTTTAAAACAAAATGGAGTCCTATTTAATTCTTGTAAATCTATCTCTTGCGTGCCTAACTGAAAAGGTTATGTTATTTCCTGAAGCAGAGCGTAGGATAAAAGAAGAAGGGCAGGTTGGGCAAGGATTTGTAAGTTCTTTTGGCCTTTTGTAAGGTCCGAGGTGATTGCAAGCTCTGGAGTGGTCACCAACATTATGTTTAACAACATGTTAATAAGCTTGTTTTTCTCCTAGTAATCTGTCATTTGTTAGTCTGCGTGGGTAAATTGTAGTATTTCCAGAATATCTCACCTGGCTTTAGTGCATATGCATATCAACAGGTGTACCTAAGGGGTGGAGAGCAGTAGTTCATCTCTATATCAATAGGTAATTACCTGGGCGACCCACGGCTTATCTGAACCTGAGAGGTTGAGGGGAGCTCTTGCTTGCTTCTGCCGGAGCAGGAGAGAGAAATGGCCCTGGACCGTGGTTTGTAAGCAATAAATGGGTTTTAAACTTTATTTACTTCTCCCTTTGACTGATATCGATTTTAGAGGTATTTTGCCACAGGATTTCTTCTACCCAGAGTTGCAGTCTGATTTGCAGAGCCCTAGTTGGAGAACCTAAGATGGGTAAAAGAAAAGTTTTCTTTTCTTCCCCTACAAAAGGAGCCCCAGTGTTATTTGTTGTCTGTCCCCACAGTCTGAGTGCACTGACCTCCTTCTGGAGCCTTGGGCCCACTAGACAACTGAAGGACCCGACCTTCATGCAGGATAAGTGAAGGCACAGTCTGGATATCACTAAGCTCATCTCTACCTCTAGGGGTCCTGCAATCCTGTTTTATCCAAGTGTGGTCTTGCCCAGTGAGGGAGGTCTCTCTAATGCTGGCAGGGCCTATAGTGAAGTACTCAGCTCAGAGAAAATTCTATATCCTTAAACACTTAGATTGCTGAATAGGAAAAAATGATGATAAAAATTCAATTAAAGAGAAAAGATTATTTTAAATTGACAAAATACACCTTTGGAAGCCATAAGGATTGTAACTCTAGGGGGAAAATCCAGGGCAAAATACCTCTAAAACCGAAATCAGTCAAAGGGAGAAATAAAGTTAAGAAACCCATTTACTTATTACAAGCAATCGTCCCATGTCTCTCTTGACCAGGCTGCAGCAGAGAGAGCTCCACCCAACCTCTCCAGACCAGATAAACCCTTGCATGCCCTTGTAATCGCCTACTGATATGCAGATGGCCACTTCTCTCCACCCCTTGAAAACACCTATTGATATGCAGATGCACAAAAGACAGGTGAGAGATTCTGGAAATATTACAATTTTACCCACAGCCCACCCCTCTAGAAATCTCACCTCACAATCTACATGTTACCCCATCTTCTGCAATGTCCCCCGTGTGAGAAAACTGGAGCATTGTAACCAGGCTAATAAAATAAAATAGCAACAGCAATAAAATCATGATAATCCTCAAGCTGGAGGCATTTGCTAGGTCCAAAGTCCTAGGCAGATTAAATCTATAGCTTGCCCATTCCATAGGCAGTCAGTAGCTGAACAGGTAGGGAGTTCATAGCAATAATCTCATGGCAACTGCAGCCAGGGGATGCATCCAGGCCATGAGGACTGTAGAAGAAAATAACCTTAAGGGCAATAAGATACATGTTTTAATGACACCAGCATAGGCAAATCTTGTCCATCAGGTAGGATACACGCAAGAGAGTGGTCTTGTGATAAAACAGTGGCAGGAATGGGATCTCGTCCTGGTCTAGTATACAACACTTTCACCCTCCTCCGTGTGGCAATTACAGATGAGTCAATATATAGGGCTATGGAAGGTACATGCATGGCCAAAAAGATAAAACAAAACTTTCCCATAAGATTCTTTTACCTTCTGGACATTTTGGGTACACTTCCATGATCTTTGGGGGCCACTCTGCTGTTACTCCAGGAATACACACGAGGCCAGCTTTCAGGCCTTTCCCCCAAGGTGCCAGAAGGGCCAGCCATCGCTGGTCCATGTGTTGAAATGTCCAGGGCCACATCGATTCAACAGTGTCTCCAGGGTTTAATAGAGTAGGGGCTGGCAGCAGGATGTTGCTCTGCTGGCCATATCCTGTCTTCAATAACTCCTCTTTGGTTTGTACATATGGTTGTATAGTAGAGGCAGCAGGGTGTGTTAGCACATACACAGGGTTCAAGGCTCCTTTTCAGGGCTTCTCATTCATATGCCATAGCATTGTCCATAAGCAAACTGACCACCCAGAGACTGTTGGTGTCTGACTTCAGGCCAGATTTCAACAAACTGTTGTACCTCTCTATCATTCCCACCCCAGGAGGATTATATGGTACATGAAACTTCCACTATATTCCTAATTGCTGCACCCATTCCTGTAATGCATGTCCAGTAAAGTGGGTACCTTGATTGCTCTCAATCACCTGCAGTTGGCCATAGGCTGCAAATAGATGCTCCAGGCCCCTTTTGGTGGTTTGCTGATCTGCATGACGTACAGGAAAAACAACCAATAGGCCAGTAGCTGTATCCACACAAATCATGGCATATCGATATCCTTCTGATATGAGAAGGGGCCCAGTATAGTTTATCTGCCACCTGACAAGGGGTATCATCCCCTTTACTATAATGCCATATTGTTGTGGGACTCGGTGTAAATCCCTCTGAGAGCACACAAGGCACTCCTTCCTGGTTCTGCTTACTTCTTCAAAGATCAACAGCAAGCCCCACTGACAGGCTAGAGCCCACAATGTCTTTTGCCCAGAGTGCAACAAATGCTGATGTAACCATTGGACTACCTCAGAATCAGGCTTTCCTTCTAGCCCATGCACCTGGGCCAGTGTGTCTGCTTCACCATTCCTGGGGATGCCAAAAGCAAACGGCCAGTCACATGATATATAGTAACAGTTTTAGTCTGACCAGAGGCCCATAGTCTTGCCACAACTCGCCCACAAAGGGGCCGGTGACCAATCATACAGTTCCCATGGTACCATGTCAGTAGCCACAGGGTCAAGCCCCAGTAGATGGCCCAGCTGTCAGTGCAGACAACTATGGGGGAAGGCGCCTGGGTGATCACGAGCCATACTTCCCGCAACTCAGCCCACTGAGTGCTCTTCCCCTCTCCATCCTCCATCCATATTGTCTCAGTGTTAGGATGGAAAGCCACAGCTCTCCACCTTGGGGACGTCCCGTGAATAAAGCTGTTTGTATACCGAGCATCTTCAGGTATAGGGGCTTTTCCTTCCTGATAAGGACTCTTGGCTACCAATGGCTCAAAAGCAAGTTCTTCCTGCTTTCCACTGGTATAGGTCACTGGCCCCAGGAGGCGTTGGAGTTCTCCACTTAAGGAGCTAGTAGAGAGGGTACTACACTGCTGTAAATACGCACCCATTTGGTCAATGTAGGAGTCTGTGCCATGCCACTCCTTAGCCTTTGGGTCCAGTCTTGCACCCACCCCTCAATGGGTGTTTATTACCTTCATCAGAGCTGTTCTGGTGATGGGCTCCATAGCCAGCAAGGCATAGTACACAGCAGCCAGTTACTTCTCTATCAAGGTCTACCAGACTTCTGCTCCTTTCTATAGTTGTGACCAGAATCCAGTGGGTTGGTGGGTCCATTCAAGCTGCTACAAAAATCCCCATCCATAACCATCCTCAGTTACATGAACATCTATCTCACAGGGTCTTTATGAATCCAGTATGCTATAGGCCTGTATGGCCTTGACTGCTTGCTTAGCATCAGTAAAAGCAGCTGCACATATTTTGTCCCAGTCCCACCTGATGCCCTTTTGTACCAAATGGTATAAGGGCTTCAGAATTTGTGTCCAGTGCAGGATGAACACTCTCCAGTATCCCAAAAGACCCACAAACTCTTATAATACTGCTGCAGTGGTAGGGGTAGGGAAAACCTGCACCTTGTCTATGACTGCTTCAAGAATAACTTTAGTTTTTACCTGAGCAGATAACCCCCAAGAATTTTATAGGCACACCAGGTCCCTGAACATTGATGCTGTTCACAGCCCATCTTTTCTCCTGTAGATGTTGCAGCAGTCTAGGAACTGCCCCTTCTAAATCTGCAAAAGAATCATATGTGATTTAGCTCCTGTGTCCACCAGAGCCAGGACACATTGTACATTCACAGGGGACCAATGAATTGCTAATTCTACATGTGGCCTCTGCTTCCCACCACATCCCCAAGGTGGGGGCCTTGACCCTTCCCTCAGTTGAACTATGATGCCCAATCATTGTCCTGTGGGGGTGAAGGCCCAGGCAAAGCCTGAGTACTGTCCCCCAGGAAGTCTTGCAAGGACACAGGCCAGACATGGAGCTTTGCCTCCGGCTTCCATGTCCTTGACCTCATCAGGTGTATCTGCTGCTCTGGCTTTAATTGGTGCCATAATTCTAATAAGATCCTATTGGGCTGCACATCAAGTTTTCTTTCCCTGCCCCACCTTTATCAAATCAACCCACATCTGGGTCCTTGAGACCTTCACAGGGCCTTTTGCACCTCTCCTTTTAGTCATAGCCCATACTTCTTTCCAGGCTCTTATTGTTTCAACCTCCTCCAGATCTGCTAAAATAGGAGTAATCTCACTTATGGGCTGCCTATGTGGGGACAAGAATGGTCACTAGGGACCCAAAGAGAGATGGGGGAGCTATATGGAGCACCAGATTTCTCATTCCTATGGTGAACAACCCATCAGGGCCCTGGGGGTCCATATTATAGATGATATTTTTCATACCCAATTCCTGCAACACCTGTTGGAGCTCTGCATACATTTTCCAGCTAGTGGGTAAGTATGGTAAATCACCCTGATTAAACCAAAGTGCCCTTGGCTGCTGTCAGCCAATCCAGAAGCACCCAATTCCCTGCGGTGTGACAGGCACTTTGCAACTGCTGCTGAGAGAAAGGTGAGTTGTCAGGAAGGCCAGTCTACTCATTTCAGAAACCAACATAACAATGTTTTCCACCCCCATATCGCAGAGATGCAAAAGCCATGTAGGCAGAGGTTCCAATGGCTTCTGCCGATACCGGACGCTCATGTCCACCAGCTCATCCTGGGTATAGGGGTGGAGCACAGAATGCTCCACAACCTCGGTAGTAGACGGTTCCTCACGCCCAGGAGCCCACAGTTGTTGTGTTTTTACTTTCTTAATTACAACTGGGTGGACCTTTAATACAGGAGAGGCTGGTGCCTTAGGCAGTGGCCTTGGCAAAGATTGTTTTTCAGCCTGACCTCCTCCACCATCTCTAGAGATGAAGGTACAGCTCTTTCCTCCCCCCCACCTCACTGCTGCATTCCCCCCTCACTGCTGCTAAGGAGTTTTCCAGGAGCACCACCCATCCTCTAAATAATAGCTTCTCTTTCTTAAGGGTACCCCATAGGTCATTGCCCAGCTTCTCCAAGCAATGCTGAAGTCTTTCTCTCTCTTCGATAACCCTCTCTGTCTCATCAATAATTCTCTCTCCTTGATAATTTTCTCCCTCTCCTCAATAACACTTTCCACTATCTCGAGTAAAGAGATCCATCAATGCCAGCCACTACACGGCCATTCAGAGCTTCTAAGCAGTCTGCTATCTGATGGAGGACTAATTCTGCAGCTTCTGGGGTCTCCACCCTTTCCCAATTATGGGGAAGACCCCACCCCTCTAGGAGGTGCTTTAACCTAGACCAAATACCCACTAGGGCTCCCCAATTGGAAGCCCCACATATAGGGGTTTCCCGAGTAAAGCTGCACCCTCTACCGCTACAGCCATTGGGTCCTCCCCATCATCCCTAGAGGCAGCCCGCCCAAGGGTTGCACCCATGTAGGCAGATTTCGGATTCATAGGTTTTGCTGACTGCCACCAGATGTAACTTCAGGGGAAAATCCCAGGGCAAAATATCTATAAAACCGAAATCAGTCAAAGGGAAAAATAAAGTTAAGAAACCCATTTATTTATACAAGCAGTCTTCCCATCTTTCTCTTGACCAGGCTGCAGCAAGAGAGAGCTCCACCCAACCTCTCCAGTCCAGATAAACCCTTGCACGCCCTTGTAATTACCTATTGTATGCAGATGGACCACTTCTCACCACTCCTTGAAAACACCTGTTGATATGCAGCTGCACTAAAGGCAGGCGAGAGATTCTGGAAATATTACAATTTTACCCACAGGAAAATAAAGATAAAGTTAGAAATTGGGGTGGCAGACAAGTTATATAAAGAAAAGTAAGTCTTGCTAGTACTTACGGGGAAAATGCTACTGTATTAGATAAACCATTGGCTACTCTAATATTTTCTTTAAAGGAGAATACAGAGAAAAATGGGAGCATGAAAGTGCTTATACTGGGAATAATAACTTTGAGACTAATTTGAAGAATTATGTGCAAAGAAATTTGATACTCTTGATTAAATGACTTTTTTAAAAGAAATGAAAAAATCTGATTCAAGAAGAGGAAAGAAAATCTAAACAAATACACACAAATGAAATTCAGAAAGTTACAGAATTCCATTTAAAAAGGGAGAAACAAAACAAAACAAGGAGCAGATGGCTTTATGGCTGCATTTTAAAAAAAGGAATAGCAAAGCATAGTATTCCTGAAGATTAGATTAAGCAATGACAGTGTCTGAAACAAGTTCACATTTCCCATTGTGATATAATGAGTTATAAGAAATATATATTTGGTCATTTATATGTGGTCTTCATCCACAGTTCCTGAAAATACTGCAGTCTCAAAGGTAAAGCCGGTGATTTGTCATGTTAATGAGAGACTTTTGGACCCCACCCAAAGGTGGGGGCTGGAGGCTGAATCAGCCAATGGTCTATAATTTAGTCAATAATGACTATGCAATGAAGCCCTCACAAAAACCCCTGAGAAGAGCTAATAGCTCTCTGCTCCACTGGATCTTGCCTCTCAGTTGGGGAGAGCTCTATGCTTGGAGAACCAGACTGCCTCCATGTACCATCGAGACACGCCCCAGGCTCCAGGAGGATAGAAGCTCCCTTATTTGGGACTTTGTCCTATGTATCTGTTCATCTGGCCACAAACTTGTATCCTTTACAGTATCCTTTATTAAACTGATAAATGTAAGTGTTTTCCTGAGTTCTGTGAGCCGCTCTAGCAAATTAATTGAATCTAAGGGGAAGGTCGTGGGAGCCTCCAATCTGTAGCCAGTAGGTCAGAAGGACAGGTAACTGCTTGGGGCTTGTGACAAGTTTCTGGAGTGGGGAGGTGGAGGACAGTCTTTCAGGATGGAGCCCTTAACCTGGGGAATCTGGTGCTGTCTCTGGGCAGACAGCATCAGAATTGAGTTGATGTGGGTAAAATTGTAACATTTCCAGAATATCTTGCCTGGGTTAAGTGTATCTGCATATCAATAGGCATTCAGAGGTGAGAAAAGTATGGCGTTAGTGCATTTGCATCATTCCTCAGGGGTGGAGAGAAGTTCATCTCCATATCAATGGATAATTACGTAGCCAAGGAGGGCTTATCTGTACCTGAGAGATGAGGAGAGTGCTGGTTTTGCTTCTTCTGGAGCAGGAAAGAGAGACAGCCGGGTACTGAAGCTTGTGAGTAATTAATGGATTTTAAACTTTATCTCTCCCTTTGACTAATTTCGGTTTTTAGCGGTATTTTGCCCTGGGATTTCCTCTCCCTGGACTTACATCTGGCGCAACTGGCAGGATTCCCCTGAACCTGAAATCTGTCATAATGGGTGCAGCCTTTGGGAGGGCTGCCCTTAGAAATGATGGTGAGAAGTGGTGCTTGCGCTGAGGGACGTGTGTCTACACTCATGTAGTCGTGGAGGTGCCACCACTGCTGCTGGCCATACCAACCCCAGCCTGTGGCCCAAGCCTAAGGCTACTGCTTCTGCCACTGCTGCTGCTTCTGCTGCCAGCCGGACCCTGGTCACAACTATGGAAAGGAGCAGAGGTCTGGTACATCTTGATAGAGAAGCAACTGGCTGCTGTGTACCATGCCTTGTTGGCTAAATAGCCTGTCGCCGGAAAAGTTCCAGCCAAGGTAATAACAACCTATCCCATTGCAGGGTGGGTGAAAGACTGGACCCAAAGGCCATGGAGTGGTGTGGCACAGATACCTACCATACATCATGTGATTGGCCATTTGCCTTTGGCATCCCCAGGGAATGGTGAAGCAGACACACTGGCCCAGGTGCGCTGGCTAGAAGGAAAGCCTGACTCTGATGTGTCCCAATGGCTACATCACTGTTTGTTGCACATGGGCAAACACAATATGGGCTGTAGGCCATCAGCGGGGCTTGCCATTGACCTTGGAAGAAGTTAGCCAAGCCCAGAAGGAGTGCCCTGCATGTTGTGCAGATGAGCAAACCACCAAGGGGGGCCTAAAGCGTCTCTTTGCAGCCTATGGTTGGTCACCAGTGATTGAGAGCAATCAAGGCACCCACTTTATTGGACATGCGTTGCAAGGATGGGTGCAGCAATTAGCAATAAAATGGACGTGGCCTTGGACATTTCAACACATGGACTGGCGATGGCTAGCTCTTCTGGCACCTTGGGGAAAAGGCCTGGAAGCTGGCCTCCTGTGTATCCTAGAATAACAGAAAACTGACCCCCCACAATCATGGTTATTTGCTTTTACAGTCCTTGTGTCCTGGATGCACCCCGTGGCTGGAGCTGCCACGTTTTGGCTGAAATGGATGAGCTTTTGACTTAATCTGCATGGGACTTTGAACCTAGCTGAATCCTCTGGCTTGAGAATCATGATTGTATTGCTGTTGTCAAGAAAAAAATGCCTAAAGAGAGGCTAGACTTTGTCTAATGCTTGGTAAAAGTTTTGTGAGCAATCTAGCATAATTGTTAGGAATGAGTAAAAAAGTATAGGAACATATTTTGTGCTTAGTGAGAGATTGTGCTGTAAAGTACATTTACTTAATTTGCATAGGCTGAATCCTCCAGAGGATTATGAAGATTTTATGGCTGTTGCTGTTGTGTTATTAGATTGGTTGGAAGAGGGGGAATGAGTAAATTGTTAGGCAAGATTTCTGGAGGGGTGTGGCCTGTGGGTAAAATTGTAACATTTCGAGAATATCTCGTCTGGCTTTAGTACATCTGCATATCAATAGGCGTTCAGAGGTGGAAAGAAGTATGGCTTTAGTGCATTTGTATCATTCCTCAGGGGTGGAGAGAAGTTCATATCCATATTAATGGGTAATTACCTGGGCAAGGAGGGCTTATCTGTACCCAAAAGGTGAGGGGAGGGCCGTTTTTTGCTTCTGCTGGAGCAGGAGAGAAGGCCCCAGACTGCAGTTTGTAAGCAATAAATGGATTTTAAACTTTATTTCTCCCTTTGACTGATTTTGACTTTTAGAGGTATTTTGCCCCGGGATTTCCTATCCTGGACTTACAGTTGAGTTTTCCAACACTGCTGGGAGAATTACTTGGTATTAGTATGTGTGGGAAGACCCCCTCCCACATGCTTACACACACTGAAATTGGGTCTGGGTATCCAAATGAAGTTATATTACTATTATTGCTGTGTATAATACTGTTATTGTTATATGTAGGGAAAAAATACACCATTGCATCTGGTGTCGGGTGAGTGGGAATAACACCCATGTAAAGGCAGTTCAGATGTGAAAGTCCAGGGTTGGTATTGCAACTCCATGAAAGTGCCAGGTTACTTCTAGCAACTCTTCCACCATCCCTATGATCCAAGATAGCGTCTAAAATTCCAGCCATCACACCTACATTCAAGCTGTAGGATGGAGAAAGGGACCTAAAAGTATCACAAAAAGTATTCATGCAACAGCTATCTTCTACTGTAGGGAGATTGGACGCTGGGGTAGAGCACCAAACATCTAGGGAGATGACCTCCATACTCAGATACTATTTAAACTGTACTATCAATGGATAGAAAGTGAAAACCTATAAACTCATTGATAAAAAGACTTGACAAAGATAACTACCTCCCCAAAGAGAATGAAATCTAATCTAATCAATAATTGTCTTGGTCAGCTTGGCCTGCTATAACAAAAGACTATAGATGGAGTAACTTAAGGCATTTATTTCTCACTGTTCCAAAGGCTGGAAACTCTAAGATCAGGTAGCTAGCTGATTCTGCTCCTGGTGAGAACCCTCTTCCTGGTTTGCACTGGACAAACCACTCACTCTCAGTATTTGGTGCCTGGAAGGAGATAATATATAAATGAAGATGTCAACCCCAAAGGACCTTCCACATGACCAACAATGCTGTCCCAGCCCTGTTCACCCTGAAGCCTAGAGGGTCAGTGATTCTTTTGTGAGTTGCCCAGTGTGTACTTATAATCTATTCCTTGCTCTTGTTTGTTTAAGGAAACGAGTTGCTCTTCTATGTGTCAGACCATGTATTATGATCTAAACTAGACTATCAACTTTCAAAGAATTAGATTCAAATGAAAATAAACCCTTTTAAGTGTGTTGAAATATCTGATTATGCAGAATGCCCTGCAGGGCTCCTATGTTCATAAAAACAAAGTTATTAGTGATTAGTATTTTCTACTCATAGATGTAGGATTGGACATGTACTGTGGTCCCTTGAGCTCCTCCTTGTCCAAATTTTGAGCAAGATTAACCAGACTGATACAGTGAGTGTGTGGCAGGGGTTTCCACTCACCCAGCCCAGCATCTTACACATACATCCTTGAAACTCCCTCACCAGTGGCCAGAGCCTATGGGCAACATCTGGTACATATTTAGCCAGAGAACAAAAGAAGAGAGGCCTCTGGTGCCCCTTCCTCATATCTTTTCAAAATCCCCTCTCAGTGTAATTGCATGCAGGGTCACGTATATGTAGTGTATGTAGTCCTGAGCAGAAGCAGAGAGACACAGATGGCACAGCAGTAACAGGACAGCAACTGAGGGAGGCAGAGCAATGTCAATAGACCAACTGACACAGAAAGAAACTGTCTTGAGGCAGAGTCCAAACTCTTCAACATGGCATAGGAGGCAAATTCTGGCCCACAGACATTACCTTCCTGGGTTAATAATCTGCTTTTCCAGCTTCTCATCTTCCATATACAGTGGTCTTCTCTTTGATCCTAGATATTGCCAAGATCATTTTGGCCCCAGGGACTTTGAGCATGCTGGGTTCTAGGTTCAGAGCAATCTTTTCCATGCCTTTTCCTGAAGCTGGGTGAGCTCATTTTTATCACTAGCTGGGCAGTCAGGAAGTGTGGGGGAAATTAACATCCCAGGATGGAAACTCAACCAAAGGGGTAATGGAGTGGATGGATAAAGGCTCCAACCACATGACCTGCAGAGTTGTTCTGAGACCCCTTTACACAGAGCCTCAGAGTACATCTAGTGAAATGGAACCCAAGGGCTCAAAATGGTACCTGGGTTAGGAGTGCACCTGTCACTACTTTTCCACCTTCCATGCCTCAGTCTCCCTGTCCCAGCACCCCTGCTTATAGGCGTCACATCCTGGTAACCACCTTCACCCACTTCCAGGTCTGAGCTCAACTTTTCCAACACAGCAACCACTGCCATCTCCCCGCCTCTTGTCCTCTATGTGTAAATATGAAAATAGATACAGAAATCTAATGATTAAGAGATAATTATTGTGGAATACTGTAAAATATGGTAAATTATACTCCCAGTTCTAAGGAACAAATGTTGGGAGCCGCTCCCCGCCATCACAAGATGGCGCCCATTTCCAGCTGCTGGTTTGGTAAACACCCGCGCTGCGCATGCGCGAGGCGTGGCGCTGGCGCCGTCATCTGGCCTGATCTTAGGACGCCCTATAGGGAAGGGCCACGTCATAAGCGGGGCTTGGGACCTATATAGGAGACCGTCTCCCTCATTCCGGGGTCCTCCTCCCTACCTTACAGTCAGCTTGTGA
>JAQQAC010007890.1:41451663-41483611 GCA_029783875.1 Phataginus tricuspis | reverse complement strand
GCATCTGAGAAGGGGTTGACATCCAAAATATATAAAGAACTCACGCACCTTAACAAACAAAAAGCAAATAATCCAATTAAGAAATGGGCAGAGGACATGAATAGACACTTCTCTAAAGAAGAAATTCAGATGGCCAACAGGCACATGAAAAGATGCTCCACATCGCTGGTCATCAGAGAAATGCAGATTAAAACCACAATGAATTATCACCTCCCACCAGTGAGGATGGCCAACATCCAAAACACAAACAACAACAAATGTTGGCGTGGATGTGGAGAAAAGGGAACCCTCCTACACTGCTGGTGGGAATGCAAATTAGTTCAACCATTGTGGAAAGCAATATGGAGGTTCCTCAAAAAACTCAAAATAGAAATACCATTTGACCCAGGAATCCCACTCCTAGGAATTTACCCTAAGAATGCAGCAGCCCAGTTTCAAAAAGACAGATGCACCCCTATGTTTATTGCAGCACTATTTACAATAGCCAAGAAATGGAAGCAGCCTAAGTGTCCATTAGTAGATGAATGGATTAAGAAGATGTGGTACATATACACAATGGAATATTATTCAGCCATAAGAAGAAAACAAATCCTACCATTTGCAACAACATGGATGGAGCTGGAGGGTATTATGCTCAGTGAAATGAGCCAGGAGGAGAAAGCCAAGTACCAAATGATTTCACTCATCTGTGGAGCAGAAGAACAAAGCAAAAACTGAAGGAACAAAACAGCAGCAGACTCACAGAACCCAAGAACGGACTAATAGTTACCAACGGGAAAGGGACTGGGGAAAATGGGTGGAAAGGGAGGGATAAGAGGGTAAAAGGGGTATTACGATTAGCAGACGTAAGGTAGCGGGGGCACGGGGAGGGCTGTACAACTCAGAGAAGACAAGTAGTGACTCTATAGCATCTCACTACGCTGATGGACAGTGACTGTAATGGGGTTGGTGGGGGAGACCTGATGAAGGGGGTTGTTTAATCACCATAATATTGCACATGTAACTGTAGATTAATGATAGCAAAATAAATTGTAAATAAAATAAAATAAAATAAAATAACTCCCCCCCCCCACACACAAAAAAATAACATACTGAAGCCTGGTCTGCTCCGGACAAATTCAAAAGGGATGTGCATGAGGTTAGCCCAGCCAGAGGGTTCGTTCTAAGTGACACTGCCCGGTGTCACTTATTTGGCCTTTTCATGTTTCGTTCCTCCGTGAGAACAACCCATCTCTCATCTGTGATTCCCAATCTGAAATTCATTTACTTAGGAGACGCGCACGGAGAGCAGCAAGGGTGCAAAGGCTGTGAAGAGACGGGAGAGTGCTTGGCTCGTGGCGACAGCCCAGACTCCACAACCGACCGCTGCGGAGGAGACCGCGCGATACTGGATCCCGGAGTCAGCGGCGCATAAAAATACGAAAAACACTTTTATAATCAAAAGTTTTATCCTGTTACCTGAAATACGTCACTGACTGGCAGGGAAACGGTCTGTACTTAAATCCCTCACATCCTCCTAGAACAGTGCCTCCCTGTTCGCAGTTTCCGCGGAGGGATGGACTCCACCCTCTCAGTAAGCGTCCCGCTCCGAACCGCAGCCAGGGTGCCGCCGTTTTTCCCGACACGCTCCTGTCACAACGGCGGCCCCGCCCCCGGCCCCCGCGGGTACTTCTGCCCCCCTGCAGCCATCAGCGGCTCTGCGCGCGCACCTCACGAGGCTTGTTTTCTGGCGTCTGATTGGCCGGCTCCTTTTGCGCAGACCTAATGTCCTTTCACCTGATAGTCACTCCCTCAGCCGTGGGAGGGTTTGAGATCGGAAGGCTGTAACCTGTACCTTCCCTGGCCGGGGTGCGCTGATGTATTTCTCGTTTCCATCTGAGGATTAGAGTTCTGGGAAAGGAGCCGTTCCTGGTGGAACCTTCAGGGGATACTCCAGGTCTGTGTCAGCCGGGAAGAAATGAGGTGAGTCCCCACCCCAAGGTGGGGCGTCAGGAGGACGGGGTGAGGCTGGTGCGGAGCCCCAGAACCCCTACCGCCCCCTAGTGGCCCTGTACCCGTGGTCTGCGGTTACTGGGCTTTCCTGTGAAAGACTTCAAATAGAAAAATACAAAAAATAATGTAATGGAAACCTGACTAGCCACTCCCACCCCCAGATTTTTTAAGTTCACTTTTGATAGTGTTTGCTTCAAATTGCCTTTAGAGAAACAACGTGGCCAGTTAAGCTGAAAGAAGAATTCCTCGCCTATCCCCCTCAGAAGCAGTCATGCTTCTGAAGATGAGTTGTATTCTTCCGGTACCTGTTCTTATTAAAAATATTAAAAAGTACTTGCCCAAGTATTAGATGCATTATGATACATTTAAATGAATGTTTAAGGAAAGGAAAGGCAGTATCGAGTCCTGCCTTTCTGCGCTGACCTTTTGTATCTCACCTTTTGTCTTTTACTTTTTCCCCCACGTGGTATTGATTTAGTTTATCTATGTAGGTATATGCAGTTGAGAACATCACCTTGAAAAAACAAATCATAAAGTATTCCTATGTTTCTCTGTTGGTGAACAATTAGGTTGCATATTTCCACAGTGGAGGAGAGCTATCAGGTGATCTCATTATTTCTAAGATAATAAGACCTTTCAGCCTGTTTAAAGATCCGTGTTGCTGTCTGACTTACCTAAAGAGGAGCACTCTGGGGTGTGCATCACTCTCCGTTACCTTCATCCATTGGATCTTTTCACCGTCCCAATGAAGGCCTCCCAGATTCCAGCAATTACTGAGTGCTGCCAGGTTACTCTTCTAAGTGGCTTCAAGCATCTAGAATTCCGCACTAGCGCGTGAGAGTTTTTAAATGTTCCAATTTTTGGGTCCCACGTCCTTGCCAACCCTTGTTAATTAATCTAGCTTTTGAATTTGTGCCAAATAGGGAGTAAAGTAGTATCTCCATTGTTTTATTTGTACATTTTTGGAACTAGTGAGTTGTAAATCTCTTGAAATAACTGTTATTATTTCCGTTTTCTCAGCTGTACACTGTCAGGTAATATCCTTTGTCAGTTTTTCTGTTGAGGCAATGAGAATTCTTTGTTGATTTTTCAGATGTTGTTATAGTCTAGCTATTAATCCTTTGTCTTGATATTTCTAGTATCTTCTCACAAGTGTGTTAAAGTTTGTCATAGGCCCTTAATTGGAAATTAATTAACATAATAAAATTAATTTGACTGTGGCTTGTGTGTACAGGATCTACTTGGAGAAGTTCCGTTTTATTTTCTTCTACAAATTTGAGAGTTTACCTTACACTTTTAAGCACTTAATTCATTCCAATTCCACCTTGGTAGGTGATGGTAGGTTGGGATCCAGTTTAAAGTTGGTTATTCAGTGTGCTAGTTGCTGTGTCACCATCTACAAACTATCTGTCCTCTCCCCATTGATCGGCTCTGCCTTCTTTTCGTATGTTCAATTCCTGTATCTAATTGCTTGAGCTCTTCATTACCGTCCAGTATTTCATATTTTTTTGTTTCTTGCAAACACTGTTTTAATTTGCATTTCCTTGCCTTTTGCAAGTTATTGGTCATTTTGTAGTTTTCTCTAATGCCATTTGTTGGTATATCTTTGTCTAGTATTCTTTTGGGTTGCTTTTCTTTACTGATTGATTTTTAAGCGGTCTTTATGTATTTTGGATTCTAATCCTGAGTGATGTGTGAACATACACTTTCTACAAGTGCATTTTATATACCTTAATTGTGATTAAAATGCCTTTTGTTTTATAGGAATTGTTAATTTTGGGTTCAAATTTAATAGTATATTATTTTTGTATCTGATTTAGGAGAGCCTGCCCTTCCCTGAGGTAAAAAATATTTCCTTATTTTCTTATGAAACTAAAAGATTTTTTTTCTGATCTGTATCTTTATAAGATCTGGAGTTATTTGTGCATGATGTGGGGATATAGCTATAATTTTTTTTGAATTGATGTGAATGCCAGTTAATTCTAGACAATAATATTTTTAATAAAAAGTCAACTGTAAGGAGATTCAAGATGGCGGCATGAGAGGTGAAACAGAGAACTCATCCCAAAACCACAGATAGTGTGAAAATATAGTTAACAAAACTAACCCTAAAACAGCAACAGGAAAGAAGGCTGCACCAGACTGCAGACAGACCTCATGAACAGAGCAGACCTCACGAAAGAGGGTAACGTACCAAAGCCTTGATTCGTCGGGACCCAGGCCCTTCTGCCACCCCAGCTCACTGGCAGGAAGAAGAGAATAAGAGCGCGGAGAAGGTGGAAGCCTGGGACTGCTGAACACCCAGCCCTGGAGATCTGCTTTGTGAGCAGAAACTACATTGTGTGGTGCTCTGGAGGATGGGGAGCTGGGACAGGTGGAGTGCTTGAGAGGCAGATTCTGGCTGTTTGTGGAAGACAGAATTCACACCCCGCTGCTCTGGGACAAGGGAAAGGCAGGTGATCTGAGAGGCTTCCTTGCAGTGAGAGGGCTGCTGAAGGGGCGAGGTTTGCAAGGAGTTTGCTGCATGGGAGAAGGGATAGGGGGACAAGGTTGTCTGGGCGCATGCTGCCCAGCAGACTGTGAATTTTCAGGAGCTTCAGATGCTCCATCCCCCTGGCTGGCTACTCAGCTCCAAGGCACTGTGATATGCAGCCTGCTGAGCCTTCCATCTGGCCTGACAGCACTGGCTTGTAAACCGGCAGTCACTGTGCTGGCGTCAGGCCAGTCAGAGGGAGGCCTTGCCTACAACAACTAGAGACACAAAGCACAGAGGCTTACACCTGTGTGCTCGGCCCACTGGCTCTAATATTGGAGAGAGGCACGACAGATGGGAATCAGGAAGCAGATCTTTCCTCCCCCCAGGCACCAGCACTGCTCCCCTACGACCCCCAACCTCACTCTAGGGGTTGAGCAGCTCCAGAGACTGGAGCTTCTGGGCAGTAGAGGGTACCACACAGAAATATGAAATGGCAAAAGAACATGTTTCAGACCAGAATCTCACAAACCACAGAAAAAGGGCCAAATGAAACTGCACTCACCAATCTTCCTGAAAGAAAGTTCAAATAAAAATCATAAACATGCTCATGGAGGTACAGAAAAGTATTCAAGAACTCAGGAACGAATTTAAGACAGATTCAATCATTAAGAAATTCCATATCTGAAATGAAACATACAGTGGAGAGATTTAAAAGCAGATTAGATGTAGTAGAAGAGACAGGAAATGGAAGAGAAATTAGAGAAGAGGAATACATAGAAGCTGAGCCACAGAGAGAAAAAGAATCTCTAAGAATGAAAGAATATTGAGAGAACTGTGTGATCAATCCAAACGGAACAATATTCGCCTAATAGGGGTACTAGAAGAAGAAGAAGAGAGAAAAAGGGATAGAAAGTGTCCTTGAGGAGGTAATTGCTGAAAACTTCCTCCAGTCTGGCGAAGGAGATAGTCTCTCAGGCCATGGAGATGCACAGATCTCCCAACACAAGGGACCCAAGGAAGACAACACCAAGACATATAATAATTAAAATGGGAAAGATCAAGGATAAGGACACTTTTAAAAGCAGCTAGAGAGAGAAATAAGATCACATACAAAGGAAAACCCATCAGGCTATATTTGAATTTTTCAACAGAAACCTTACAGGCCAGAAAGGAGTGGCATGATATATTTAATGCAATGAAGCAGAACGGCCTTGAACCAAGAATACTCGACCCAGCAAGGTTATCATTTAAATTTGAAGGAGGGATTAAACAATTTTCAGATAAGCAAAAGTTGAGAGAATTTACCTCCCACAAACCACCTCTACAGGGCATTTTGAAGGGACTCCTATAGATGGAAGTATTTATAAGGCTAAATAGATGTCCCAAGTGATGGACAAAGAGTACAGAATATGATTCATAACATTCAAAGAATGGAGGAGGAAGAAAAGCGAGGAAAAAATTAAAAAGAATCTTTAGGCTGTGTTTGTAATAGCATAGGAAGTGAGTTAAATTAGACTGTTAGTAAGGGAATTACCCTTGAACCTTTGGTAACCATGAGTCTAAAGCATACAATGGCAATAAGTACATACCTATCAATATTCACCATAAATATAAATGGTCTGAATGCACCAATCAAAAGATGTAGAGTCACTGAATGGATAAAATAAAACAAGATCCATCTATATGCTGCCTACAAGAGACTCACTTCAAACCCAAAGACATACACGGACTGAAGGTAAAGGGATGGAAAAAATTATTTCATGCAACTAATGAGAAAAAAGCAGGAGTTGCAGTACTTGTATCAGACAAAATAGACTTCAAAACAAAGAAAGTCACAAGAGACAAAGAAGGACATTACATAATGATAAAGGGGTCAGTCCAACAAGAGGATATAACTTATAAATATCTGTGCACCCAACACAGCATCACCTGCATATGTGAAACAAATACTAACAGTAGATGAGTGGATAAAGAAGACGTGGTAACTATACACAATGGAATATCATTCAGCCATAAGAAGAAAACAAATTCTACCATTTGCAACAACATGGATGGAGCTAGAGGGTATTATGCTCTCTGAAATAAGCCAGTGGAGGAGAAGGACAAGTATCAAATGATATCACTCATCTGTCTAGTATAAGAACAAAGAAAAAACTGAAAGAACAAAACAGCAGCAGACTCACAGAACCCAAGAATGGACTGAAAGGTAACTGGGACTGGGGAAGATGGGTGTGAAGGGAGGGATAAGGGGGGAAAAGGGGTATTACGATTAGCACACATAATGTAGTGGGGGTGGGATATGGGGAAGGCAGTATAACACAGAGAAGATAAGTAGTGATTCTATAGGATCTGACTATGCTGATGGACAGTGACTGTAATAGGGTTTGTGGTGGGAACTTGATAATACGGGGAGTCTAGTAACCATAATGTTACTCATGTCATGGTACATTAATAATACCAAAATAAAAAAATAAAAATAAAAAAAGTCAACTTTACTAAGGAATTATTTGTACGGAGTAAAAGGCACGAGTGTTAATTATACAATTCAACAAATTTTATATGCCCATGGAGTTACCACCATAATCAAGATATACAACGTTCATCAGTTTAGATAGATCCCCTGTCCCCCAGTTCCCCACACCCTTGGCCCCACGCTACCACTGATCTGCTTTCTGTTATTACAACTTAGTTTTCCCATTCTTAGAATTTCGTATGAATGAAATTTGTATCATATGTATTTTTGTATCTTTTTTTTAATGTGTCAGTTTGTTTCCTTTTATTGCAAGTTTCATTTTATAGATACAATACAATTAATTTATCCATTCACCTGTTGATAGGCATTTGGGTTTTTTCTAATTTATGGCATTATGAAAAAAGCTGGTATAAACACTTGTATACATGTCAAGATGTGGACATGTTTCTGCGGCTCTTGGGTGGACTTGCTTGTTTCTATTGATGTTTGAAATAGCAAAGTGACAGAGAAGCCTACCACTGGAAGAGCACAGTGACAAAATGTAAGTTGAGCAGTAAGAAGTCTATTTAAGGCAAAAATGCACACTTGAAGAAAAGGGAGTGTGGACAACCTTAGAGAGGAGGCATGCTTAAGGGTTTAGGGTTTGAGTTTTTATAGGGCCTTTTGGGTAACAGCATAAGGCATGATGTATACAAGGGATTGATAATTCTTTTGAAGTTTAGTCTTAAGAATAGGGTTATTTAGGTGACTGTTGGTCCAGATCTCGGCATTCTTTATGCACATAGTTTTATTTGCACTTTGGAGGTTCATCTCCTGTCCCTGTTATAGTTATTTAATTGATTAAAGGGCTGGAAGAAGAGGAAGAATAGCATATAGATTAAGTTAAAGAATAAGCTGGGTAAGTAGATTTTACAGTGACGTGACCCTTGTTCCATTTCCCTGCCCTTTGAAACTTCAGCTAGTTAATTAACTCTGTGAGTCCTTTCTGGCTTTCTGGTTTTATCTGGTCAACTCTTTGATTCCCTTTTAGTGGGCTTTACTGGCTTTATTCTCTCCCCACCCTGCTCATGTCTGTCTTTCTGCCTGACATTTCTACCGCAAAAGCAAAAACACTCCAGTTGCATTTTTCATTGGGATTTTATTAAACCTGTATATTAATTTGGAGAGAATTGATGTCTTGACAATTTTAAGCCTTCTAATCTATGAATATAGTATGTCTCTCCATTTATTTAGGTCTTACTGAGTTGATTTCAAAGGGGCATAAGGGAACTTGGGGTCACAGGAATAGTCTGTATCTTGGTTAGGGTGGTGTGGCATACAAATATACGTTTGTCAAAACTCATCAAGCTGTACATTTAAATTTTGTGTAGTTTAATGTTCATGAAAGGGACTTCAGTTACTATAATTCTTTCATTGACATGTTTCATAATCACCTGAATTGTCTGACTTGTGCATCATTTTATCTGCTGGTTCTATACTCAAGGTGCTGCATTGGCTCATTATTGTCTTAAAGTCCCAATACCGACCCAATCTGGGGATAAATCCTGTGTCATGGCAGGAAGGGGAGACAAGCCACGGTCAGTGTAATAATAGTCAGCAAAGCACCTGTGTCAGGGACTATCACATATTTACTACAATCCCTTTGCTTTTCTTTCTGGATTCAAATTTAGACTCCTGCTAAGCCTTACTTGTCAGTGTGTGTGGCGAAGTGACTGAGTTCTGGTTTATGGGAGGTGGGCAAAAGTGATGTGCACCCTTCCACACTTCCACCTACCACTCACAATACTCCATGCCTTTTCCTCTCTTCAGGCTTCCTAGATTGGAGACCATCACAGGGCATCTTGGCAGCAGTGACCTGAAGATGGACAAGCCATAGGATGGAAGGAGCTGCATCTCTGAGTCACCACTGGAGAACAGTCACCCCCAATGGATTTGGAGAGAAGTCTTCTCTAATATTCACTTCTAAGTCCCCATTGTAATCTACTTCTTTTATTCTCCTAGCACTCAGTGTGTTTTAGGTTGAATTCTAGATTCTCATAATATCTTGGACATGGATAATAAGGAAAAGGCCTTCACAGATACGTAAGGCAAAGCAAACCAGGACAAGCAGAGCAGGCTGAGTACAGTAAGACTTCACAGGGTAAAGGAAGGCCTTGCAGAAGAGCAGAGCAGTGGTGCAGAGACAGGCAGCTGAGGGAGGTAGGTCCTCGGGTCATGCCAGTATCCACCAGAGATTGGCAGCACTATTTAGAGAAACTGAGAAAAAGCTCTACCTACTGCAGTCACAAAAGACTGGGCTCAGAATGGTGGGTAAATCAGGGATTGACATCTCCATTTGATGGATGAGGAAATTAAGTTTTATAGAGATTAGAATGTTGGCCTAATACAGTATCTTATTTCATGGGAGAGGCACAGGAAATATTTGTTGAATGGATGTACTAGTCTAAGATCTTTAATGCTTAAGCCTTCTACCAGGGATTGAGAATTTTCTTATTGGGCGATCTGTAGAGGGCTGTGGTACTGGTACTCAGGAAGACATGTGGTTGGGTACAGTGTTTTTAAAAGTTTGGATGTGGAGTGTGCTCACCAGTGTGCCCTAAGCCTTACCATCCCTGTTGCCTTGTGACTCACCCAATGACCATGTACCGTCATCCATCTCTCTTCTATGGCTTTAGTTGTATGGATTCCTTGCTTACACTTTCCTGTTCACAAGTCCCTCTTTAAATAGAGTTTATTCCTAACCCTGTCATTAGCCCTTTCCTATCTCCTTCCTGCAGGTGTCTTCCCATCCTCTCCCTCCCTTTATCTATCCACATATGTCCTCCATATTTTCTCGAGCTTCTTAATGTTATAAACATAAACTTAGGCAGCTGTTTATAATATGATTGAACTAGGAAACCTGTGTAAAGAAGGGAATTATACCAGATCTACTTTCTGTTTATACCTATTTAAAACATATAAATATTATTGTACCGTGTGGTTATTAGACAAGCAAGCAGTGCTTATAAATTATACTTAAGGTAACCTTTATAAAAATGTCACATTTTATGTTTTTACTAGCTGCCGTGAACTGCCTGGGTATCTTGCATGACTCATTGTATTTTTTCTTAATCTGCTGAGCAAGGGGTTAGAAGGGGTCATCTTTGAGGAGCTTTACAGGTACACAGCCAAGGTTCTGTGATTGCATGGTTACCACTCAGATAGAATGTAAAGCCAGGAAAGGAGGAGAGTGATGTAGTACAGGGTGGAAGTGGCCTGATACTAACTGGGCAGAGTTCTTCCAGAGACCTCTTCTGTAAAAGAAGCTCAGGAACCTACCTTGCTAGACCACTAGGCGCAGTTTCTCTGGAAATCCTGAGACCAGATAATCAGAGAAAGCTTTACATCCTCATCCTATTCCTTTCTGGTCACTGTCTAAAATGTCACTTTCTGGTCATGATCCTCTCCACAGTCTGCTTGGTGCCACCTCCTCTGGAACCTCAGGTGTTCAGGTTCACCCCTTTTACATGCCCACATCCATCCACAGGGACTGTGCTGTGTGGGAAAGGAACTCCCTCTGCCTCAGCCTCTTCTTGCATGCCCCAGGAATCTGAACTCTCCAGAGAGTGTTGCTTTTTGAGGAAGTCTCTCCTGAGTTTTGTAGTTAATCCTTTCCCGAGATCCCCACATTGGCTGTTACAGATCTCCTTCACTGTACCAGGAGTTACTTTTACCACAGGAGCTTTGTCATATTTAAAGAGAAAGCCAGAGCTGTCAGTAGGAACTCCACCAACATGAAATCAGTTATTTATTATTATGTTCTGCTGAAATACGGGCGACAAGGTAGTGAAAATTTTAACAACTGGGAAGGTTTTGTGTGTTTCAGTGGTTGAAAGACAAAGAAACAAGCTTAGTAAGCTTTCTGAGTTCAACTGATAATGTGTGAACTGTCAATATTTCAGACTAGCCATTGCCTTTGTGAATTATGTAATAATCCAAACAAAATTTCACAAACCTTCAAATCAGTTGAAACCTAAATGTGTATATTTGATAACAAGAGCAAAAAACCATATTTATAACATAGGAGGCCCTTATATTTCCTTTACTTAACAGTAAAGTTTAAGAGAAAAATTGTATTTTCTGGGGAACTTTTTAATATTTGCCAAACACATCTAGCTAACACAAATATGATTAAATACTTGTCCTATTAAAGTAGAAACATGTAGAAACATGTATTTGGGGGAAAAAAGAGGGGGTTATGTCAGCATTTCTTACACATGTATATAATAAACAAAATTTAAATAAGCTTGGGAGACTATTTCTACTCATAACTACTTTAAAGTTGTGGGCTTAATCTCCTAATTCAAATATAGTTTATGGCTTCATAAATTAGGAAATTCTGATAGAGTCAATGCAGTAATATGGTGAAAACCTCATAACTGGCCAGAACTTTGGAATGTATTTTAAGAAACCAATTCTAAAGTAGCGAGTACCCCATATCAGAAATGTATTAATTGTAAAATTAATTAGGGTAGCCAAAATGTTCTGGAATTGCTTCTAACAAAATAGATGAGTGAATCTGTGAATTAGTTATACTAAGAAGTTTGAGGAATTATTTAGCAGAAATAATGATTATTATGAACACACAAATTAGTAAAAATGGTTAAGAAAGCAAAAAAAATTGAATATGTTCTATGACAAACTGGAAAATATATGTGCAGATTTATAAAAATCAGAATTTAATGTAGAAAAGTATAGTTACTCATTTTTTTCTGAATTAAAAAAGCCTTTTTGAATGGGTAACCTTTGTTCAAAGTGCCTAGGAATAATGCCCAGGATGGTTACTGAAGGCCTCCATCCTGAGTCTTCTCTAAGTCTGTCAGCCTGCTGTCAGCCACAGGCCTCCCTCTGCTGGGCGATTCTGGGAACACACTGAAAAAACCCTCATTCTGTAAGTCCTCTCTTACTCCAGGTGATACTTCCCTTTGGGTTCATATTTCACCTTCTTGAAGCCCGTACCCCGTAGTCTATAAGAATTGGCTTATTGTCTGTAGGAAAACTCCCTTTACCTGCATATCTCATTCTGAATTATACCTTTTAAAAACCTTCTCTGCGTATATCCTGGAGTAGGTTGCAGGGTACAGTTGGGAAGGCCTCTGATTTATTGGTGGAGATATGAGAGAAAATTGTGAGCTGGAGAAAGGGGGTTGAGAAGGCAGAGGGAAACTGACTAGAAACTCAGGATGAAGATGAAAATCATAATGTGCTGAATATGCACAAAGGGTTTTGAGTCTGTCCTATATCTTGTACCATATGAAGAGCTCTGCAAGCAGTGAGAGTCTCTTCCCCTGAAATAGGTTACCTCTGTTTTAACTGAGAGTTTAGCACAAGTTGTAAGGGAAATGGTGAACTTCACAGCCTGGAGCAAGGAGCTGCCCTCACACTCCCAGGTAAGCCCTGTGCTTAGCGCTGTGGACCACAAGGCAAGCCCATAAAGAGCTTAAATTAGTCACAAGCAATAATTAAAAAATATTATGAACATTTCTGAAGGAACATGGATGGTTCTTTCTTGAGAAATTAATTGCCCTGCTTCTGTTCTCAGAATGTCAGGAGGGGAGGGAAGAGCCCTGAGAGCCCAATGAGACCAGCAGAGCCCCCAGCTCCGAAGCAGAGAGCAATCTCTTAATGAGGCTGTGGGATTTCCAGCTTCAGGACTGTTGACTTCTCAATTTATTCCTTCAGTCTGAAAATTCAAGACAATTTTATTTTATGATGTTGCCAGGGTCCAGATTAGAATCACATAAGCAAGGATACTGGCGTTTATTAAAGAGTAACTTTACTTGTTCCTGGATGACTTCTCCCTACATTTGTAATTCAAAGTGGTAGTCATGGCTGTTTCACTCTTGGTTACTTGCATAATCACTTAGGAGAAGTAATAAAAATTTAGTGTGTGAGGAAAGTAGGCATAAAGTGGGTAACAAAATGTTACTTTTATATTTATTATATCAATAGATGGTTGAAAAGTGAGTTAGCTCTGATGTGGGAATATGCCCAGAGGACTTAGACAGAATTGCTGCAGAGTTTATCTGGTCCCATCTCTACTTTCCTTCCCCAGCAGCAGGCCTCCCTTGCTCATTACTTTAGCCACTGTGTTGCAGTATCTCTAACTCCTTTGCCTCATGGTCTTTCTGAACCGAGAATAAACTGTTGTCTCTTCTGCATCTGTACCCAGATGGCTGAGCATAGCTGATGAAAAACACCTAACCTTGAATTTTTTTTGCCAATATAAATCTTGGCCATGAAGGTCTTCTTTACTGCCCACTATTCCTGAGTTTCTCAGATCTGTTGTATTTCCACTTTACTCATTCAACAGATACTTAATAAAGTATCCACTTTGTGTTATGTAGGCATTGAGGATTCAGTGGTGAACAAGCAGCCTCTGCTCTCATGGAACCTATATTGTATTCAAACATTCTCCTCTCAGAGCTTTGGCCCCACCAGCACCCATTTTCAGCTGCTGTTTTTCCTCCCACCTTCGCGGGAACAGTACAAGCAGTCACAACAGTGCAATCACAATGTGAACTTCTTGACTGAATTGTATTTGGCATTTTTTACCCTTTGAGTCCTTTAAAATTGAAGAGTGCCAAATTAGGATTCTAACAGGTTTAACTGAGACCAAGTCTTTAACTGCAAAGAAAATAACAAAGGGGTTATTTACAAAGGAATGGACAGGCCGTTACTCTCTCTCTGGTATTTCAGTCCCCCTTCTGCTTTTGTCCTTTAATAATTCAAATAACTGATTAACCAACATTTACATAAAATTCTTCATGGTAAATTTCAGTATGGTTTCTGCCTCATGATTGTACCTGAGGCCTAGCTGCACCATGGATATTGGGCATCTCAGCATCTGTCCCAGGTCCTCTACTCATCTTGCTGTTTCGGAAATTACATTCAAACATGATCTGACACCCACCCCTGCTCAATGTCAGCAGGTCTTTCAGTGTTCCCATTCTTCACAAAGGAATGTTCCAGTCACCAGCTTACACCAGTTAAAAACCGTGGTTTTATCCTGACTGTGTCACCTTCCTCATCCTGGCATCGGAGTGTTGCTTCTACCTTCTAATCCCTTAAACTCATCATTTCTCTCCAGTTTCACTGCTACTCTGTGGCTGTAATCATTTGTCATCATTCCTATTATTACTGTGACGTTTGGACACTAGTACTCATTAGAGGCTCCTACTTTGGGAGTCTGTTCTCAGACTGTTATGACCCAGTGAAGTTCAATGTGGAGCTCTGAAAGTGGAGAGAATGACATGAGAACCTGGTAATTTGTGCCCCTACCTGGGTGGGAGAAAGCCTATTAGGAGGCATTTATTGAGAACAGCCTCAGAAACTAGTGGTATGTTGATAAAATACTTCACAATATTTTCAAGAAAACAAACACACACACACACACACACACACACATGCATATGCAAAACAAAAACAAAAATACCCTGATTTTTAGTTTTTCCCCATTTCTGTGAAATTATTCCTGCCATACTTCAAACTATCAATGTGATTGAACATGGAGTTGGGAAGAAATACTATATTGTGTGCCTCTGTGCATTTTCCATCACACAGATACAAGAGATGTGAACAACCTCATGAACAGTGATAGTAAAATATTAGATGTAGGTATTTATTAACTTTTTTTCTATGTAAGCTATTTAATTGTGAGTTTATTTAGTTTTTAATAATCACTAAGTTTAAACAACCAACTCACAAAAGGCCTTAAAATTTAGCAGTTAGCTCTTGCAAGCCAGGATGATCACAAATCCAGCAAATGCAGTCCAGAAAAAAAAAAAATGAAATGCTTGGTATTCACATTGAAGAAAACAAAAAAAGAAATTTTGCTGATGAGTAGGAAAAAATTTTCTTTAAAGAATAAAGAATTATACAAATTGGTAAGTTTGCTTATACAACATACCAATACATTTCTTCCTAGTAAGATCTAAAAAACGGAAGTGAGAGCATATGCCATTTACAACAGAAACAAACATATAAAATAATTAGGAATAGAACTAAGAACAGTACATGGCTTATATGGAGACATTAATAAAAAAGGAAGACTATAGAAATAGATCCATTATACAAGAAATGAATAACAAAGATGGTATATTTCAGTTAAATGGAAGAAATCAATGAAATATTTAATAAATGGTATTAGAACAACTGGCTATTCATCCGGGAGAATGTAAACTTGGACTCTATCTTGAACTACATAAAATAAATTCTAGATGAATTAGAGACCAAATTTCTTTTTTTAAGCAGCAAAATTTTTTTAAAAAACCTAGGAGGCTGAATGAATAATAGAGGGGTGGGATTCAGTTTCTTAACATTAAGAGTAGAAATCTGGAAGCTAAGAAAGAAAAGATAGATTTGTGATTACAACATATAACATTCAAATTTTTATGCATTTTACATAATACATGTAAATGGAAAATACACCGTAAAGAAAATATAGGAGAAGAATGCCAAAATTAGAAAACTATCTGCAATTCAATACAGGTGATGAATATAAACTTCATTTTTCTATTATAAAACAAAAGCCACAATGGAACAAGTAAAAGACAAACTGCCCAATGAAAATATGAGCAAAGAGATAAGTGGGAATTCTCTAAGGGTAAACTATAGGGACCAAGGAGCAGGCTGCCCCAAGATGTGTCATTATGACATGCAGATTTTCTGAGTTGAGAATAATGACAGCCCAAGAGACTGAAAGAAACTTTGACCTCCCACTCTTCCAATGCATAAAAATAATTCAGAAGGCATGCTCAAGGAGAGCTATCACCATAGACAGCTATATTATAATGTACACTAGGCATGATAGACAGGGATGTGGCTACATCTGTTAAAATTCCTCTGTGCCCCATTGATTTCTGTGTAGCCCATCATAATTTTTTTAATCAAACATTTACTCCTTTAACATTCCTGTGAATTGCTTCACTTTCCTTTTGAACTCTGATCCCTAACTACTTCTCCTTGGTTCAGGGTGACCTATATATATACCTCATTGTTCCTGACTGTCTTTGGAACCCATGTGTATGGCTTCCCGGTTTGTAGGGAATTAAACTTTGTTTTTTTTTTTTCCCTCCTGTCCTGCTTCATGTCAATTTCATTGTAGACCCGCTTGAAGAAGCTGGAGGGGTGGAGGAAATTTCTTCCTCCCCAACATACTCAAATGGCCAATATAACCTAAAGAAAGGATGCACCAGTGGCTGTGATAATGCAAATCAGAGACAATGTGAAATAACTTTACACCCTTTAGATGGGCATAAAAGTAAGGCCCCTCATTAATGGTTGGAATGGAGAGAGGGGAGCTACTTTCAGGATCTGTCAGCACCAGCTGAAATTTAAAATACATTCTAATTGAGCAATGTCAGGGTTTGAACTCTCTCACACCATGGTCAGCAGCAGTAAATGGAAAAAACGTCAATGCTTATGAGAAAATGGTGCAAATCATGCAACTCCACGAGAAGGCATTAAAAAAGAGGATTTGATGTGAAAGGATTTTTTTATTAAGGTATTATTGATATACACTCTTATGAAGGTTTCACATGAAAAAACAATGTGGTTACTACATTTATCCATATTATCAAGTCCCCACTCATACCCCAATGCAGTCACTGTCCATCAGTGTAGTAAGATGACACAGATTCACTGTTTGCTTTCTCTGTGCTACACTGCTTTCCCCGTGATCCCCACACCATGTGTACTAAACATAATACCCCACAATCCCCTTCTCCCACACTCCCCACCAACCCTCCCACACTCCTCCCCTTTGGTAACCACTAGTTCCTTCTTGGTGTCTCTGAGTCTGCTACTATTTTGTTCCTTCAGTTTTGCTTTATCGTTATACTCCACAAATGAGGGAAATAAATCATTTGGCACTTGTCTTTCTCCTCCTGGCTTATTTCACTGAGCACAATATCCTCCAGCTCCATCCATGTTGTTGCAAATGGTAGGATTTGTTTCCTTCTTATGGCCGAATAGTATTCCATTATGTATATGTACCACCTCATCTTTATCCATTCATCTACTAATGGACACTTAGGTTGCTTCCATATCTTGGCTATTGTAAAAAGTGCTGCAATAAACACAGGGGTATATATGTCTTTTTGAATCTGAGAAGTTGTATTCTTTGGGTAAATTCCAAGAAGTGGGATTCCCGGATAAAATGGTATTTGTATTTTTAGTTTTTTGAGGAACCTCCATATTGCTTTCCACAATGGTTGAACTAGCTTACGTTCCCACCAGCAGTGTAGGAGGGTTCCCCTTTCTCTGCATCCTGGCCAGCATTTGTTGTTCTTAGTCTTTTGGATGGTGGCCATCCTTACTGGTGTGAGGTGATATCTCATTGTGGTTTTAATTTGCATTTCCCTGATGATTAGTAATGTAGAGCATCTTTTCATGTGTCTGTTGACCATCTGAATTTCTTTGGAGAACTGTCTCTTCATATCCTCTGCCCATTTTTTAATTGGGTTATTTGCTTTTTGGGCGTAGAGGCGTGTAAGTTCTTTATATATTTTGGATGTTAACCCCTTGTCGGATATGTCATTTACAAACATATTCTCCCATACTGTAGGATGCGATGTGAAAGGATTTTTTCTTTTCTTTTCTTTTCTTTTTAAAGGGCCAGCAAGCGCCCGCGGGTCTCGAACCCCAGAACAGGGATTGGAAGTCAAACACAATTTGAGGTGAAGTAACCGCTTGAGCTAAGGCCGGCCCAATGTGAAAGGATTTTTGAAAGATTTTCTAAAAGAAAAAGCAAGATGCAGGTAAGCATATACATAAAATTTCACCGTTTTGCAAATACCCGTAACTGAAAATCGTGTGTATGGATGGGTGTAGGTAAAAGGTTGAATTCAAAGGAAAACATGACTACACACCAGTTTGAGGGGGGAGAGCAGGGATGTCAAGTGCCTGTACAGAGGACGTTAGGAGATGGAGGGAGCCAAGCAAAACAATGAAGAGAAAAAAAACATCAGTTTAAAAAACAATATGCACACATGTAAAAATTAATTTTACTGAGTAAACGTGAGTAAACATAGCTCATCAGATGTAAAAACATTAAAATTTCAACCCCCAAATTAACATGTCAAAAGCATTAGGAGGCAATTTTGCGGCAGTGTCCTTCAACTACTTAATGTGCTGTAGTACCACCACCAGGATTGAAACCCTGCACGCGGTGAAGTATGATCTACCTGGGCACAGGGGATTTTCAAATGTCCAATCAGGCGCATTCTATTATATAGGGAAACCGAGTAAGGGCTTTTGGATTTAGCTTTAAAACTCCATTGCAGCCAAGCTTCTTTGTCCTGACATGACCGGAAGCTAGTTTACAGCCTGCAAACCCGACACAGAATAAGGCGCCGCTCTAACAAGAGCAACCCACACCGTCCGAGCTCTGCTGGGATGGGGCTGCCAGAGGCTTGTGAGGCCTATCTTGTGGGGCTCTCGAGGACGCTGTTTATACGGGTGCGTCACCGTCATTTCCAAGGACGGACAGCTCGCTCACATCGGAGGGCGTGGTGGAGCCACGAGTTTCATTGATTACCCCAAAAGCTTTTCTGAAAGTAGCAATTTCAAAGATGGCTGCTTTAGCAGTACTGTTCCGAGTACCCAACGGGACGCTCGGATCTGAGGCCACCAGGGAAATCGAGAAAGCGAGCGCGTGTACACACCCAGCACTAGCAGAGATAAACCGAGGCTACAGGGAATTGCCAATTTTGTCTATTTTGGGGTATGGGACGTCTAAGGCAGTTATGAGAAGTTCTCCTAGATGTTTTTTGTACAAGAAGGGACGTAAAACAGAACAAAAGGACGAGGTAGCTCCTCGAACTTGCTGCATTTTTAAGTGGAAGGCGGAACAGGTAGTAGTAATTAGATCTGATCCTCATGTTCAGCAGATTGGGCTGAAACTAATGGCCCAGAGACTTGCGTGCTAGAGCTCTTTCCTTGAAATACGTTGGTGGCTCTTAAAAGAGCCTTTGGGTTACTGGAGAAAGCTTCCAACCGGACCTCTTACTTCTTGGGCGCCACCTTTGTCTCGGCCGCTTTGGGCTTCACAGCCTTTGTTTTGGCAGGGCTCTTAACTTTCTTAAGCTTCACAACTTTGGGTTTCTTGGGATTCCTGATGGGCTTCTTTGCCACGGCTGGCCTTTTGGCAGTTTTCGGAGACTTGACACCTTTCTTAGAAGCAACCGCAGAGGCGTTTTTAGCGATTACCTTGGCTTTTGAACCCACTTTTGTGGTATTGGGCTTAGTTTCAATGGAGGTCACTTTCTTACTGAGCTTGAAAGAGCCTGAGGCGCCGGTGCCCTTGGTCTGCACCAGGGTGCCCTTGCTCACCAGGCTCTTGAGGCCCAGCTTGATGCGACTGTTGTTCTTCTCCACGTCGTAGCCGGCGGCCGCCAGCGCCTTCTTGAGCGCAGCCAGCGACACGCGGTTGCGCTCCTTGGAGGAGGAGGAGACGGCTTGAACGATCAGCTCAGACACCCGAGGGCCCGCGGGCCTTTTCTTGGCAGCTACGGGAACCTTCCCAGGCTTCTTCCTCTTTTTTGCAGCCGAAGGCTTCTCGGGGGGCGGGGAAGCTGCAGGAGCCGGCAGCGCGGACTCAGACATGGTGAGCAAAACAACTTGGTAAGCTGCAAGAACTTGACCAGGCCGGAAAACGTTGAGTGCCTGGCGCCGCATATTTATAGGGCGGGGCAGCGCAGTGATTGGTGGTTACTGGCGCCCTCCCCTCAAACCCAAGCGCCCCCTGCGCCGCTGCCCGTGCGGGGTCTCAAAAGGTAGTTGTAGCTGGGCGCCTGAAGGTCACACTTTCTTTCCGCGAGCGCTAAAAGGCACCCGCCCAGGTAGCAAACCCCGTCGATTCGTGGAGACAGAAATACTAGGAGGGAAGGGTCTGGCTTTACTGCCCATTAATATCAGAATATTATTTCTTTAAAAAAAAAGCAGGTCTTTTTTTTTTTGTCGAGGGCGAGAGAGCAGTTTAAATGAGGCAATCACAGACCCCAAGGATTTTCACCTGAAACTTCACCATGACCAGAAACTAGTTTACAGCCCGCAAACCGGTACAGAATAAGGCGCCACGCCAACAAGAGCAACCCACATCGTCCGAGCTCTGCTGGGATGGCGCTGCCAGAGGCTTGCGAGGCCTACCTTGTGGGGCTCTCGAGGACGCCATTTATACGGGTGCGTCACCGCATTGTTAGGACATTTGGTTCTAATCAACAATAAATATAAGATGTTGTGTATTAAATGTCTTGGGGGTTTGGAGATGGGAAAGCGAGGGAGTGTAGGCCTTGTCTGCAGGTTTGGGACGAGTTCTCATTCATGCCATTGCCTTTCCCAGCAACGCTGGAGATATGCCTGGTCTTCGAAGGCCTTTTATGTATTTTGGTTAATCGTAAAAAGCGCTAATAGCGTAGAAGTCGCTAACACCGCAACTAACACTCAGTTGCATTTGTGGGAAACAATATGAAAGCAATTTCTGCATTTGCAACATTTCTACAGCTCAGTGCACCTCCCTAATTTTGGGTGCCTTCATCTTTACAACATACCCCATACAAGCGCCAACATTTTTACTGTGTTCGCTGTCAGTGACTGAATAAAGAGCATTTAAAAGCAACTGCAACCGCTATAACAATTTCACTTTGTAATGTAAATCAGAATAAAATGCCCCTCTCAATTCTCTGCGCAGTCGCGTAGCAACAAGGACAAGCAGTGACGTTTTGTTCCCGCGCAAGCGCGCCGGCAGCTTTCAAACAAGTCCGCACCGGCTGAGTAAGCTGAGCTTCCTGGGTTCCCTTCAAGACTACAAGAACTTGTTTCCAATTTGTGGCCAGTGATGTAATGGTCCCAGGCGCACATTTCGCCCATCTCCACATTTTCCTACTTCCTAGTGTCTTGGGAGTCTTTATTTTTTTAAATGCAACACGTAGAATTTGGAAAATAATTGGAATTATGTGTCTTAGTTTAAAGGATAGTCGATTATGGTTACACAGGTATACATACAAATCTTCCTCCAAGACTAAGATTTCCTAAGTGAAAGCATTTTGAAAGACACAAACAAGCTTGCAGTCAAAAGCACCTTTTAAAAGGGAAAATTTCATTTCGCAATTACCTGTTTAAATAACGATTTCTACCTCCGGTGTATCCGTTGCTTAACCGAGTTTTAAAGAAAATAGGAACATTCCACGCAAATAAAGGATGCTGAATCTGCTTTCTTATTGGCTGCTCAGTATAATGAACTCAACCTATCATAAGGTAGAATCTGGGCTACCAACTCTATTCTAGAAAAGGGTCAACTTCGTTGCTTCTTGAAATGTTTTTAAGAACAGGAAGACGAGACCTTGGCAATGGGAAATGACCCTCTTTGCTCTCCAGAACCCAGTTTTAGGGTTAAGTCCACACTTAACTCCACTAGGGGAACTTCTGGGAGCCACTGGGACTGGTGCGCTTGTGTACCTATGGGTGGGGCTGGAGAATTTGGAGTTACTGCCATTTTGCACCTGGCAAAATGTATGCAAGGCATTAAAACATAATTTTCAGAAAGCTCCAAGTGTAGACATCAGCATAAATACTTGACAAAAAGGTGCCTAATTACAGGAAATATTTCTACAAACCCTAGTGTAATTTTGCTATGCGTGAGATTGTCTGGTAGGCGTCAAAGAAGTGGGATCTCGTTTTTCTAAGGTTTCGGAAATTTGTAACCCAATACCAGATTATCGAGTGTAAAAAGCACATTTGGAAGCAACATTCCCTCAATTTTCCCCCTCAAGAACTAAAATGTACAGAATTGGAGAACTACAGTAACAATAAAGTCAATGTTTACTTTTACGAAAAGGTGAGGTAATGCTCAAAACATTACATTTACCTAAAAATCAAGTGCAAGAAAGGCCAAAATTAAAATATTGAAGAACCGAGGATAGAACCTAATAGCCAATGAAACTGCAAAATTGTTGAATAGTTTTAAATGTAAACCAATCAGAGCATAGAGCATGACGTAGACATTCTCGCATCCAATCATTGCACCTTCCCTATTATAAATATTAGCCGTGCTAGTCGTTTGTCTGTGAGTGTTTGGAATGTTTGTCACTGTTGTTGTTGATGGCTTGTACTCAGCAGACAGCTTGCAAGTCCACCGGCGCAAGGCTCCGCGCAAGCAACTGGCCACCAAGGCGGCCCGCAAGAGCGCGCCGGCTACGGGCGGCGTGAAGAAGCCCCACCGCTTCCGGCCCGGCACGGTGGCGCTGCGCGAGATCCGGCGCTAACAGAAATCCACCGAACTACTGATCCGCAAGCTGCCGTTCCAGCGCCTGGTGCGCGAGATCGCGTAGGACTTCAAGACCCGACCTGCGCTTCCAGAGCTCGGCCGTGATGGCGCTGCAGGAGGCGTGCGAGGCCTAACTGGTGGGGCTCTTCGAGGACACCAACCTGTGTGCCATCCACGCCAAGCGTGTCACCATCATGCCCAAGGACATTCAGCTGGCGCGCCGCATCCGTGGAGAGCGGGTATAATGAACTCTGCCAAATTCCATTAAACGAAAGGCTCTTTTAAGGGCCACACCCACGTTTTTCCATCAAATAGTTGTAAAATCCTAACACGTTAATGATAGTGGTTTGGAATTGAGGGCATGTGTGTAGACCACGTTGAAGGGTTATGGAAGATTGCCTTTGTCTTAGCTTCGCACATGTAAACTACCCCTTTACAAATGTTAAATAGTACTTTTAACGTTCCAATAAACTGCTTACAGAGGAACTCTATAGAATTGGCATTTGAAGGATGCTAAATATAGCTTCTTGAGCAGTTGTAGAACACAGAAAGTGGAGGTTCCTATGGCCATAATTCCTACCTGATTATGGTCGGCTTGCTCATTCACACGTGTGGGCAATATATTACTGAGTTTTTAAAGAGCTCCGCTCACTGCTCTGGGCTGCTGGAGAGCAGAGATTGAAGTGGTGGCAACTCTAGAATACACTGAGGAGGCCGCAGCGGGCAGATTGGCCCATAAACAGACGGGTTTTGCTGCATGCAGATTTAGGCTCTGATTTAGGATTGGAGGAGGGATTAAGGGAGGAGACTGTTGGCGTCAAATCTCCCGCCTCCGCAGCAATCCATTCTCTAAATCTGCAGGGGTGGGGTAGGGGTGGGGAGGGCAGGGGACGACGTAGCTATATAAGGATCAGCTCTGCCGTTTTTTTAGGATTTGCTGTTGGGTCGCCTTTATTTTCCGGCATGTCAGGACGTGGTAAAGGTGGGAAGGGTCTGGGTAAAGGCGGTGCCAAGCGCCACCGCAAGGTGCTGCGGGACAACATCCAGGGCATCACCAAGCCCGCCATCCGCCGCCTGGCTCGGCGAGGCGGGGTCAAGCGCATCTCCGGCCTTATCTACGAGGAGACCCGTGGGGTGCTGAAGGTGTTTCTGGAGAACGTGATCCGGGACGCCGTCACCTACACCGAGCACGCCAAGCGCAAGACGGTCACGGCTATGGACGTGGTCTACGCGCTCAAGCGGCAGGGCCGCACACTCTACGGCTTTGGCGGCTAACGTTCCTGTTCTCGTTACCAGGACCTTGTATTTGTCAACCAAAGGCCCTTTTAAGGGCCACCCAACTACTCAAAAGGAAGAGTTGTTCTAGTCATTACTTAATACACTTTATTCTTAAGCCAAAGCTGTAGTTCAAGCCAACAATAAGACATTTAGAGTCCGACTTGAGCGGCAAGATTCATCCGTGCAATCACATAAACTGCCTCATTGTAGCTGTATTATCTACTCACCACATTCACCGGGTGGGAGAGTGAATACTGCTCCAAAGCGTTAAAAGTGGAAAAGAACCTGTATGGTAAGCAGCTTGCTTCTATGAACAAAGGGAAATATTGCCCAATCAGCAAGCCCCATCCGTGGTTATCAGCCAATCAGAACTGGTGATCTCATGTTTCCCGAGGAGAGCCAGACTGGGGGATGGGAAAGCCGGGAGAAACGCTAGTTTAAAGAATTTCTGTAATTTGCATTTCTTTTTACGGATTATGAAACAGACGCAGAGATATCTAATCATGTTATGATAGCAGCACTGAAATTATCGTCACTAATAGGATGATTTGTCTCGATTAAAAAATCTGAAATGATGGGCAGGACACTTAAGTGCCATAAATCGCAACGCGCTGGATTCAGGGAAAATTTCAATCTGATGTATAGAGTTTAGGGTGGAATGTCCCTATGGAAATTAGGGTGATGGAGATGTTCTAAAATTAGATTGTGCTGATCATTGTACAAGTAAATTACTAAAACTCACTAAATTGTACACTTAAAGTGGGCTAATCTTATGTAAACTATGCCAGTAACGGTGTTATACATATATCTCCAGGCAGGGTGGCAGGAGGTGAGTTTAGTAAGGTAGGCACTTGTGGTCTGTGATTGTGAATGGCCTCACCTGCTAAACTTGGCAGTATGGGCTTGGGCTAGTCACTCATTATAGTGTCAGGGGAGGAAGAAATATCCTCTACCCCTTGAGGTTCTTCTAGTTGGTCTAAGAATCAAGTTGACAGGAGCCAGATTAACAGGAGAAAAAAATAAACGGTTTAATTCCATACGTACAAGAAAGCCATAGACAAGGGTTCCAGATAGGGACAATGAGGTATAGAGGTTATCCTGAACCAAGGGAGAAGGGGGTTGGGGTCTGAGACTTTAAAGGGAAAGGGGAAAGTAATTCACAGAAATATGGAAAGGGTAAATGTTGGATTAAAAAAAATATATACATATATATATATATTTGATGGGCCATGCAGAACCAATGCCGCACAGAGGAAAATTTTAACCAAAGGTTTTGTCACATTCCTTCCTATTTATCACCACTAGTTTACATTATAATATTGTCTATGGTGATAGCTCTCCTCAGTGAGCATTTCCTCAGTCTAAATCCTTTTTGTGTATGTAAATTTGGGGAGAGGAATTCCTGGGGCTAATACCTCTAAAACCGAAATCAGTCCAAGGGAGAAATAAAGTTTAAAATCCGTTTATTGCTCACAAACTGCAGTCTGTGGCCGTCGCCCTCTTTCCAGCTCCAGCAGAAGCCAAACCGGCCCTCCCCTCGCCTCTCAGGTACAGATAAGCCCTCCTTGCCCAAGTAATTACCCATTGATATGGAGATGACTTCTCCCCACCCCTGAAGAATGATGCAAATACACTAAAGTCGTACTTTCTTTCCACCTCTGAGCGCCTATTGATATACAGATGTACTAAAGCCAGGCGAGATATTCTGGAAATGTACAATTTTACCCACAGGCCACCCCTCCAGCAATCTCGCCTTACAATTTACTCGTTCCTCCTCTTCCAATCTAATAACACAACAGCAATAAAAATCTTAATAATCCTCTGGAGGATTCAGCCTATGCAGATTAAGTAAATGTACTTTACAGCACAGTCTCTCACTAAGCACAAAGTGTTTCTACACTTTTTACTCATTCCTAACAGGTATGCTAGATTGCTCACAAAACTTTTACCAAACATTGGACAAAGTCAAGCCTCTCTTTAAGCATTTTTTTTTTTTTGACAACAGCACACAATTCTCAAGCCAGAGGATTAGGCTAGGTTCAAAGTCCTATGCAGATTAAGTCCCAAACTCGTCCACTCCAGCCATCACGGAGCAGCTGCAGCCAGGGGGCGCATCCAGGACACAAGGACTAGAAGCAGATAACCGTGATTGTGGGGTGGCCAATTTGCTGTTATTCCAGGAATACACAGGAGGCCAGCTTCCAGGCCTTTTCGCCAAGGTTCCAGAGAAGCCAGCCATCGCCGGTCCATGTGTTGAAATGTCCGGGGTCACTTCCATGTTACTCCTAATTGCTGCACCCATCCTTGCAATGCGTGTCCAATAAAGTGAGTGCCTTGATTGCTCTCATTCACCGGCGACCGGCCACAGGCTGCAAAGAGACGCTCTAGGACCCTCTTGATGGTTTGCTGATCTGCACAACGTGCAGGGCACTCCTTCCAGGCTCATCTGACTTCTTCAAAGGTCAGTGGCAAGCCCCGCCTATGGGCTACAGCCCACATTGTCTTTTGCCGCACGTGCAACAAATGCTGATGTAGCAATTGGGTCACATCACAGGCAGGCTTTCCTTATAGCCAGCGCACCTGGGCCAATGTGTCGGCTTCCTCATTCCCTGGGGATACCAAAGGCAAATGGCCAGTCACATGATATACGGTAGGTGTCTGTGCCACACCACAACGTGACCTTTCGGTCCAGTCTCTCACCCACCCCGCGATGGGATAGGAGGTTATTATCTTGGTCGGAGCTTTTCCAGCGATGGGCTCCGTAGCCAGCATGGCGTGGTACACAGCTGCCAGTTGCTTCTCTATTAAGATATACCGGAACTCTGCCCGTTTCCATTGTTGTGACCAGGCTCCAGCCAGCCAGGAGCAGGAGCAGTGGCCTTAGGCTCTGGCCACAGGCCGGGCTCGGCACAGCCAGCAGCGGTGGGGGTGCCTCCATGATCAAAGGAGTGTAGGCACGTGTTCCTCGTCGCGAAGGCCACTTCTCCCCCTCATTACTTTTTGCCATTCTAATTGACTTTCCATTGTATGTTACCTCTTTTTCTGTTAGCTTTCAAGATTTTCCTTTATTTTATAAAAACGTATATTACTTTTATTATGTATTATTTCAGCTCCATCAAAATGTCAGTGTGGAATTGTTTTCTTTATTCATGAGGGCTAATGATTTCAATTCTAGGGCAAGCACAACCATTAAAAAACAATGAGCAAAATCTGGTGAGGTAATTTTCCATACTAGTTGAGAATAGGTGCTTGTGCGCAAAATTGTGGTATTTCCAGAATATCTCGCCTGGCTTTAGTACATCTGCGTATCAGTAGGTGTTCAGAGGTAGAAAGACGTACGGCTTTAGTGCATTTGCATCATTCCTCAGGGGTGGAGATAAATTCATCTCCATATCAATGGGCAATTTACCTGCGCAAGGCAGGGCTTATCTGTACCTGAGAGGTGAGGGGGAGGGCCGGTTTTTGGCTTTTGTTGGAGCAGGAGAGAAACGGCCCCAGACTGCAGTTTGTGAGCAATAAATGGATTTTAAACTTTATTTCTCCCTTTGACTGATTTCGGTGTTTGGAGGCATTTTGCCCCGGGGTCTTTTCCCCAGACTTACACCAGATCTTTGTCCTCTATTCAGTCTAGCATTTGAGCTCGCTTCTCATTCCAACCTTTGTCGTACCCACAAGCAAGCACTTGTTCTTCCCTGACTAACCAAAAGTACCGTCTCTTAAGTGCACTGCTAACAGATTGGTTAAGGGAAGTCAGTCGCGAATGTCGGCCTGCTACTTGGCCCGGCCCGTACTTACTGCCAAAAGTTGAAACAGCCTTAGCACGAAAGCCAATAAACATTTCCAACAGTTACGCAATATAACACGAATGCCACTTACAGCTTTTCCTGAGATTTAGTGGGCGGCCCTGAAAAGGGCCTTTGGTAGGAACAAGCTTTTAGCCGCCGAAGCCATAGAGGGTGCTGCCATGCCGCTTGGGCGCGTAGACCACGTCCATGGCCATGGCCGGGACCGTCTTGAGCTTGGCGTGGTCGGTGTAGGTGACCGCGTCCCGGATCACGTTCCCCAGGAACACCTTCAGCATCCCGCGGGGCTCCTCGTAGATGAGGCCGTGTGGGACACAAAGACAGACTGCCTACGTGCTGATGGAGCAGCTGCATCGGGACCTTTTCCGCTGAGCCGTGCTGGTCTCGGAATCAGCTGCTTCCTATCGCTGCGGTTCGCCCTGTTGCCTGCTGCTCTCAGGTGTTGGGAACCATGTGGCACAAGTGCAATAGAATTCCATCTTGTTGTTTACTTCTTCTTGGTCAGTTTCCCGCCAGGTGTCCGCACTCTGTGGGATTGGACCTTGTAGATCGCCTCATTATCATAGCTCCCCCGCCTCCCAGATAGGCACTGAGATAAATAACCGAGCCCCGCTGAATAAAAAGACGCAGACTCACTCTCTTCTTGCCCCCGCTGAATCAAGCAGAGACGCAGAGACGCTCTCTCCTCTTTCACGAAACAGCGTGTGTTTTTCTTCAAGTGACAGGCCTTCTGTCCGGGGCCGGGGTACGCGGGTCGGCGTAGGCGCTGACAAGGCCGGAGATGCCCTTGACCCCGCCGCGGATGGCGGCTTGGTGATACCTTGGATGTTGTCCCGCAGTATCTTGCGGTGGCGCTTGGCGCCGCCTTTGCCTAAGCCCTTCCCGCCCTTGCCCCATATGAACCAGACTACACAAAATAACTCCCACGCGAAAACTGAACACGGAGAACTTGGGTAAACAGTAATAAGCTGTTGCCGGACCTTACTGAGAACTGAAAGCGCTGGGGCGAAAATGCCTCGCCTGCTGCCTTACAGCTCCGCCTCCTCTGGGCAGTGACCAATGACTGTGGAAGAGAGAACAGTAAATAGTTTCGTTTTTAACCTATATATATTTTTTGGTCCCAGTGCCATTTACATCTGGAGCTGTATCTTTGGCTGAGAATTTGCTTGGGGTCTTAGATTATGACAAAGTAGTACTTGCTCATTCAGAAGGAAGTGATTGTTAGCTGTGAGCGTAGCAAAATACCCAAAGATACGGCTGTAGGATTTCAGGACATGCCAACCCGAAATATACCTCTGACATAGGACTGTTTTTCAGCTGATTATTTTTTTAAAAAACACCGTACACAGGAGAATCTCTGAAAAAAAAAGAGTTTACTCTTTTGTAAGGGACATATAGATTCATAAAAGGAAATATCGATTTGTGTCTTCCTCTCTGCACCAGGAATTCTCTAAGTCACCGGAGAACCTCATCAGTGGAGAAGGCAGGGGACTTAATTCTGCATAACAACCTTACCCTTGTTTGTTGACCTTTTCCTGGTAACTTCCCTTAAGTGTCTACCTGCCCCACCCCTCAACATCTTTCCTTTTTCTTTAGTTGAAGATAGTATGTAAGGTGATGGCTTAGGCCAATTCGGGAAGTTTTACTTGTTTTTTCTGCACATTTCCCATGTATATATGTAGTGTACTTGATATTAAACGTGTGTTTTTCTCTTGTTAATCTGCCTTTTTACAGGGTTCTCAGCCAAAAACCTAAAAAAGAAAAGGGAAAGTTATTTTTCCTTTTCTACAGGTATGTTGATTATTTTGAGCTGTGGGCACTTGAAAGATATAGCAAATTCAGAGAGGGTTTCTCTGAACTCTCATCTGCCTAAAGACAGATGCTCCAGATGGAACTCAAATTATCATCAATCCATTCTCAAGAGTTCATTAAACAGAGAAGACTGACACTTATCACAGGAAAGGAGACTAAAGTTGAGGCCAACATGCAGACAAACCTTGTCACAAACTGTCATAGTTCCCATCGATTCTAAGGGCCTATTCACCTTTCCTAAAAATAGTTTACTCCCCTCTTCCCTTTCCCTATTGAGGTGATATTTAGGTCTGAATTCTAAGCCACCTCCGGGAGTTACTCATTTTTCCCTGGGTATGTCTCATAAAGTATATGCCCTGGGTATATGACATGAAGTATACATGTTAATAAATTTATATTTATTTTTCTCTGTTTTTTCTGTGTTGTATTACATGAGTCTCAGCTACAAACTCAGAACGGTAGAGGGGAAAATTGTTTTTCCTCCCCTAGAGCTGTGTGATGTTGTAACCTGAATTTTCTTCATCTGTAAAGCTGGGATAATAATAGTACTCATGGAATTTTTGTGAAGATTCAAAATAATTAAACTAAAGCATTTAGAACACACACTGGCACAAAGAAGTCCTACATGAATATGACTTGTTTTTAGCTGATACTACTTAAAGAATCTGCCTGAAATTGGAATATTGCCCCAAGCTCTCAGGCTTATACTCCCAACACAATACTGACAACACAAACACGTATATATTAGTGAGGATTTTTTTAAATCACAGCATTTAATAAACTACAAGATATTGATGGACTATTTTGTTTTTCATATATGACATGTTAAACATGGCTTATAAGTGTTTCTTTGCTTTCTACCAATGTGCATCAACAATCTCAGCCTTCTGGTTTTCCTGCAGCCAAGCCTGCAGTATAGTTGAAATCTCTACTCTGACTTCCACTGTTGTGTTAATTCTCCTTAAAACTTGTTGATCATCAGGTCATTTCTGATGGGACAACTACTAGGAAGGAACGCTACTAGAATGTTAAGTCTGAAAAATGCACCCTGACCTTGTGTTCCTTCTCTCCTCTGAGCCTCTGTAACAAACCCAAACTGGTTCTAGACTCCAGCAGCAGTAGCTGTAAACTTCAGCCTGTGATGTTAGTAACATCACTTTGTGGTGCCTTGGAAAGAAAAATCCTTTTTGACTAAGGACCTTGCAACAGGCATTAAAAGATACAATCAGTACATTAGACATCCCCCTTTTGCCTCCAGTCTGACCGTAGTTACTTTCCAAATATAAAGATGCTTTATGCTTGCATTACCTCCAGTCCAAAATGTTCAGTAAATCTTCTTTCATAAATGTGAATTTCTTCCATTCTTTCATTTAAAAATATCTGCTGAAGTTTCATTTCTAAACTGAGCAGAATCTGCAACTAAGTAACCCCAAATGAAAAGGATATTTAGAACCTAAACCTGAGTTTTTATTTCAAATTTTTAAAAGTCTTAGAATATAAGGGAAAATGATAAACAGCTCATGAAAATTAGTAACATTTATGTAATGCTATGTATCCAAAAATTGACTGATATGACCGCAATGACAACCCTACAAGGTGGGTAGTATCCTTATTTTTCTGATAGAGAAATTGATTTGTCTAAGACGACACAGTAATAAAGCTGGGATGTGAACCCTGTCAATCTAGCATTCAAACTCTGTGCTTCCAGCTTCAAGAGTATGCCATACAAAGATGAACAAGTCAGCAATCCGAAACGGTCCTTTTGTTTCTTAGACAGTGGGCATTTCTTCTGAGGGGCTCAAATAAATGAAAAGGCCAAATCTGTGTTCCTTGGCTTAGGGGTTGGAGGAAAAGCTGCCATTCTGAGCCACAGTGTGACCCCCAAACAAGGGGCATTTTTGTGCCAGGCAGTCTGGGAAAACGTTAAAAGAACAAAACACACACACATCAGATAAATGTCGAGCTTTACTTTTGAAAATGCAAATATTTTGTAGTTTTTTCATAATAAAAGCACTGGAATACAAATAATTCCAAGTAAACTACAGAACTAAAAGTTTAATCTTTGTTTTGCTGTTGGGTTGTCCAGAAGCATTGATGCATCAACTCACAGCTCAGATGTTAAGTATAAATAAGGTGTGGAGAGCCGAAGCAAAACCTCCGGAATGTGGTAGCTGGCATGTTCTTCAGCGTTCCACATTGTTGTCCTTAAGTTGGTTTTAATATGTAGGGTAAAAGCTATAGATCTAAGAAAAATTGTTTTCTGAAACATTGGGTGAAACACAGGAAATAAAGTTTATAAATGGTTTTTCTTGTCAGACACTATTCTCACGTAGGCCATCTTCCTTACAATACTGAATCCCAAACTCCAAAATACCTAAAAGCAATGTCAAGGAAAACGGTTAAGTCCTACCATTTGAAATAACTACAACTCACAATTATAAAATACTGTGGCATACCATACATTTCAGTCTTAAGAACATGCAGTGCGATCGAGAATGTCTACAAGCCGAGCCAGATACAAAACATGCTTGGTCAACAGATCAGTGACAATATATGGGATTATTCTATTGTCAGTTTCCTTAAGACTATATCGATGGTCCCTAACACCCTTAAATAAAACAAAACTAGTGCATTGCAAGTACTCAGTCCTTCCGTTTTGGGACCAATGAGACCTAAACTGTCACAGCTACTTTCATTGAAATACTTAGGTGGCTCTGAAAAGAGCCTTTGGGTTTAAGAATAGCACAGTACGGCTAACAATTCAAGCTCTCTCCCCACGGATGCGGCGCGCCAGCTGAATGTCCTTGGGC